>CAVLJG010000010.1:49705037-50088372 GCA_963669975.1 Acanthoscelides obtectus
TCAACATTTCTCTGGGTACAGGAAAATTGTCCGTTGGTGTGGCATGGATTGGAATCAGCAACAAAGTTTCCAGTAGCACACGGTGTACCATCATACTTGCAAACATCAATAATGTTGGGAAAAACACCAAAAATGTGACATTTCTTGAGTAAAAAGTTTGCTTTCTGTTCTCCACGAACGTAGACATAGTCAGCCGCATATATCACCTTATTTTTAATTATTTCATTTAACTTGGAATATTTAACGTCGCCGGAAGAATATTTAAGCCCATGGAAATTCTTCTCCAAGTAAGCGACAGTTTTCTTGTCTTTAGTATTTAATGTAGAAAAAGGTTGCGGAGGTGTAAAGATGTAATGACTTTTCTTGAAACCAATTTCGATACATAGTTCTTTAGGTACGAATAATCCGTCAACTGTAAAGCCTTGAATGTCAACAAACGCGATCCTCATGATGTCTGATGCGGAACTGAGAGTCCTTCGTTGCTTACGAGATGGTTTTAATAACTTCGGTGAGGGGGAAGTACTCGATTAAGCAGTCATGTATAATGATGCAGTAGGCCTTGGTGTTGGTTGGAAAGCCAGTATCGGCTTCGATATCCAATCTAACATCAACAGTTGATGATTTCATGGTTTCCTCTTGTTTGGAACAGTCAATAACAAACAAAGCGCGATTTTTAAAAGCGGTATAATCTAAAAGACATCTCTTCAGAGGAGAAGAAGAAGTTGTATAGCTGGTTTGAAAGTCGCTATAGTTGAAATGAGCTTCAGTAGATAGTGATGGTTTGCAAAGTCCAATTGCATACGTTCGTTGGGATAGTATTCACCATTTAAAGATACTCGAATACTAGCAGCATTCACGTGATCAAACAGGGTAGGGTCTGAGGTTGCGACGTCACGTTTACCGGTTTGGAAACATACTATAATGAAACGTGGTCTTTCGATTGCGGTGCTAGTTTTAACTGACCATATTTCTCTTCTCGCATCTGCGGTAATTGCAGGCAGTTCATTCAGATCCCATTTTCTAAACGGTATAAGTATCGGCTTATCAGTTTGAATAGCTTTCAAAAGTTGTTCTTTCACATCATCACTCGGGTAAATATGTTTGATTTTCAGTTCCATGCTTTCAATAGTTATTTTCGCTGTCGTCGTCGTTCCAGTTTTTTCCTTGATAATGATACAATCGTTATCGTTTCTAGCTCTCACAAATCTGAGAGTTTGTCTGCCACACGTAATCATAGGATAATCATTGAAAATGTTGAAAATATGTTTAAGCGGCATTAGCAAGCTAAAAGACTTGTTATGTGTTGACGCCATTATAGGTGTTGAAGGATAGTTCCATCCAGCTATAGCCATATGATTTGAGTCTTCCTCACTGTAACATACGTAAGCTCGGACAGTACTTACAATACCAGGATCACGTACTGTTTCAAACTTCTCTAGCGGATTCACTGTAAGTGCAAGAGTCAAATAGGAAGGCACCAAAGTTTGGAGCTAAAGATACATCTCCTGCTCCTCCTCCTCCAGTTATTTCAACTTTCCCTTTGATAGATTAGAAGGGAAGCGTTCATTGCAAAGAACGAATCTACTTGATTGATGCTAAATTCCACAACATCATTACAATTAAATGACTTGATGAACGGCGTATAAAGATCTATACTCAGCCTTGCGAATAGATTCATCGAATGCTGGAGATCGATATAGATCAAACATCGGAGAAGTATGTGATGCTGCTGCTGCTGCCTCCTCAGTTTTTCTCCTTTTGTACATGATTCTTGTTGTTGTTGACATGATATCCAAGTGAGCGTAGAAACAGGATATTGATGTAGTTAGTAGTAGATGTCGTCGCTTAGGTGCTTGGGGTAATACTGAAGTTGCCTTGGAAGCACCACTATGTCTTATAATCACTAATCCCATCTGCGCTTCGCTCTCAACTCCAACACAAGAGTACTAGTTTCACCTTGAAGTTTACAGGACGACCGTCTTGATCTAAAGCCAACACTGTGATGTTGGTTATTTCTTGTTTCGGTATAACAGGTAGATATAGTAAATTTACAGGTGTTTCGACTATAGCGTATCCAGGATCGGCTGTCACAGCAAATTCGTAGATCGTGTGTGCAGGCGTGTCTCCGTCAAAGGCTCCCGACGTAATGTTAGCATCAAAGTGTATGGTTGATACTTTTATTATGTTTACAGGTAAATCAGAAGAATGCTTTTGACCAGGATTAAGAACTTTTTTTCGAGAATCCCAATAGATGTCCAAGATTATTCGGTTCTGTAAAAACTATTTTATAATACTTGCTAAAGATTTCACATTGCAGTGTATTATTGTTAGGTTTTAGAGAAAAATAATCATCCGGAGGAGCAACTTCATTTTCAAGATTCATTTGCGTTCGTATAAATGTTTCTATGTCGGTAATTTCATAACAACCTGTCGGAAACTCGATGACTTTTAATTGACCACCACCACCTATCCGGTCGATATAATAAAATTTATCTCCTTTTTCAATATTCGGTATGGAATTGTATGAAGTAAAAGACCTAAGCGCCAATTCATAATCTTTTTTCGGATCCAACACTATCGGTGTTGAAGGACGAATGAAAATATATGAGTAGTGCTATTGACTCTCAACAACTGCGACATGATGAATGAAAAAATATAGCTGTGTACTAAGCATTTATTCAAGTTTTTTTTTTGTTTATTTCGAATGGATAATTTACAGAATAACAATTTGCTTGAGCAGTAGCCGGTCCATCCCAATGTGTTGTCCAATCAGGTCTGTTGTAGTGAACATAGCATGGAAGTCGTATTTGAAGATCAAAATTGGATGTGTATTCTGCATGCAGTTTGTGCCATATACTCAATAATTCTGCAGGTCTCACATTGCTTATTAAATATTCCAGCGGCGGAATATTCTTCTCAAACTCTTCTAATGTAAATTCCGATAATGTTTTATTATCCATCGTTGTTGTTGTTGTTATTGTTATTGTATAGAAATTTCAAACACAATTGTCCGCAATTAACTTGATTATAAGTTTGGTAAGGATCGTTGTTGTAGAAAATTTTAGCGTTTTTCAGATATCGAACAAGTTCCTGTGGAGGCTTCAGGTTACCAAATGAATCGAAATACTCAACGTTGTTGTTTATCTTTTATAAGCTACCCAATGAGTTCCGTTGTTTTGTGAAATATCTAAGTTCACGACGGCGCATTCTCTTTTACGTGGACCGTCTCGTGGTAAAGTGTCACGCATGAAGACACCTCGGAAATGAGGTATGTTCAAGAGCTTCGCATATTGCTTTATTTCATAATCATAAAGCGCTTTCTTGGGTAGCTTGATGTTTAGTTTTTTTGAGTTTTTTTTTTGAGGTACAACCCATAACCACCTTTAGCATTTTTTCTCAAATACAATCCTTTGCCCAAAGACTCCATAGCTTTGTTATGGCGATGGTCTTCCTCCAATTTCTTTTGTGCATTCTTGGCATCAACGACCGTTTTGGCCACACCTGCAGCTCCCCCTGCGAGCGCCCCAAGGCACTTAATCCGGCGAAAAGGGGGATCAAGGGTAGGAATCCCCCAGATTTTCCTTCGATCGGAATTATTCTCGGTAGTCGAACTTTATGTTTTCCACCTGCACTCTTCACCGCTAATCTTGCCGCTTTAAGAGCAACCAATGCAGACTTTTTTAATGTCGTGGTGGTGGGAGCATTTTTCTTCAAGGACTTTGTGATTTTCGTGAGAACCCTCGTCGAAAAGATGATTTCTTCTGCCCCATACCCAATTTTCGCTTAACTTTCATTGCGGTGGTTGTTAGCCAAGCTGCAGTCTTTTCTCCTAGTGAAGCGTCAGGTGCTTTTACACGTTCCCAGGCTCGGTTCTCAAGAATCCAATCAGCTTTGTGTCTGTCTTTCAATTTTTGTATAAGGCGTATGCAATATCGTGGTCTCTTGCAGCACGATCCAATGGGTTCATTCCAGGATCTCCTCGTGCTAACCTCTTCTTTAATTTAGTCCCCGCTGAAAATATACATATACATGTGTGAGAATGAAAAAAAAAAAATATCCTAATCTGTCGCACACTTACGTCCCAGGAACTGATACGAAGGTACGTGGAGTTCTATCGGAAGATTATTTATCAGAGAGTTTACAACACCTTCACCCTTGTACGTTAACATGAGAACTGTTGATGATGCGTTAGCAATATCTACATATATACTTTTACACATTCCTTATTCGAACGCCACACGATGAAGGTTGTTCAACAAGAGCAGTCATTACCCATTGATAACTTGGATTTTACAGCAAAAACTCAACATAGTAAACATGGTAAATTGTTACCGAATTCGTTTCGCGCTATCATCTGCGGACCAAGCGGATGTGGAAAAACGAACGTAATGCTGGCGCTGCTTTTCCATCCAAACGGTGCTAAGTTTAAAAATGTTTACGTTTATTCAAAATCGTTGTATCAACCAAAGTATCAACTGCTTCAAGAAGTGATTTCTGCTGCTAAGGGTGTTGGCTATTTCCCATTTAAGGATAACGAGGAAATTATAAGTCCAAGTAAGGCTAAAAATAGCTCTATATTCATATTTGACGACGTGTCGTGTGACGGTCAGCAGAAAATTCGAGAGTATTACTCCATGTGTCGTCATAAAGATATCGATGCTGCATATCTCTGCCAAACATACTCTAAAATTCCAAAACAGCTCATACGAGACAACTGTAACATTATAGTACTATTTAAGCAGGATGAAATTAATCTAAAACATATATTTGATGAGCATGTATCTCCAGATGTTACTTTTGATGAATTCAAAAAGATGTGTTCGGAATGTTGGGCAGAAAAGTACGGTACGTTAGTTATTGTTAAAGACTTTCCTCTTAATTATGGTCGATACAGAGTAGGATTTGATAAGTACATAAAATTGTAGGCTTATCATGTACGCCATCATTCAGTAACATGATGTCAAAGGACCAAGTTGCCGTTGCTAGTCATAAAAGAAAGATCGCAGAACTTGCTCGAGCTATACGTAAAAAGTATCTTACTTTAAAGTTAGGTCGAACTGCAGAAGATGAATCTATTAGAAAACTTTTCAAACCAATATCTGAACCTCTTAAGCAAATAGCTAAGACTCAGCAGCATCCTTCATTTATTATTAAAAAAGAGGAAAAATTGAAACAGGATGATGATGATGATGATGATGTATTCACACAGAACCCAAACTATCTCAATTTAGAAGACGTGGCTTCAACTGATGAACAAGGTAATATACCGCCGAGACCTGAAACACCACCACTACCTGAAGAAATGCGTCCTGCTGATTTTTCACAAGAAGCAATAGAAGAATACTTAGATCAATATCCCCCAATAAGCCATAATTATTTACAAGATTTTTGGACACAAAACGATAAAATTGATAAAAATTATGGACCTATATATACCGACAACATTGGTTGGATGTTAGGTAAACGCCGAATTAAATTTGATAGAGCGACTGGCCAAATACAGATATTACCTGAGGGGACAAACTTAGCAGGTACATGGTTTCGTGGCACACCTGGGCTGTATCAACTTTTATTCTATAATGACCCAAACTATGCAGATGCAGATTTACAACCCTATAAAAATCTATTGCAAAGTACCGGTGTTCATTTAGATTCGCTTGGACGCCTAAAAGGTTCGACAGGATTTAAATATAATCACATTATTAAGCCTCTCTTTAAAGATGTGCAGAAAAATAAAGGTACAATTGTCACACGATCAACATCTACAAAAATACGTAGTCCACTTAGTCGATCATTAACAAGATCCACTCCCTCAACAACAACAACAACAACAACAACAACATCATCAACATCAAAACCGCCAACAGGAAAAGGTATCGGTGATTACTTGACATACAACGAGGAACCAATCGAATACGTGTACTGGGATGATCCCAATGAATTAATCGATCGACTTAAACTCCTTATGGCATCTCAGGAAGCTGGCAATACGTCGCATGATAATGAAATAGTAGCCATCCTCAACGAGCTAAAAGAAGCTAATATAATACAGTAATCTAGTTCCTTGGTCTTTCATTTACACGATGAGTCTTGATAAATTCGGACGTCGCTTTGATAAACAAAAGACACTTCCGTATATGCGTACACCGCCAAAGTTAACACTACCCCATACTTCTGATGGAAATGTTGACTTCAAGAACGTAAAGTTGTGTAATATAAAAGATCCCACAGATAATTCAGATGCGGCAACTAAAAAATACGTAGATACTTCAGTGATTGATTTAAAAAAAATAACAGCAAAAACAGATCAAATAACAGAGTTTATTTCGAGAAATCCGCCTACTTCTGGTAAACATATGGCAACAAAAAAATATGTAGATGACTCTATTGCAAATATAACAACAAGAATAGAACAGGAGTTGGCTACAATTAAGTCTCATACCGATTTGACTCCAATACGGAAAAATATCATTGATTTATCCTCTGAATTACAACTTTTGCAAGGACGCACATCATATATATCATTGAAAACATTCGATCTTGCTAAGCGTATAAAGCCGATGGAACAACAATTTAAAGCGTTAAAACATGATGACGTACGCCAAGGAGAAGCTACAACTAGTTAACGAGCTGCACAAGCCTGCTCGAAAAAATTATCTAAGACGACGTACCATCATTAAAGGCTTAGACGATTTATGGCAGACGGACTTGGCTGAAATGCGACCTTATGCTCATCAAAATAAAAATTTCAAATTAATTCTCGTCGTAATCGATTCTTTTTCCAAGTTTATGTGGACTAGACCGTTAAAGACAAAGACGGGTGAGGAGATAACTCGTGCGTTTTCGGATATCCTCGCACATACGGAACGTACGCCGAAAAATCTACAATCTGATCAAGGTAAAGAATTTTACAATAGTAAATTTCAAACTTTAATGAAGAAGCATGATATTAATCATTATAGTACATATAGCATCAAGAAAGCGGCCATTGCTGAAAGAGCCATAAGGACGTTGAAAAATAAACTTTACAAATACTTTAGCTTAATGGGATCGTATAAATGGATTGATATATTACAAAGCATTACCAATGAATACAATGGAACACGTCATCAAACCATCGGATGTAAACCATCACAAATTAATAAATCCAACGAAAAATGTATCTTAAATCGAAAATATACTCATTTAAAAATCGCGGGCCCGCGTAAGTTTAAAGTTGGTGACATTGTACGCATCAGCAAAACCAAAATGCTATTCGACAAGGGATACGTTCCAAGCTGGACAACGGAATTATTTAAAGTTACTAAAATTAATATTACCAACCCTGCAACGTACATGCTCGAAGATATGCAAGGTGCACCGATCAAAGGAGCCTTTTATGACGAAGAATTGCAGAAAACAGCCAATCCAGATGTTTATTTAGTTGAAAAAGTTTTACGTCGTAAAGGTAAAAAAATGTACGTCAAATGGCTTGGCCTTGATGCAAAACATAATAGTTGGATTGACAATGATGCGATCGTCTAGGTGTATGGGGTGGGGGGGTTTCTGCTAAAAGTGAGTTCTCAGTCGGTTGCAGTCAGTCAGTCAGTCAGTCAGGCAGCTAGTAAAAAAAAAATGGATACCAGTGCTAGTGGTTCAAGTTGCAGCGAGTTTGACCTCACCACCAGCAGCTCACACGAATCATCTGTAAACTACGACCGTGAGCTGGATGCTATTCTGGAAAGGTACGAAGAAGCGGCCAAGAACGAGGACCATTATCTGCTGTACACGCAGTTTCCAAATGGATCATACCAAATTGGATGCGGTCTAAGCCCAGCGAGATCATTTACTCCTGCTGTAATTGTGTGGAACTCATCACGGTTGAAACTATCTTTCAGTTCCTATGAGTGGGAACAATTAATCACCCAGCTCAATGTGGTAACGGTGAAGGAGACGGAGGAGCAGGAGGAGGAGAAGAACCTTCCTGACAAGTATGATCCTGTCGAAATCGAGTGCGGTGACTATTGCAGAATTCGACGACTAATCTATGATAGTACGAAATTCCTCGAAATAACCAAGCACAACATTAGTTTCTACCTCTCAGAAATGGACGTGAACGCTCTTTTAGAAGCAAATAATGAACTTTTAGTACCGTATATGTCTATGCTAGAAACTGTTGAATTTCCAAGCTATTATTATAATGCGCTTAAGATTGTTCGAGCTAGTTTTAATGATCAAAATTATACGTTTTCAGATGCTATTCAAAAATTGTATACATTTAAGCTCGTAGGCTGTACTTTATAACATATAGCGTTAGGACAACATATATTTTTCTATAGACATAGGATCGCTAATGATCTTGAACGATTTTAATAAAGTTTTTGTAAAAATGCATATCTGTCGTTTCATTATGATATACGTCACGTAACGTGACACGTGACGTGACGTGACACGTGACGTGACACGTGACGCACGTGACGTGACACGTGACGCACGTGACGTGATACGTGACGCACGTGACGTGATACGTGACGCACGTGACGTGCACACTTTGTTCAAAGATACCAAAAAGATGTCTTGATAGCCCGAAGAACCGCGCCACAACATCAGAAGTAATGTTAGTATTATGTGTGTGCGTGTTTTTTTTTGTTTTTGAACACGCTAAGTTTTGAACTCCAACCACGCACTAACATTGCTTCTGATGTTGCACACCTCTGACGACTCAAGCTATCAGGACATCTTGTTGTTGTTGTTGTGAACTCTTCTTACTAGAAAAATCTAACGAAATCAATAAAACATTTTTTATAAATATTCATTTATTAAATCTAATTACATACATGTTTGAAAAAAAAATATATATATATATAAATGTTAGTACTACATACATGTTTGAAAAAAAATATATATATAAATGTTAGTACAATAGATAGAGAGAAATTGGAGGACGGATGAACGCTTTTTATATATTTTTTTGTAATTTGTTTGCTGTGATGTTTTTTTTTAAAACTCAATATCGCTGTCTACATCAGATTCATCAAATCGGATTCGGATGTTATTTCTAGACCTATCATGTAAGGCATCTCTGCAAGATTCCTGGTCTTTTAGTTCAAACACTACGCTTTTAAAGCAGCTGTGACACCAATTATACTTTTTTTGGTATACGTTCAAAATAATGTCATGTGCATCGTGAACCTCGTGAGAATGGTCATAGCAGGCAAATAAACGTTTATTTAAAGTTTTATGTATTTCTTTAAATTTAGATAAACAATTTTTACATACGTGTAGGTAATATTGGTCCAGCCAATATCCACTTGTCCATAGACAGTAACTAGAATAATCTTCAAAAACATAACCCCAATCTGATTTTCCTAATATAGTGTGAATTAAATTTGGATCTATTTCTTTGTGACATCTAATAAAGTTAATTCCTGTATATGAAGAATCAAGATCATTTTTGGCTTCTTTAATCATAGCGTGCCATTTATATAAAGGAAATTGTTTCACAATTTCCGTAGTTAATTTCCATGGTAGTGGAGACTGCTCCATGAATTCTACTGCTGATGATGTTATTGATTCGCAAATTTTTCTAACAGCTAACTCTGATAATGTTGGGGCATTCATCTATAACAAAAAAAAAACGCTATTATAAGATACTGTAATGCCCCCACGGAAGTGTGTCAAAACTGTTCGGAATTAAATAACGTTTGTCGTCATACGGACTTAAACTAATTTTTGACTGTTCAACAGAATATACGTTGTGTGCATACGACCTGATACAGCGTTGTGTAGCTGTTTTTTCCTTAAATTCTTTCAAACATTCAACATAATCCTCAAATGCAATTTTATTTTTAACAACATTGTACTTAACCCCTTTAGATTTTTTAACCACCTTCCCACCCTGCACCTTGTAACTATACATTTTGCTTCGAAGTCCAACAAAATGTGTCATAATTTTACCGTTATTTTCATCTTTCATTAGACCCGGCACCTTTTTGTTCTTACGCAGTATTTTATATATGTTATTTTCAGGATAATCCGAAGTATCAAATTTACTGGAATCAGCTTTAATGATCTCCTCATATGCATCCTCACATTGCAATTCGTAGATAAAACTGTCTGTGTCCATGTACATGAGGTTACACCTTTCTGCACCCATTTTTGGTAGCATATAGGTGTAATGAAAATCGTACATGACTAGTTTCGATAGGTCTAGAATTGCCTGCCCTACATACAGAGGTTTGTTAAACGTTATTTCAGCCTTGTTCAATTCGATAACCACCAGATTTTCCTCTAAAATTGTGCGACTGTGGAACCGAAAACTCGAAATCAAGTTTGCTGCCCCATAGCGACCACCCCAAGATTTAACGATTTTACATACGCGGTGCTTACGTATATTTTCCATGGTCTTACCGAATACTGCATTATTCATTAATTTAAAAAGATTTTTTTCGAAATCATTCCGGGCTGCAGCTCTACATCGAGTATTCAACTCGATGTAGGGTTTCAGCCAGGCTGCTTGTTTAAATTGTAAAATTTTATGGATTTTCGTTAACTTTAACCCATTAGCTAGCATTTGTTTTAAATTTTTATAGTGAACCGTGTACTCTTTTTTATCCGTAAGTGTTGCCATTAATTTCGGCAATTTTACCCCGCCGTCGCTGGGTGGTACGCTACGTTCTGCCGCAAACGGAAAATCTTTGTGTTTATCGTGCAGTTCTTGTGGGTACGATAGATCGACTTGTAGCACGTACCCTACGTCAGAGTCGTCGGGTATTGACATCACATCAAACGATGTTACATCATCTACCCATTTGAACCCTCCGTAGGGTAAGGGTTGCTGCATAGCATTCCCATATAAGCTATTCACATCCAGGTACATAAGGTACTTGGACGGCTTTTCAGGATCATATTCGGGCATATATTTATTGTTGGCCTCCGAAAATCGGTTGCTACACACCGAAATTCCACCTCTTATAGCATTTTCGTAAAACATCACCATATCTAGATCCTTTAGTAGTTCTAACTTACACCCAGTGTATTTGAGCATACAGTCCCACGTATATCCGGGCATTGTATAGTACCACGCAGGATCCAGACCATAGGTGGAGAAACATTTTTTACGCAATTGCTCAAAAACGTCGGCAAGAAGCAGAATATCTGTTTTTAAATATATATCAGAATACTCTCCTAATGTTTTAATGTTAAACTGTTGCCAAACAGATTGCGCATGAGCATACTTCTCGTCACTTACACTTTCATCGTTTAATTTATTGTAAAATTTTTCAATTGGGGGCAAAGTCGTTTCATTTAATTTTTTCAACGAATCAATGTAATCGTAACAGAAAACTCCTTTCTGTGTTAATAATTTGAATTTATCTTCATCTAAATTTTGAAATTCCCTTTGTAAAATTTTCTTTTCTGATACTGCTAAAATTGAAGCTAATTCATCAAGAGACGCCCCATAAATCGAAAAGAGTCTATAAACCGCAATTTAATGTTATTTTCATCTGAGTGCAGCGTAAAGGAGATGTATTTATCTTTGTTGATGGGAAGTAGACTTAAGCGACCTTTTTACATAAATTCGAAATCATAAAGTGACTATCGTACCCACTTAAATTATGGAATATAACCGGCACAACAAACAATTTTCTAAAGTTCAGATTGCATGCTTGGTGTGCGTAACCTCTGAACTCTCCACTGAAATGGTTGTGATCTCTAACGATTATGTCTTTTTTTGTTTTTGAAAATCTCTTACCGCAAATATGACATGATGTTGCCTTACATGTGTCTAATTTTTCAATCATAGGTACGCTTGTTTTTATTTTTGAGTTTACAAATTGCGCAACACCAGCCATACGATTTGCAAACCAATCCATACAATCTGCACCTCGAAAGCTCTCGAAATAAGAAAGGCTATCATCATAGCTGCATTTTACATAGAAACCAGCACTATACGGAACGTGTTTTTGATATTTTATGGTTTTAGTTAAATTTACGACGCTACTTTCTTTATGATTTTCTAATTGACATTCAAAATCTGCATAAACAACAAAAGGAGTATTTTGTTGGTATGTAAAGTTTTTAAATTCAACGCAGCTCTCTTTAGGAAGGTTAATTTTATATTTATTAAATTTAGAACACAGTTTTTCATGTTCAACTAATTTATTTTGCTGATGGAAATAGTTCAGACATCTATCGCAAATAAATTTTTTCTCACGATGTTTATTTAACTGGCTACTAATAAGACGCGAAAGATTTTTAATCCAACAATAGTGATATTTAATTTCATCGATTGAATCATTATCTTCATTTGCTGGCGCTGGTGGAGGAGCATCATAATCATTTAAACGCGGATAATATTTATTTTGAGCTAAAAGTAAATTAACATGCGTATCCCGTTTATTTTCCGTTAATCTTGCTGGTACTACTATGTAAAATGATTTTTTTTCTGTTTCGATCAATTCTAAAGCGTAAACATTGACTGAAATGTTATTCATCTTTTCAAATTTTGAAATTTTTGTTAGCAGCATAGGACTATCTAAATTTTCTGTTTGTAAAACGTCAGTAAAGTGTGGATATGAGGAGGTTAGTTCTGCATGTCTTTTATTGCTAGGAGTCCGAAGAGCGCTTACAATGGCCCAGTAAAAGCAATTTTGATCTATATTTTTAATGTTTATACAAGCATTTTTCCTTATAATCGGTTCTGGTAGTCTAATATAAGATGAACCGTTTCCCAATTGATATTTACTGATATTAACAACTAAGGAAATAATTTTATTTAACGCAAATCCCGAATCTTTTTCAGCAAATTCCGATAATTCGTTTAAAAGTTTATCTTTAACATATATCTTAAACCACTCGTCTATTTGAGTTGATGTATCAATAATATGATTTTTAGTATTAATATATTTAATTCCCAAAATTTCATTATCCCCCGATTTCCTAATAAACTCCCCACAAAATGTTGTATTTACTTTGAGCGCACAATGGGTGTTCAAAATATTCCTAATTTTCCTTTTAAAAACAACTACACAATCTGCTAAAAATTGATTCAAGTCCTTATGACGCAAATTAGCTATGGAACCGGTTTTTATTCTACTTTGAAAGCTCGATTCTACATTTTTCCATCTAACCCTCTGACCCAATGTTAAGTGAAGTCCTGCCCCAATATGTCTAGTTAAAATAAACTTTCTAAAATGTTTAAAATGCCCCAAATTTGTTTCTACTTTTCTACAGGTCCCTACAGATAATTTATTTTGCCTTCTACTACGAATTACCCGTTTACATAATCTAATTTGTTTTTCTATTCGTTTCAGCCACACTTCCGCGTCTCTGATTGTAAAATTATCAAATAAAATTTTCCGTAGACTAACAATTGATAGTAGAACACCGTCTGTTTGTTTGATGATCTTTTTAACCTTATTTGAAGACATTTGAAAAGACGACATTTTTTTTTTCAAGCAAACACATTACTCAAAAATATATAAAAATGCTCACCCTGTCCTCCTCCTGTTCTCTGCTTTGTTAATTTTCCACTATTTTGAATGATGCTAGCGGTCGGCTTTTCCCTACGTCCACTTCCCCTTGGAAGATGATCGAGTATTTTCCGTGAAAAAGTTCGTCGATGACCGGCTGGTACGTTTCCGTCACCCGCTGTGGTAGAAATAGCACTTCCGGTCCTAAATCTAGTAGCACGGCTTCCCCAAATTTCGACTTGACCACTTTAGCTGCTTGGATTGCAAATGGTGTCCCAACTGGTAGGTCCTTTAATTTTCTGATAGGTTTGCGGTCTACAATCGAAGACGCAGCATTAATTTTTGATAAATCCATCTATAAAAAAAATTGAGTCGTCTAACTATTTTGAAGCATAACACGAAAAAAAAACAGTTGCATTTAGAGACATAAAAAAGAAAAATATTAAATAAAATAGCACTTACTTTTTTTAAAATTTTCGCTCTCTCGTCTCTGTCGAAGCACTAATTGTACTGCGGTCGTTGTGGCAGCTTGCAGCGTTGTGCGTTAAGTGTGAAACAATGATGACTATTGCATGCGCTCGCTCAATATAAGTACGTAGTAGAGATGACACACGCGTGCATGAGATAATTGTATCGTAAATATGCATATTATATGCATCATATTCTCAGTACCATTTTTATCGAGAAAACTGCATGCGCTCGCTCAATATAAGTACGTAGTTGAGATGACACACGCGTACATGAGATAATTGTATCGTAAATATGCATATTATATTCATCATATTCTCAGTACCATTTTTATCGAGAAAACAACATTCATTGCGGTTGCAGTATTTTTTATATAATTTCTTAGTAATACATGAATGTATCGTTTGTCCGGCGGAAATTCCAATTACAAGTTGCACATGAGAGTAGAATTTTAGAAATATAGAAATTCGTGTATGATTATTGTATATTTGCTGCCTAATTTTTTTTCAGTCAAGATTTTGATTGGGGGGGTAAACGAATTTATATTTGCTATCTGAGATTTTTGACATCATTCTCTATCAAGATGTTGATGTGGGTAGACGTATTATTTTTTATTTCAACTTTCACATACGTGCTTTGCAACGATTTCTCCGAAAAAGACGCTATAGTATACCTAACTCAATATGAACATATCATCGATAATACAACAGATCTCTCTACTTTGCTAACTAACTTGCAAGAAAAGTATAATTTACCAGTGGATGGATTGTTGAATAATGCAACAATTGAATTTATGAATCGTCCGCGTTGTCAATACAGTGATGCTGAATTTAGAGCAAGTTTTCCATTTCGGAAACATGACCTGAAATGGTATTTCCCTCGAAACACACCTGCGGCCCAAAAAGATGCAGAAATGGCTTTTCAGATGTGGCAAAATGTTTCAAACTTAACATTTACAATGGTTACCAATCCCACTCTATATCCTCCTGATATTACTATAACCATGGTTAGCAAGACTCATTATTTTAGCGCAAACTGTATGGGTAATGATGAATGTCCATTGACATTAGATGATGCTGGCGGCGTTTTAGGACATGCATACTTTCCTGACTCTAGCGGCACCTGTAGAGAAATCCATTTAGATATAAATGAACGCTGGTATTTTGGAAATAATCCTAATATACCCAAAAATCAAACTAGTTTTCTTATGGTGTTGGTTCATGAAATTGGACATGCCCTCGGCATAGCACATAGTGCTTCTCCGAATGCTATTATGTTTGCCTTCTATCAGCATGAGATTCGTGGTCTAGATGTTGATGATATAAATGCAGTACAATATCTATATGGAAGAAAAAACAAATATGATTCAATCCCAACGTCTACCACCGCATCAGCAATACCAAAAACAACAACAACTATAAGATCTACAACTCGTAAGCAGCCGATCCTCAAAAATTTGTGTGATATTATTCCAGATTTTATGTTTTTAGCTATTGCTCCAGAGTTTTCAAATTACCGATTATATATTGCACATGATATGTTTATATGGAAACTAGACTTAAACGAAATGATTATCCCATCTCAGCCTGAACTTCTTGTCGATTATGTTCCTACAGAATTACGTCAATACACTTTACAACATATTTTCCAATCAACAAACGGTGACTTGATTACCATTGTGTCTCCAAACAAATATTTCTCAGCATCATTCCCTACCATTAAATTTCTTGATAATTTTTCAATTGATATACCCGATAGGGCTCGAATCAATGCTATTTTTCAATCAAACGCAGGACGGTCCTATACCTTTTATAATAATATGTCATATATAGAATTTTCTAACGATTTTACTGATGTGTTGAACAGAGGACGGATAAGAGACATATTTCCTGAATTACCTGAAGATATTTCTCTCGCATTTCGATGGATTGATGGCCATATTTACTTTTTCCGTCACGCAACTTACTATAAATTTAATGAATTTACAAGAAAAGTTGTTGCGACCGGACCATTTCATTGGACTCTATTTGGAGTACCATGCCCCAGCAAGGATTTGTTACATCAACTAAAAACTCTGTTATCTAAACTTGTATCTGTATATCATTAAAAAATACATTTTTCAGAAAGCTATGTTTATTTCGTATTCAGCCTGTTGTCAAACAAAAAAAAACAGTCGGTTCCTTCGACTCCCCACCCCCCCACCATCATTCTACTACATAAAGTTTCATTTTGAACGGTATCATCCTGTATAATAATAACAGTACATCGTATACAGGTTATGAGACATTCTGACCGACCGACCGACCGACCAGAGGAGCCCACCACGCTATTTAGGTCACGCCTTGCTATATACGATTTAACGATATACCGTCGGTCCATCGATCCGCTATTTTTCGATGCACCCCTGTATACACGTTGCCCCCCGTAATCCACGCCAACACCAGACAGGTGCGACATCGGCGCCATCTATGCGCGAGATGCCCAACCCATCAATGGCAGCTGTCCAATGACACATAGATTCCGTTTGGTTTGTACAGCGCCAAACAAATCGGCGCCATCTATGCGCGAGATGCCCAACCCATCAATGACAGGTGTCCAATGACGTATGACAGATGACGTGTAACGCCATCTATGCGTGAGATGCCCAATGACGCATGACAGGTGTCCAATGACACACAGATTCCGTTTGGTTTGACAGCGCCATCTAGCGGCGGAATCCCCAACTCATGAATACAGATTCCGTCCAACAACCTGTCAATGGCGCGCGACGCCAGCGCCTCTGGTGGCGGATTTTGGAAGTTTTGAGACCGAATCCCCATAAGACATCTACTCATGACATACAAAACCTAAAGTATGGTCTGACTCTACAATTAAGTCAGCAAGACAAGCCTTCTTAGATGGACTAACCACTGGCCTAAAAAATCGGTCAGGTACGTGCATCTGACCAATTCGTCATTTGTGTTGTATAAATTGTGTCAAGTAGACTGAATCCATGAGGCCACGCTGAAAACTTAGCTACACTAGACTTTGCTATATCTGGTAGATACTCTGCTTGTATTATTATTAATTTTCTTGAGTATTATATAAAATAACTATTTCCAGGAAAATGGAGACGATTTGTTATCTGTCACATTGGCAGTGAAGATGGCTTAGTGCCCACTGCATTATGGGCACTTCAGTCAAAGAAAACGACCAACTACCATGGAGAAATGGACGGGAGTTCATTTGAACGATGGTTTGAAGGAACGCTCCCAAAGCTTGAAAACAATGCCATCATTGTACTTGATAATACTGCATACCACACTAAAAAAACTAGAAAAAATGTCCACAAGAAGGGCAGAAATTCAACAATCGCTCCTATCAAAAGACGTTGGTTTCAATGAAAATTTGGTCAAAGCAGAACGTATCCAACTAGTCAGGCAGCACAAATATAAATATAAACTTAATGTTATTGACGAAATGGCTAAAACACCAAAATAAGCAAATAGACATAAAGTTTGGCAAACGGATCTGCAACATCGGGGTATCGGTGAGGGGAAAGCAAAACATGGCTGGTCTCATTCATAAAATGCCAGCGGCGTGCGGTATTTTATAAAAGTTTGGGATTATTTCATAATTGGTTTAAATTTAGTAAACTATACGTTTATGTTTCACTTTAAATCTTAGGAGTATCTCAATAAGCCCACAATGATATGGAGCATTGTCCATAATAATAAATAAAGTCTCGGGTAAACTCAAAAATAGCTGTTCCCTACAATCTACACCATGTAAAAAAATACTTGAGTTTGTTTCTACACTTCAACAAACGGAAAAATGTCTACTCACTTCCCAAAATTGCCACAATTCAAAAAATCATGATAACTGCGTGATTTAAAACCTAAATCAAGCTAGCGTTTTTGTCAAAGCCGTAAATAAAATATATTTTTCAAATACAAATAGATACTTAACGTGGTTTTTTACCTTGAGAATATATATATATATATATATATATATATATATACAGGGTGACTTTGAAGTTGAGTCATTAATTTTCAGATAATGATTGTAGAAGGAAGATAAACCAAAATATGTGAGTAAAAATAAAAAAAAAAATGTTTACCTTGTTTTATAAAGTATCCTCCCGACAAGTATTTCAGTGCGGACCTGTATTTGATCGTGAGGTCCCCTGTGAGGTCTTAAGTCACCTGATTCACGAGCCCGTTGTACTACATTAACAAAGGCACGAGGGGTTGGTTGCCCTCGATTGGGAAACCGATCCGCATAAACATGTGCCATTTTTTATTTCGTTTGAGCCACGCAACAGACACCACTATTCACACGCGTTACCGACTGACACTGACTGTATGTATACAACTGAATAAAATAATTGTAAAAACATCGTTCCAAATTCTTTCGCTTTTTTGTTTCGGATGGGATGAACCGATAAGGCGGATTATATCCGTTGTTGCCAAACACGAGCACATGATATTATTATTGAGACAGGGCGGTACTCAAACTTCCAAAGGGCTATAACTTTGTTACTTTAATTTTACCAGAAAAATGGTAAAGGAAAAAACATTTCTTTTGATCAGATCTACTCACTGTTAAAATAAATGACTCAACTTCGAAGTCACCCTGTATATATATATTATACATCCGTGATCTTATAATATGCTCATTTACTTTAAAAAGTGCCACAAGCCGAAACATGACCAGAATTAATTTTTATTTTATAATCCGCATCTTTCTGGATTCCTATTGTTGCAATTTTGGACTGTTGATGTGGATATTTCTAGAGCATCGGTGTCGCTTAAATAGAAACAAAGAACTTTAAACATATTTCATATCCGTTTAACTTATAACCTCTGTAATAAATAATACTTACATTATACAGCATTTCAAAATTACATTTCACCTATTGAATTAGCATTGGTGTTCGTCAACTTCATCATTATCATCATCGTCATTGTCGTAATCAGTTTCGCTGTCGTCATCTTGCCCTATAATTATTATAACTGGTTCCATTTCCTCCCTAAATTGATAATTTTCCCAAAATTTATCTTCAATGTCCCTAGCATGTTGACAAAATTTCTGCCAATCATTAATGGATATTAAGGACATCGCTTCCTGAGTAACTTCTTTCAGTGCGGTTAAACTGAAGTTTCCAGTGGTATTGCGGCTTCTTATATGAAATTTAAGCTTTGCCCAAGCTAATTCTATTGGGTTTAGCTCGCATAAATAAGGAGGTGTTCTTAGAGGAGTATGTCCATGTGATCTTATGATCCGATCAACTACATAATTTTTTTGGTTGTCAGGGGGCTTATGAAGTAAGACCAGATCGAACAAGTCAAATTTTCTGGCAGTTGCCTCATGATTTATGCCTATAAAATATTTTATTGTATAGTTTGATAGGTACATGCATGTTTTGAGTCATAAGTACCTTTCTTTGTCAAGCAGGCCATTATATCTTTTTTCGAAGATGATTTTGTCGGGGTTTTATCTTCCTGGACGGAATGATATGGAGCATTGTCAAATACTATAACCGAATTGGCAGGTATATTCGGGAGGAGTTTTTCTGTGAGCCAGCGTGTGAAATTTTCCCGATTCATCTGACCGTGGTAATCGCCTGTAGCTAATCCCGCCTTAAATATCAAACAGGCATTGTCAACAAATGCATTTTCTGAACCTGCATGCACTATAATGAGTCGACCTAAAATATACAAGACGATTATATAATACGGTACAAGTCCGCCAACTGGCCACTTTAGGTCTATTTAACATCACTAATACGTAAAAAGAAGGTGGTAGACAAGGACCAGTCGACCGAGGCAGTACCAACCGCTAGCTTTTCCAAGGGTGTCTTATAAATGTCCGCATGTTTCCACACCTAAGCTATGCAGTCGGTTATCTACCAAAACAAAGAAATTAATGATGATGGATCCCTCGAGCACTAAAAACTCCGGACGTAAACTCACTCCACTCTCGGAATGTCCGGGTGGAGGGTGGGCTCGAGGGAACAACATCGAAGATAAAATTTGTTTTTCGAACATCTGCGGGATCAACAGCAACATTGATGCTGTTCATCACTACCTGCAATCCAATCGTCCCGCCGTGCTTTTCTTGGCGGAGACAAAAATCTCAGAGGCTGCACCGATTAACCATCTCAACTTCCCAAACTACGAGGTGCACTCCAATCTGAGAAAGAACGGGGGAGTTGTGGCTTTTGTCCGCAGCAGTCTTTCCTGCTCCAGGGATCTTTCTTTGGAATCAGACTGGAAGGACATTCTGTGGCTTCGCCTCAACTCCAAAACATCACCCAAATTTATTTGCTGCCTTTATCGCTCTCCCTCGAACCATAATTGGGATGACCTACTCGAATACCTCGCCATCCAGATCGACTTCCTGAACATCTATCACCCCGCTTCAGAGGTAGTTCTTCTCGGTGATTTCAATGCCCATAATGAGCTTTGGTTGGGCTCAAATAAGACCGATGCAGCAGGTCGTGCAGTCGAAGCGTTCGCTCTTACTCAAGGGCTGACCCAGCTGGTGACGAGCCCTACTTTTTTCCCCCGCGTCTCGTCACACGCCAGTAGCCTGCTGGATCTCTTTCTGACCACGCATCCTGCCCCTTACAGCACTGCCGTCCTGTCCCCCCTGGGTAACTCAGATCACGGTGTTGTGGAGGTTAGGTTTCGGTCAGAAGCCGCTGTGGCCGCAGAAACTCGCACAGGCCGCAAAACTTGGCATTACGGACATGTCGACTGGGAGGGGCTCAGAGACTTCTTCTCTAGCTTTCCTTGGAGAGATGTCTGTTTCACTGACGCGGATGCGTCGACTGTCTGTTCTTCAATAACCGAAATTATCCACGTCGGAATGGAGGAATACATCCCTCACACAGTGAAAGTTCCTAAACCAGGGTCCAACGGGTGGTTCAACAAATCGTGTGACACTGCTCGCCAGCAGAAGATCAAGGCCCACAGAACCTACTTACAAAACCCCACTGTAGAGAACAGACAAGCCGACGTCGAGTCCAGAAACAAATATAACGAAGCGGTTCGCAATGCCAAAACCCAGCATGATATAAAAGTTAGGCACAGGGTAATGTCGCAGCGCAATGGCAGATGGTCTTTCTGGACGCTGGCCAAGCAGATTGAAAAGAACTTCTCACACAGTAGCCTTCCACCACTTACGTGTCAGGATGGAACTATTGTATTCGACTCAAAGGCCAAGGCGGAAGTGCTAGCCAAGATCTTTGCTGCCAACTCCACCATGGACGTCCCCACCAACGCCCAAGTGCCGTCAATTCAAAGGGTTCCCCACACTATGCGGGAGGTAACATTCAGGCATAAGACCGTAAGACGAGTGCTCTTGTCGCTCGACATCAACAAAGCTTCTGGTCCGGACTTGATTCCTGCCATTGTACTGAAGAGATGTGCAGCTGAGCTTGCTCCAGTTCTTTCGCGTCTCTTCCAGATATCTTATGAATCCGGCACCTTCCCAGAAAACTGGAAATTTGCTCATGTACAGCCCATCCCAAAAAAAAGATCTAAAACCGACCCTTACAACTACAGGCCTATAGCTCTGCTTTCTGTTATAAGTAAAGTGATGGAGAGGTGCATAAATCGCGAGCTTCTGGACTACCTCGAACGTCACAGCTTGATTAGCGACAGGCAGTACGGTTTCCGGCACCAACGATCCACAGAGGACCTCCTAGCTTACGTCACGCAACTGTGGAGTAAACTCATCCAGTCTCATGGTGAGGCGCATGTCGTTGCTCTTGACATCACGAAAGCGTTCGATCAGCTGTGGCACGCTGCCCTCTTGAGCAAACTTCCATCCTACGGCCTCCCAGAAAAGCTTTGCAGATGGGTGGCTGACTTTATCTCTGGCCGCAAGATATCCGTCGTAATTGACGGATTCTCCTCTTCATCCCACGGCGTCAACGCGGGTGTTCCCCAGGGATCGGTTTTGGCTCCAACACTGTTTCTCTTACATATCAACGACCTCCTTTCCTGCACGATCAACCCAATCCACAGCTTCGCTGATGACAGCACTCTGCATGCAGGAGTTCGGAGTGACAAGCCGATCTCTGCCGCTGAGCTGGAAAAAAGAAGACTAGCGACGACTTCTTCTCTGACAAGAGACCTGGAGGCTGTCACTGCTTGGGGACGCAACAATCTTGTACAGTTCAATGCTTCCAAAACACAGTACTGTACTTTGACGAACAAAAAGCGTCCTAGCGCTCATACAGTTTCGATGGACGGTCGAGTTCTACCAAAGAGCCATTCATTTCGGCTGGTCGGAGTCCAGATCACCGAGGACCTGATCTGGCACGAACACATCTCTTCAATAGCTGCAGCTGCTGGGAAAAAGCTAGGCTATTTGTTTAGGGCTAAGAAGTACTTTTCTCCGCATGACCTTCTCACTCTATACAAGGCCCAGATAAGGCCCAGCCTCGAGTATTGCTCACACATTTGGGGTGCTGCCGCCCCGACTACATTGTCCATGCTCGATGCTGTCCAGAGGAGGGCGGTCCGACTGATCGATGACTCTTCTCTAACAGACAGTCTCGGGACTCTTTCGCACCGGCGGGCCGTCGGCGATCTAGCTCTTTTCTATCGCTACACCAACGGGCTTTGCTCCTCAGAGCTCTCTTCCATGATGCCGCCGCGCGATGTGCCTGCCAGAGTGACCCGCCTGACTTCGGCGTCCCATCCTAACCGTGTCAAACTTCGTACATCCAGAACTGGCCGATACGACCGCTCTTTTGTCCCGAGGGTGTCTAGATTGTGGAACAAACTGCGGGAGGAGGCTTTTCCCAGTTCTACTAACCTTAGGCAGTTCAAAAATCGTATTAACAAAATTTCTTTGGGATCATCATAGCAGCCGCGGTGTTCCGGCATTTAGGCTTCTGCCTGCGCGGCTGTTTCGATATAAAAAAAAAAAAAAAAAAAAAAAAAAAAAAAAAAAAAAATATGTTACAAATCAGAGTTAAATATAACTAATATAGCATTTTTGCTTACCTGTAGAACCTATACTGCTTATTACACCAGAAACAGTTTCGCTCTGCCAGCATTTTTTGAAAGTCAAGTCATTGTCCACCCAGGTTTCGTCCAAATAAACAATATTGCGCCCTTCTTCACGATATCTACGTATTTCACGGATGTATTTGTACCTCCATTGCAATATATTAGGCCTCTCCATCAAAACTTTTCTTTTATTTTGACATTTGCGCCAAAAAAAACCATTTGATTTTAATAAACTCCTGAGTGTTTCCCTAGAATAGGGGAAATTTGAGTCTTCTCGCAACTTTTGTAATAACTTCCTAGTTGTCGGGACAACTTTATATTCAAGATAAAATCTGTTTATCAAATGTCTAATAATCTGAAAATCAAAATCTTCATCTTTCTCAACAAGAGACTGACGCGGTCTTTTTTTTCCGGGACTGGATAACATTTTATTCGGGTTATTTTCTAGTCTTTCTTTATCTTCGTTATGAATTTTCCTAACAGAAGATACTCCGACTCCAGTATAAAGGGACACCCTATCAAGCTTACGTTTAAGCGGCAACGTGAGGGAATTGTTTGCCGCTTCCTCATCGCAAACCCTATAAATAATCATCAGAATGTTAGCTTAGCATTTCCTTGTTTTTTATTTATATTCAGACTCAGTAGTCAAAAACTACAATTATTGCATATTATTATTACTAACCTATAAACATTCGCAATCACTTCTCTTGTTTGGCTATGAAGCGTCTTTCCGCGAGTAAATTGGTTCATTTTAAAAAAATAATACTAAAACGAATAACAATAACAAATAACAAAACACTAAACTATTCAAAAACACACAGCACTAAACATACAAACTTAATAGAACAATAAATAGTTAACAATAATAGTTGTAAAACTCATACACGACAATCAACGGAGATACAACCTACGCCACTGGACTTTTCAATAGTATGGATATTCTAAGAAAGGAGCAAAAAATTGTGTGGGACGCTACCCAATAGGAAGTCGAATTTTCTCATGGCGACAAAACATGTGAGGATATCCGCCAATCAGATTTGTTTAGGCGGTGTCCAATATACCTTTCGGGTGGTTGTTGCCAGCTCAACCGATGTCGATAAGATCTTTGGAAAACTGTTTACTTATAATACGATTCAGTAGTAAAAAATAGTTATTAAATACAAATAGAGCTAACAACCCATTAAAATACTCAGTATTTTGAATTATTATTTTTTGGAATCGTGAAAAATCGATTTCCAAATCATTGAAATTACTTTTATTATTATTATTGCTTTTTTGTAGTTAAATTTGGCAATATCGAATATTTTCGGTCGCATTCCTTTCGCTGTTGCAGATCCGTTTGCCAAACTTTACATACAAAAAATAATTGCCTTATCACTGCGAATTAAATCCCATTGAAATGATTCGGGCAAATATAAAAAACTACATGGCTTCAAACAATAGAATATTTAAATTTTCGTGACGACAAACTATTGGAAAGATTGCATCCGTCACCTTCAAGAGACAATCGAAACAAGGATTTGGGATCTGGACAATATAATCGATATTCAAATTGAACCTGTAATAATTAATATTAACCATTCGGACGATACTTCAAGTACTTCCAGCGAATACAGAAGTCATACTTCTTTCCATAAAAATAATAATTTATTTTGATAGATTATTCCAAGACCATTGAGGAAAATAAGGACCTGTACAATCTCGCTTTTAGGCATGTTGTGTTTTGTCTGAGCTTAAATAGACTACAAATTGGGTATAGTCGGCAATAAATGCGATGTAGCCAGATAGGTAATCATTTTTGGATGAATTTATTAATCATCACCTGTAGTGAACGCATTTTACTTCCCACGCCTACTGGCGGGGAAGTAAATGCATCTACATCACGAAAAATCATGTGACCGATTTTCGTCGGTCTGTCGGTCTGTCTGCTAATCCTGTTACCGCCCAAAACTTAAAAAACACCACTTGGATTTCGATGAAATTTTTACACAATGTTACTACCACGCCAAGAACGCAAAAGCTCAGTAGTTTTTGAAAATCGGTCCAGCGGCGACAGAGAAACAGGCCAAAAACAAAACAAAAATTGGTCTACCTTCATTTGTCGTTTCAGAGGGTCCCTATCAGTTTTGAAGTAAAACTTCAGAAGTAAAAAAAAACGGGCGTGGGGTGTAGGGGGTGGGGAGGGTTCGTCTACTTTTTTTAGATGTTGGTACATTTATATGCACCAACCTTGGTAATGCTTCGCACATATTAGACATACTCCACACATCATAGACTTCTCCATACATTAGTCCTTGAAACTAAGAAAAATATTCTCAGCACACGGATCGCGTAGCTACCCTCTCCCGGCCTTGGTAAGTATTCTGTTGTTCTGGTATGGTAATACATGTATTTATGCTGCGGCTCAGCATAGTTTTTCCGGGGTGAGGCGACGTTTCCAGATGCACTACAGGTAGCGCATGAACTGATAACAACGTTGCGTGGGAAGTGTAGATTCAACCTACTTGACACCATTTTTTATTCAAATCACACTTTTTGTGAGAGAAGCTCTTCTCAAAACCTGTAAGTTATCACATACTTGCAGCTATTTAACTTTCAGGGCCCTACAAGAAATACCTCACGACTTAGTTTTGTAATAAAAGCTTGAAATTTAAAAGCTTTATAACCTCAAATTGCTTATTTGACCAATCGGCAGTCTAACATATTCGACATGATTGCGGGTTATCTAGACAGCATGGTCTCAAAACGATATGTTTATTTATTTCATATGACTCTTTGACGTAACCACAAAAAACCGTGAAAATAGCTGAATTGCATTCTGCCTACCATTCAACGAAATATCGACATCGACATAAATATCAGATGATTCTCCGTACTACTTATAGATTACTTAAGCATATTTTTGAGATAATTTGACGTAATTTCCGTGAAATTAAAGGTTTTCAATATTATATGTATTCTGTATTAAGTGGTATACTATTTAGATGAGGGTGCGGACATCGGCTTATCGATTATTATTTTAAATGTGTGTAAAATTGTAGATAATCTAGACCGATAAGTGCAGTAATTGTTCTCTAATATAAAATATTGACATTTATGAACTTAACAATCTGCGTCAATTGCCGGTTGATTACCCTTTTCAAAAGGTTTTTAAGCGAGTTTGTACACTAACATACTGCATTTTCATTTAACATTTATTTAATCAAAAAATACAATAACAGAAATGGGAAGAGTAAATAAATATGGTAATCCATAGGAGGCTAAACCTCGGTTGTATGTATGTATGTAACTGTCTCATTTTAATAACACTAAAATTTTGCAAGTGCAAGTTGCAAGGATTGGATTTCAAGTACGTAAGGTAGTAAGAAGGTTTGTTTCAATATACATTTGTCATAATTTTGAGAATATGGTATTCATAAAAGTATGTCTAGATCGCAAATGTTTTATATGTGTAGGCACATATTTATGAAATTTAGGCGGCATGTAAGAAATAGAGCTGTTTGATGTCTAACACTTCTGTTTCAATGTACTCGTATAAGTCGTCGCTTGGATACAATTTTGATTTTGAGAACATTGATTTCAAAACTGTTCTCTGGACGACAACTAAATCATTAGAATATATAGCTCGAGTATGCAGCGGTACCTATGCTATAAAACAAGTGTGGTATAGAAGGGATACAAAATTATCTTTTGATAATATTTCATTTTGTTTCACTATATACTGAGCGACAAGAAAAGGTAAACACACATCTTGCCATGAACAACAACTGATAAAATGGTCAGGTTTTCCTGTTATGTTTTTGTGGTGGCGGCGTGTATTGTTTGGTGATAAAGAAGCATTCAGTTTTCGTACATTTACGGTGTCAGCTGCATGTTAAATTTCGTGTAGCTTATTGAGAAGCCTTTTTGTGATTGCTCAAAATGCCTAGAGTGCGTAGAATTCGGCGGGTGTCCCTGCTAAGTGACATTGAGAGGGGTCCAATTGTCGGATTGCGTGAAGCCAGTCTATCGATAAGAGGAGTTTCTAGGAGGACCAACAGATTATTACGCAATATACTGCAGTGTGAACGAGCGTGAACTCAGGAAGGCCGAGGACAGCGAGCGAGGTGCTCTGGACGTTCCAGAGGGGCCACAGAGCGACAAGACTGCCGGTTAAGACTTCTGGCTCTGCGAGACAGATTCAGTAGTACTCGAGCCATCGCTAATCAGTGGTTTGAAGAGCATAGGTGGTTGGTATGCATACGGTACATCGCCGAATACGACAGTTTTGACTTTTTTCTTATCGCCCACATTGGGTGCTACCTCTCACAGCTGAATATCGGCCTAACCGTTCGCTCTGGTATAGAGAAACAATTCTATGGGACCGCGAATGGAATCAGGTGGTTTTTAGTAACTAGTCACGCTTCTGTCAGGGGATACACGATGGTCGGGCAAGAGTGAGAAAGCGACGAGGTGAAAGACGTGACCCACAATTTGACAGAAAGCTTCACGTTTACCACACCGTGGGAGTTATGGTATGGGGTGCTATTGCTTATGGTAGCAGATCACCACTAATTTTCATCAGAGGCAATATGACAGCCCGATGATGTTCAGGAAGTAGTGGCGCCTCATTCCATACCTAAACACCATTCAGCAAGACAATGCCACACGGCATGTTGCCTGAGCATGGCTAGCCTTCATGGATCAACACCGCATCAACCGTTTACCTTGGCTACCACCACCGTCTGACCTATCTCCAATTGAACATGTCTGGGAGACGATAGGCCGAAGGCTCTCTCCCCAACAGGATATCGACCACCTTATCAGCACGATGCCCAGGCGTGTCAATGAGTGTATAAGAAATTGTGGCTCCTCAATACATTATTGAACTAGTTTCTGCAATCAGTTGAAGCATCAAGCTGAAAATTCAATCATTTTATTAGTAAGGGACATTGAACATATATGCCAAAAATTAATAAAATCGGATAAACATATATGTTTACCTTTTTTTGTCACATGCCACAAATCGAAGTTTTCTCAAAACGCATGTAATATGGACATTACATGGTAAGTGACAATCTAGAAAAGATCCTAAATATTTGATACTATCCACTCTATCAATTTTTAGAATTCTGATGTTAAAATAAAGCTGGGTATAGTCATTATAAGGTAAATTATTGGAATATGAGACAAATGTTAACAAATGTTTTTCTAAAATTTGTAGCAAATTTCCTTTTGTTAAACCACTGAAAAATTTTGCAGAAATAACTTTCAATAATATTCTTTAAATCACCCCAGTCATTTCATCTATAGAGTATGGCAGCACCATCTGCAACGCTTATTATTTTGTCAGTATAGCTAATTCTTAATAAATCATTAATATTGAATAAAAGTGTACCCGAGACTGTTCCTTAAGAAACACCTCATTTTACAAACATTTCTTTGATTTCCATATATTAACTGATTGAGATATATTATTTAAATTACTTTCTAATAGTGAATACATACTTCTACGAAATCCTGATCTATATAAAGTTTCTAAACTTAATTTATGATTGACAGTATCGAATAATTCTTGCAGATTAACAACCATACAGATTGGTGGGAGATTTTTGTCATTAAGGTTTCTGTTGACTTCACTTATGACTCCAGTATTCCAGACGGTGTAGATCTACCTTTTAAGAATTCATACTAATTTTAATCTTATTTATAAAATCAAGCATTCTGCTTGCTATTGTAGTACTCAGATTTTTTGGGAAAGTCAATTCGGTATACTGATTTCACCAGTATATTTCCATCGTTCCCTACCCTTAAACTAAATATATATTTGAAGAGCAAAATGAACCTGAGTATATATATATATATAAGCTTGACCTAGGTCCTAAAAACGTTTCCATGCATGGGGAGCGCAGGAATTTTTTTTAGGGGGAACGATCATAGACAGGCGACAACTTTTGTGAAAGTGTACCTGTCCCAAAAAGCAGGAGTAGCAGATTTTATCAGGCGGGGGGTAAATCCCGAAAGCCCTCTCAAAATTGTACACAAACGGATGCTACATATTGAAATTTTAAGATTAAACTCTTATCCCAGCGGAGGGGTCATGGCCCCCCTGGCTTCCTCCTGTGTACGTCCAGATTTTCACTTAGCGATACTACAACTTCAGTGAGTATCTATTTGTTGAAGACTATTAAATCTTTCGAGTAGGTTTTTATATCACTTTTGCATTTTGGTGTAGGTATTCTCGATTCATAAAAAGCCCCTTATAATTGCAGTCGTTCATATAACAGAGCAGCAAGCATAAAAAAACTAAGCTACACATACGAGGGTTGTCTCAAAAATATGGGATCCACATTTTTTTCTTTCACAAGGAATTTTTTATTTGAAAAAATGAATTCACCATTGGAAAAGATGATTTTTCTTTTTCTTTTCATAGTCGCTACTTTTTTCTATGCATTTTTTAGACTTGAAGTCCACTTATGCATTCCCGCCTCAAGGATGACCACCGCCAGCCCGTTTAGAAACTTGGTAACTGCTCCTTGCAACCCCTGGTCCGTCTCGAACCGTTGACCACCTAGGTGGTCCGTCAATTTCGGAAACAATATACCAGAGCTGTAAGGGGGATGAGCCATCACTTCCCAGCCAAGTCGCTCGATTAGGCTTCGTTGCGGGGCGGTTGTCAGATTTCGCTTAGCATCACACGCGGCAAAAATACAGCGTTGGGAACCATACTCTTGAGACAACCCTCTTAACTGCACAAAGCTAGTCTGCCTGCTACAGAAACGAAGTTCCAATGATATTTTACCCTCAAAACCGTCTCAGCAAAGTATAATAATCTAGCATCACCGCTATATGCAATTTTGTCCACTTTTTCCATTTTTTGATCAAAACTGCAATATGTTTTGTGCCAAAAAGTATCTGGTTGAGTTTTAGTCCTCCCATTCTAGTCCAGACAGTGGACCTAATTTTAATATGATGATGTTATTACCATGCAGGTCAGGAAATTATAAAATTTAATATTCATCTTTTGCCAAAAAACCGAGTGGCTTTGAATGTAGACCCTCATGGTATCATTAGACATAGGCGGGTACGTTTCGCATGTGATAATTGATCGAAGAAAACGTATTTCAATTGCGCAATTACCTTCTCATAAAGGCTGTATCTGCAGCTTTGCTGCTGATATTTTTTTTTATATACTCCAACCACCACGAAGGCCTATGGGGTACCGTGGGGCTATAGGGGGATACAGGGGAAAGGGGGAACGCCACACGGACTCTGGCGAGGGAACACGTGTGCATGTAACATGCACACATTCTGGCCCCGCCTACGAGATCCGCCGGGTGGTACCTCTGCGTTCGACAGTCAGAGACCGTCTACCACCTACGGATAATCACAACATCTATAGCCAAGAGAAAAATTTCTCTTGGGTCGGGATTCGAACCCGCACAGTGCACGGCGACTGATCAGGAGACCGAAGAGTCAACTACTGCGGCCACCGCTGCTGCCTAATGGAGCTTAGCATATTTTTCACTACTAACGTTCTAACCGTTTGACTTTGTGATTTTTTTTCACAATGGTTATAGTTATCGGTTTATTCAGAAACAAAGATGGACAATTTAAAAAAACACTTTTCTCTCTACTCCAAAAATTTCACACAGAGTTGTCGGACATATCGACGCTTTTCAAAAACTAATCTGTTATTTTTTGAGTGATGTGTACGAGTCAACCAAAAAAATAGCATTTGAAAACAGAAAGTTGTGAATCATTTGGGAAACGCCACTGAAGTATGTTTTTACCAAAACGTACTGAATGATTTCTGCACTAGTCATGCTGTTAGACCAAGATATATAGCAGTTTCCCCGATAAGCATTATACATTACTTCTACTTTATTCGATGCTTATTGTCTTTTGAGTTTGCTCGATATTGAGGTAGTTGATCAAACAGTTAAACAACTCGCTGGTATATGAAGATGCATTTTTCCTATGGCAAGCAAGAAAGTTCCTTTTGAAGACGCCCATGGCTCTGAAAAGCTGCAACGGCTCGAGAATTCCAAAACAAGCGCACGTTTATTTCAAAAATTACCATAATTCCGCAAAATCGATTACAAAACATAGTGTTTGATATCAAGTACACAATTAATATAAGCCTTGTGTTTAAGGGTATCAACCAGACTATAGTATTATGTACTTTATTACTTTTTGTGTTGCGTCGCCGGCTCTATGCTAAGATAATTGTGGTGTTTTGTGGCATTTTTTTGCGCTAATCTCATGTTCCATGGACCGGAAATTTTAATGCGAAATTATAATATAAAACGAGGCTTTCGAATGGAAAATAAAGAGAAAAAACTTAGATTCCGTAGGTGTTATTCAGCATGGATATTACAGCGTTTTGGTTTTTCTTATAACAGATATTCCTGCCCGGTAAAGGTTGCCATTTTCGTGCAATTACATATTTATGAAAAATACGGAGCTTTCAGTAGACGTTATGCCGAACAACTCAATCGAGAAATGATAACTATACTGAATATTTAATCTCGGTTCGTGTACGAGATTGTTATACTTATAAATAAGGATATAGTTATGTGATTAAGAATTACTGTGATCGAAGAGTATTAAGAACAGTGGCCAATCAGCTAAATCGTTTATACGGATTACACATGCATGTTTTACAAGTTCTATTTAGTTTTCGTTGCCGGTCTGCAGTAATCAAATTATATTTTTTTATACAGGATAGAATTGTAACTACCGAAATGAAGACTAAATATCAATACCATGGAATTACCTATAAAGGTTATTCAAAAATCACGAATTAAAAAAAATGCATTCGTACAGGGGTACCTTTACCAGAAATACGTATAAGGATAACGACTTACTCGCACAAAAATTCATTTGTTCTATAAACTGCCTTATTTAGCAAAATGTTCCCAAGTTTACCTTCTAATTAATATAAAATTAGACAAAAGTACCCCTTATTTGCGAAATTATTGTAAACTCTGGTTTTATTGATGCAAGCTGTTCAATGGGATATTTAAAACATGGACGCATAAAATTGGTACACCAATTTTTGTGGGAAAACTTTTTATTCGACAACAAAGGATGAGAAAACTTGTTTTTTGGGAGTCAATAGAATGTGTTGGCAGGAACTAAAAAGCTCTTTAAATAAGATTTCTAGGTATTTATGAGACCTACAGAATTAGAATACATGTAAGAATATCCCACTAGTAGTATAAAAGTTATGGCCTAAGACTAAGACCAATGCAAAATGCAGGTTTTGACACTTTCGGATAAACAATTAGAAATTCTTAAAAACTACTTGATCAATCGTCTCCAATTTTGTTGTGGTTGTTAAGAAGTATAAAGCATACGGATTTGAATAATTTCAAGAAGCTGCGTGATATTATCGTTGCATTAGCAACAAGTACCAAAACCTGCATTTTGCCTTGGTTTTCAGCCATAACTTTTTTCCTATTAGTCAGATCTCTTCACGTATTGTCTCATACTGTAGGTCTTATAAATAAAAGATTATACTATTTTAATTGAATATTAATTATTTGTTTTGAATTCCAGTTTAGAAACCTTATTTGAAGAATGTTTTTGTTCCTGCCAACATTTTCGATTAAATCCCCACAAAAAAGGTTTTCTCATTCTTTTTTGTCGAGTATAAAGTTTTCCCACAAAAAATGGTGTCCCATTTTATGCGTCCATGTTTTAAATACTTGCTTGAAGAACATCAATAAAACCAGACTGTACAAGTATTTCTGGGAAATTTGCTAATATGATTAGACTATTGAGGTATCTAGTTACCATGAACAGTTTATCTAGAATAAGAAGCCTTAGATACAATTTTGTCAATAAAATGTATTATTAGGCAAACATTTTGTTCGTCCTTTATATTTTGGATCACCCCTTTTCTTCTTACTGTCCACGCCTATTGACGGAGCAGTATTGGAATCGCGAAAATTTTCAAAACTGGTACAGTATGTTTCTTGCATGTTTTATGAGATGTACATAACGAAAAACCATGTCACTGATTTCCGTCGATCTGTCTGTCGGTCTGTCTGCACTATAACCGCCTATAACTTGAGAAGTACTGCTCGGATTTTGAAATTTTCACACAATGACTACTATGCCAATGACGCAAAGGCTTTTTCCTGAAAATAGCTCCATTGGCGACGGAGAACGAGTCCAAAAACGAAGAATTTTAAGAATTGCCCAAACTTTGTTTTTGACGTTCCAGATCATTTTAGAAAAATAAAATAATGCTTTATTCGTGTGAGCCTGTGAACAGGATACAAAACGTCAAAAAATCTAAGATGCCGATAATAATACTTAACATGAAAAATTCGAGATTCGGAAACACGTATAAGGATAGCGAGTTACTCGCACAAAAAGTCATGCAGCGGCCCCTACTGAGCGGCGCCGTGGCAAATGCTTGTTATGGAAGTTGTTGCATCCAGTATACAACTTCTTAACGTTCAAGTGATTATACACGCGTTAAGGAGGACTCTCACGACTCGTGTATTTGGCAAATATGTGTCACTTACCTAGATTTGCCATGTAGTGAGAGTGGGTCACTCAGCCATTACTACTATTTGATACTGGCGAAGTCCCGCCGGTTGTCGGTAAAAATGCCGCGATTCAAAAGGATTTCAAATATTTGTGAATTTGGCAAGTTCATACTTGTCGATGCGCCCGCATTACTTGCCGGCTTAGCTGCAATTGATTTTTGCAGGTAGTCTGTATTTGGTTTATATCGCGTGTGTACAGTTCTTCCGTAATGGAGTAGCGTCAAGAAGTTTTTTTTGAGTTTCTGGAGCTGTATGAACATGAGCCGGTTATATGGCAGCCTAGGCATCCACAGCATAAAAATAGAAACTCTATTAACGATGCCTGGCTTCGCATTAAAAATAAAATATCCATCGAATGTACGATTGCGGATTTGAAAAAGAAAAAGGAGTCGTTAATGGCAACATTCCGACCATTGTGGAAGAAAGTTAAGGCATCATCAAAAACAGGGGCCGGCAGCAAGGACGTTTATAAACCAACTTGGTTTGCATTCGATAAAATGGAAAGTTTTCTACATGGTGTTTCCGAGGCAAGAAATACATATAATTCAAAGGTGAGTGAAAAATTACTTTATTTCATGAAATTATAGGAACGGTGCAATTAAAATTTAACAGTAGAGCACAAGTCATTGTAACTTTTCTGACTTTGTCGGTTTGTAGTAGCATAGGTGCTCTAAATATCCGGAAGACCGACGCTAATATGCCGAATGCGTTCTCAACAATACGCCGAGCAAGAGACAACCGGTAATTGAAGACTAGCGCAGTTGCTGGCACGCTAACGCTATGCAAAATATTGCACGTTGATGTCTTTATTTAAAACCTCACGTAGCGCAGTTGCTGGTATGCTAATGCAATGCTAGCGATAACTTTATCCCTATCTCTAATCATTTTTTATCCTTTGGCATCTTTGATCTGGTATCTGGTATCTGGTATCAGGTATCTGGTATCTGGTATTTGGTATCTGGTGTCTGGTGTCTGGCATCTGGTATCTGGTATCCGGTGTCTGATGTCTAGTATCTGGTATCTGGTGTCTGGTATCTGGTATCTGGTGTCTGGTATCTGGTATCTGGTATTTGGTATCTGTTATCTCTTTATCTGGTATCTGGTATCAGGTATCTGGTATCAGGTATCTGGTATCTGGTATCTGGTATCTGGTATCTGGTGTCTGGTATCTGGTATCTGGTATCCGGTGTCTGGTATCTGGTATCTGATGTCTGGTATCTGGTATCTGGTGTCTGGTGTCTGGTATCTGGTGTCTGGTATCTGGTGTCTGGTATCTGGTATTTGGTATCTGTTATCTCTTTATCTGGTATCTGGTGTCTGGTATCTGATATCTGGTGTCTAGTATCTGGTATCTGGTGTGTGGTATCTGGTATCTGGTGTCTGGGATCTGGTGTCTGGTGTCTGTTGTCTGGTGTCTGGTATCTGGTGTCTGGTGTCTGATGTCTGGTGTTTGGTATCTGGTATCTGGTGTCTGGTATCAGGTATCTGGTAACTGGTATCTGGTATCTGGTATCTGGTATCTGGTATCTAGTGTCTGGTGTCTGGTATCTGGTGTCTGGTATCAGGTATCAGGTATCTGGTATCTGGTATCTGGTACTTGGTATTTGGTATCTGATATCTGGTGTCTGGTATCCGGTGTCTGGTTTCTGGTATCTGGTATCTGGTATCTGGTGTCTGGTATCTGGTGTCTGGTATCTGGTATCTGGTATCTGGTGTCTGGTATCTGGTATCTCGTATGTGGTGTCTGGTATCTGGTGTCTGGTATCTGGTATTTGGTATCTATTATCTCTTTATCTGGTATCTGGTATCTCGTTTCTGGTATCTGCTATCTGGTGTCTGGTATCTGGTCGTCTGGTATCTGGTATCTGGTGCCTAGTGTCTGGTGTCTGGTATCTGGTGTCTGGTATCTAGTATCTGGTATCTGGTGTCTGGTATCTGGTATGTGGATCTGGTATCTGGTATCTGGTATCTGGTGTCTAGTATCTGGTATCTGGTATCTGATATCTGGTGTCTGGTATCTGGTATCTGGTATCTGGTGTCTGGTATCTGGTATCTGGTGTCTGGTATCTGGTATCTGGTATCTCGTATGTGGTGTCTGGTATCTGGTGTCTGGTGTGTGGTATCTGGTATCTAGTATTTGGTATTTGGTATCTGTTATCTTTTTATCTGGTATCTGGTGTCTGGTATCTGGTATCTCGTTTCTGGTATCTGCTATCTGGTATCTGGTATTTGGTGTCTGGTATCTAGTATCTGGTATCTGGTATCTGGTGTCTGGTATCTGGTATCTGGATCTGGTATCTGGTTTCTGGTATCTGGTATCCGGTGTCTAATATCTGGTATCTAGTATCTGGTATGTGGATCTGCTATCTGGTTTCTGGTATCTGGTATCTGGTGTCTGGTATCTGGTATCCGGTGTCTGATGTCTGGTATCTGGTGTCTGGTATCTGGTATCTGGTTTCTGGTATCTGGTATCTGGGATCTGGTACCTGTCATCTTTTATGAGTTTTCATTTTTCGTTTTCCGTTGTCCGTTTTCCGTTTTTCGTTTTTCGTTTTTGGTTTTTCGTTTTTCATTTTTCATTTTTCGTTTTTCATTTTTCATTCTTCATATTTCATTTTTCATATTTCATTTTTCATTTTGCATTTTTCATTATTCATTCATTTTTCATTTTTCAATGTCGCATGTGTCACCATTAATAGCACACAATGGCATTATAAAATCTTCGATATAGCATTAATGCCCTCTACTTATAAAATTGTATGACAAACTTAGATTTATGTGAGGAGCCGGTAACGTCGCATGTGTCACCATAAATAACACACAATGGCATTATAAAATCTTCGATATAGCATTAATGCCCTCTATAAAATTTTATGACAAACTCAGATTTATGTGAGGAGCCGGCAACGTCGCATGTGTCACCATCAATAGCACACAATGGCCTTATAAAATCTTCGATATAGCATTAATGCCCTCTATAAAATTGTATGACAAACTCAGATTTATGTGAGGAGCCGGCAACGTCGCATGTGTCACCATAAATAACACACAATGGCATTATAAAATCTTCGATATAGCATTAATGCCCTCTATAAAATTGTATGACAAACTCCGATTTATGTGAGGATCCGGCAACGTCGCATGTCTAGCTACCGCACTTACAAAAAATGGCGCTTGACACTTGACATATGTGAACCGTGTTCGCCTAAGGATAGCACGCTCTTTCTTCAGTGTAAATGTTTTATGATTTGACAGGAATGAAAATTATTTTACCTTATTTAAATCTGCTGACCATTAATAAGGGTACCTCTCAAACTTCTTCAAGGATGAAATACATTATCACGATAGATATACACTGAGGCACTTCGTCTGAACCTGTAAACACTCGGCACCGGGTATCACTAGACTGTTGTTATTTGTTATTATATTATGCTATAAGCACAAAGTCTTGCTATGTTGTGGATTTCTGATCTCTTCAGGAATTGATCTTTGGCACTAATTAGGTCTTACAATCATATTTGTCGTATTTAAGCTGACGATGACTTCTACAAATTGCTAACCGTCACACCCGATTCCACTACATAGTTGGGGGTAAAAGACAGGAATGAAAATTGTTTACCTCATTTAAATTTGCTGACGATTAATAAGGCTACCTTTTAAACCGCTCTCAAACGTCTTGAAAGATGAACTAAATTATCTATAGATACACTGCGGTACGTCGTCTGAACCGAAAAACACTCTGCACCACTAGACACTTGCAAGACACACTGCTATAAGCACAAAGTTTTGCTATATTGTGGACTTGTTGCCTTTTTAGGATGGATCCATATAAACGTTCATCTAAAATTATGCCACTCATTAGGGTTTACAATCATATTTATCGTATTGAAAGTGATGATGACTTTTGTAAACAAATCGCTAAACGTCAAAGCCTAAATGCTTAGCTGCCGGTAAAATTACATCGTTGCCAAGGCATACTTGATTATCATTATAATAATGGCTATAGTCCGGTCCGTTTAGACTATGAAATATAGAAATTTTGAATCTTTTCGAAAATGTTGATTTTCACGCGTAAAAAAGGACAATTCTATTTGGCGTGATCCAATATTCGATGAAGCGACCAACATAAAGCCGAAAATGGCACGTTTCGGACGTTCCGCTCGCACTCGCTCGCTTTCGTAATACGATTATACCTACATTACCCCGCCTAACAGGAATCTGGGGATCTGGAGGGGAAATTCAAAATTGAAACTTCAAACTAAAAATATCTGCATATCTTTGAATTTTCTAATCTGCCGAGTTTAAAAAATGCGATCGGGTAACGTGTCATATGTCGGTTTAATCAGGAGACTTTGGTCTTTCGTTTTGCGAAAAAAAATCGTAGCTACGTCGCTCCGTAACGCAGGTCCGTATCGACGAAGACAAAGTACGCCGAAAAACGGCTGTCATCGGTACTTTTGAGGCGCTCAAAGTTTACTTTTTCGAAATTTGACGGTAATTCTAACGGTCAGAATCGTTTCCTCAGCTCATTATCGTTATATTTCGATAGCTGTATAATTTTTACTCGCCCACGTACGGTAGTAATAGGCGAGGACAGAGCCGGATGACAAAGTGACTTTTTCGCGCGTCGAAAAGTAGCGTGTTGTCGGGCAATTTTTAAAAAATCGAAACTTTCGACCGACAAGGGATAAAGGAAAAAAAAAGACGCTATCTTTGAGTCCGATGTCCGGGCTTTCTCATGCAAAAATCGTCAGGTTCGTAGCTCCTTTATCTTCGGAGGAGATAGAAAAAGCGCGTCGAACGGCACGAAAATCTACCGATTTTTCAACTTTACCGGCCATTTTTGATCGCGTTCGTTCCTCCTACCGCGACAACTCTCGCTCCACCGTAAAGCGCCGAGTTTCTAGTTTCCGAAACGGTATCGTTTTCCTTCCGAACGTTCCGCGAACCCGGAAAAAAACCGGAAAAATCGGAAAGTAGCGCGTAGTCGAGGAAATCAAAAAAATCGAAATTTTCGAACGAAACGGCATAAAGAAAAAAAAAGAAAGCCGCTATCTTTGAGCCCGAAGCCGGGGCTTTCTCGCGCAAAAATCGCCAGGTTCGCAGCTCCTTTATCTTCGGCGGAAACCTATGTTGAACGTCGGACAGAACGAAAATCTACCGGTTTTTTCGACTTTACCGGCCGTTTTCGATCCGATCCGTTCCTCTCACCGCGACGGCTCTCGCTTCCCGGTAAAGCGCCGAGTTTCTACTTTCCGAAACGGTACCTCTTTCCCTCCGAACGTTTCGCGAACCGGGAAAAAAAACGGAAAAACCGCGTCGACGTCATACGACAATTTCCGAACCACTACCAATTATACCAATCACTACCAAATCGAACAAAAGATCACCGCTTAATATTATCGACGATTTGAAAAAATCGGTACCTGCTCTATTGGTTTGACACCAAGAGCCAACAGATCTATCTGCAACTGCCGACAGTAGGGAAGAATGAATTCGGATATCAATCCAGTCAAGTATAGGAGAATTTAGCGTAGAAAACTTTAAAGTTATCGATATGTCAAGGAAATATGTTTTTGAGAACGATAATTTGGTAGATTTTATACCTGTATTTTCATTTGAATTTCATGACCCGTGAAATGTACCCAGTTCGCCGTTACCTTCAGTTTGTGTTCTGCAGTTTGTGATGTTTTTATGGATATAAGCAGGTCATAATTGCCTAAGGTGCTATCAGAGCTTTTTACAAAAAATTTTGCGCAAGAATTATGGTGGGTTGAAATGCTTAATATTTGTGCTCAACGTCTTGATATTTTAAATGAACCTAGTGGATAAGCACTAAACAGGTAGGCTTATACCTGGATTAAGTACATTTCTTGTCTGCAGTAATAGATAGATGGAGGCGATGCTGCCAGAAATGGATGTGTGCGATCAATAAACAAACCACAAGATTGAACTGCGGTGTCCAATGATTTTTGTATTGCATTTTTTATTGCCTTACCAGAAAACTCTGTTGGGTGTATAATGCAGTTTACTAGAACTTTACAACTTTTTGTCTGCCTTCTTCTACAAACTTCACCAAATCGAAACGCTGTCAACCCTATCGTCCGATGAAGGCGCGACAATGTACAGCCCCGTCATTTGGTGACTTGTTCGATCTGCAAAATCTCGTCGTCACTTTTTTAAGCTTCCCTAAAAATGTTCGCTTAGCAACCTACAAATCAATGTAGTTGATATCAGGTTTTTGGATGAATTCGCCATAAAACTAGTCATTTTCTTTGGAATTGCTATCCGAATTGTTAGTTATTTTTATATTAGCTTTTTTTGGTCTGAGTTTCTTTTCAGGATTCTTGCGTTTGAGTCTTTGTTCCATCTTAGCGATAAGCGAGGTTGGATTAAGCTTAGAACGCAAATGTATTTGGACCGCATAGACAGGCCGCTTGGTATTGTGGCTCACTACAGCTGCAGCACATCTTCCATGGTATGACCTCTTCTTGCAATAATTTATTCGCTTACCTCAATGTATTTTGCGATTAAAGAGTTGAACTGCTCCACACTATTGTTGACCTCATCATAAATTAAACTCACTGCATTCGTAATTAAGATGGTCGCATATGACCCTTTATTGTTCATTATCAGCCTTGATAAAAATAGGCACTCAAGAATAATCACACCAACAAGAGTACAGCACAACAATTCAAAAAAACGAAGTAGATGAACAGTAACAAGGGGAGAAAAACACCAAATGATCACTTGCTGAGTACCAAAATAAGAAATAATTTACATTCTAGATCGCTAATCGAAATCCGACTCTGTTATTATAAAAATTTACATTGGTATGCACCCGCAGTCATCATTTCCTCTTTTAAAGTAGCGCCGACGACCATCTAAGGCCAGCCCACCCTCGTTTCCTTTTCACCCCCCCCCCCGCCGTTACCTCAGCAGATGGTGCTCGTGATTGTGAGAGCCCCGTTAATATTTAAAAGAGAAAACATTAAATGTGTGTGTTGTCAGAATTTTGACCTATAAGGAACATCTTTACTATGCTGCAGGTGGAAATAGCATGCATTGTGTTAGCTTTATAGTTGAGCTTACTCTATTTCAGAATTAATGATTACTTAGAGGTTAAATTCTAATTCAAGAAGAAACTGGGCCTTGGTTTTTATTTTTGACATTAAACTATTTTGCAAATTGGTACTTTGCATTATGAATACACGATAGGGAGGAATACATGTCAGGGACCACTTAATTTCTTTTCAAATTACAGTCGTTGCCTAAGCTATAAAAGGATAGACATTTTGGGTTCATTCATTACTAGAATATGGTGTCATAGTATCAGCTTTCAACTGGATAAACTCATATTGCTGAGCCAGTTTTATGTCGTCAGAAGCTAGATGAGTACAGCAGATATCAGCAAGTATGTTCATCGAGGTTGAAGGCTCATTAATCCTGGAACCTATAAATTCCTTAGGTGATAGCTGAGACTGTTTTAATAAGCCTGCAATATTGTGAAGGGTGCCTTTTATACCTCAAGGTTCTTCCGTTTATAATTTTCAGATATCTTCTATGTGAGATTATAAACATAACTGAAGAAATTAGGACCCATAGATAAGCACCTTGCAAATTAAAAGAATCGAAAATCGACCAATCAACATAGACCGAGGAAGGGGAACAAAATTGTCACGAAAAAACACTTGTGACCACTGTAACACTGAGGACATGTTTGCTAGTAATTTAAACCTACATACAAGTTTGTAAAGATAAATGTCTTTCCTTCAGAGTTGCCAATTTTGAAATCTAAACAAACGTGTTTGAAAACAATATTGCAAGCCTGCAAGAACTTTTTATTGATTGTAAATAAGAAAATTTTCAATATGACCAAAAGAAAACTTAGTACTGATGGCATATTTTAGTCTAATATTAGGTAAGCTCTAACCTATGGATTTGTCTCTGGGATCAAAAATTCTCCAAGTACCTTTCAGAAGTGTATTTTTTTGTAGTATTGAGCCAACCAGTTTCACATACTAGGGCCCTCATTCGGTACGCACCTACTAATTCTTGACAAAGCATTCAACACTGGACACAATTCAACTTTAGTGTGTTTATTAACATTTGAAAAACGTAGGAAACATAGGAAACCTTTTTATAGGTGGTTACCGATTTCGACGCTAGTTGAATCTTCCAGGAGGTTTGTATGTAAAAATAATGCTTATTTGAGTACGTATAGACGTATCAAATACAAAACATATAATACCCCAAAGGGCTGGGGGTTGTTAATGTCATCTTTCATATGCAACCTTTAGAGCTATTAGTACAGAATTATCAGGACAAACATGTCTACTTGACCTGTGAAATGTATTGCTGTTGGAACTTGTTGAGCATGAAGTTTTTTATGACTATTGAGGGCATAGCTTAGTAACAGTACATGTGAAAGGACAACATTTCTTATCTTTACTCAATACTCATACATCCTAAGAAATCCACTACCTATAAAATAACCATACTAGATGCATAAAACTCCACATTTCACAACTCTTTTTCGGTGTATGCAACAACTCCTTAACTCACAGGGGACACGCTGTCTGCGCCCTCCTTCAAAGGCAAAAAGAACTTCATGCCTTCTCGTCGGGCACGTGGAGGCACCATTGTATGCGCGGGTATCCGCGGACCGAATAGAAAATTGTCGATTTATGGTGCAACGGTTGAGCAAAAGCTGGAAATTGGTTGGCCTGTCTCCTTCAGGAAATCCAACGGATGCTTTTATGGCATAGAATTTTCCGGCAGACACCTGAGCGGACCCTTCTTCTTCTTTACCAGTAATTTCAATGTCAGTTTTATTTACATTTATCTTAGAATTTGACCCCAAGAACTGGCGGTCAGACTTTTCAGCAGATACCATTGCTACGGACTTACTAAGACAGTATGAGTGAATGCCTTTCGGAAATATCTGTCAGAGTAGCAAGATTTTGATAACCAAACTAATCATCAATCATTATTGTTTTCCAGCAAGTCAGCGAGAATGAATGATATACCTACATGGTATCTGCATATATATGTGCTGACCTGGTTTTAGTAAACTCGGTAAAATGACTTGTGTACAGTGTAAAAGACAATGGACCCAACTCAGAACCTTGCGGCAATACAGATTTAATTGGGATCAATCCAGATTTTCGGAAACCAAACCTTACTGTTTGACTACGGTTTTTCAAGTATGATTTGAAGAGTTGCAAGGGATTGAGACATGCTCCGCGGGATTTTAAGATAGTTAAACGTGTTACGATATCTATTATGTCAAAACACTTTTTAAAATCTAACAACACAAGTATGGTTTACTGATCCTGATCTTACTGTATTATACCGTTTGTTATATGAAGCAGTGTAGTTGTACTAAAGCCTGTTCGAAATCCCGACACCGTGGAATGCAGGATACTATTTGTGTTTAAATAATCAATTAGTTGTTTTGCTAACATTTTTTCTACGAGCTTAAGCGGTCCACATAAAATACGTATTGTTCCTAAATGTGTTGTGTTTGTGGATTGTTGTAATCTCCACGTCCTTGCAGACAGAAGGGAATTATGATGTTACTTTTATCGAGTTGATGATTCACTAGGAAAGGCATAATTAACGTACAACATAGCCTAATGAAGAATATGGATATAATAATAATAATAATGAATTTATCGCCCACCAGTACAGATACCATTTTGAGTGCAGTACGTGCTGCAATAATTTAACTTACCGAGTTTTTGTGCCATAAAGTGGAAAAAAACACGAAAAAGAATTGCGCTTTATGTAGAGAGAAGAGAAGCTATGAGTAAGATTAATTGATAACAGCAAAATAACGTATAATAGCTATATCATGTAAAGTTCACACAAAACAACAAAAATAAACAAAAACGACTAGAGAAAGGGGTAAAAAAGCCAAGAATAAGAATTTATAGCATCTCCTGATTCCTTAAATTCTCAGTAGAAGATATAACAAAAATTCCCAATCATTCGTATTATTGCACATAAAGATTATTGGTGCTTTAGACAAAAGATTTGTCTGTGCCCTTTTCCAGAAAAAGGAAACACTATATTTTGGATGGCAATCTAGGTACCAAGAAATAGATTTGCGATAGCAAAACAGGACAGTCCATGTTACCCTGCAGTAATTTGTACAAAATATATCGACGCCTGCTCTCTGCGCTCGTAAAAAGAAGGGACACCAGATCTATTCAATAACAATGTGTAGTCATATCCTCTCGGATGATAGACACTACCACTCCTATAGCATAGATATTCCAAAAATGTGTCTTGCACTTTTTCAATACTGTTTTTGTAGAGTTCATAGAATTATTGCACGGTATTCTAATTTACTTATAACAAGCAATGAGAACAACTTACTAAGCATTGCTATATTGAAATTTCTACAGTTTCTGATAATCGAGCCATATTTCCGAAATAAATTCGATTATTTATAATTTTACTGATTTTGTAGTTAAATGTGAGCTGACAATCGAAATACACGTCCAAATCTTTGTCGTTTATTTTGTATTGGTGAAGGTTAAAATGTGGCATCTAGAGTTGTTCCAATACAAACTGTTATTAATACACCATATTTTTTGGAAAAAAATATTTGTTGTTGGAAGTTATCACAATCTTGTCAGCTAGAAACATATGTGTGAAGCTTTAGGTCATCCGCAAACATAAGCTTGTTGCATGATAATGAACTACTAAGATCGTTGACGTAAAAGGCAAATAATGATAATTATATATCAGAGACCGGTTATGTGTTTCTTATTGCCGTGGGTGCATTCAAAACTGTTAACTCATTGATTAGACTGAAACGGATTTATTATGTGCATTGTACATAGAAATCATTCATCAAGGTATTACAACTTATCCGAATACATTTAATTTATTTTTGCTTTTCGTCATTCATATAAAGTGTGGTGCGGCAGCAGATTGGACTGTCCTGCAGCAAGCCGAGATCGCGAGAAGTCAAATGGCACCGAGTAAAACTAGTAAAGCTCAGAATCGCCTCACAATCCCATTCCCAAAGCGCAATCAGAACGTACCAGACATGTCGCCCTCGTCCATTGTACCGGAAACGATAAACGGTCTCCGACAACACGAAACACCGACCCAACACTGTTATAAATAAATAAATGAATGATAAATAGCGTTTATTGTCCAACAGTTAAGGAAACCATTTACAGGGCAATCCTAAGAAAAGATAAATCAAACTAACAAAAATAGAAAGCATACTAAAAGCAGGTGATTCTGTCTAAAGGCTAAAACATACAAGAAAAAGAAGCCAATGACACATTTCGTGAGAAACATATCATAAATTGTTTAAGTTATTCCTAGCTGCTCCTAGAAGTGCTGTTCAAACTATCAGCATGTACAGGGTTTGTCCGGAAAGTAATAGGACTCATTTTCTTCCGCCATGACTGTACTACATGAGCGGCTGGTCCAGTTGTCTCCGAGCACTTGGAGAGTCAGGATAGGCATTTTCGCGCGACGTGTTTCTGTGAGTGGTGCAAGCCGAAAATGCAGCGTTCGTTAGAGCAGCGGTATGCGATTAAGTTCTGTGTGAATCTCGGTAAATCTGTGACAGAGACGTTTAATATGATCAAGCAGGCTTAACTCAGGTGTTGCTTTAGCAAGAAGTGGTGTGTTTCGGTGGCACCAGGCCTTTTTGGAGTGTCGGGAAGAGGTCGCTGATGAAGACCGTGCTGGAAGACCTTCGACTTCGACAAGCACCGATAATGTGACTCGTGTGCGCAAATTTTTTTTGTTTCCTCGCCTGAAAAGGCCGATGAAAGGCAAGCATTTTGAGACGACAGAGGGGATCCAAGCAGCATGCCCCGCGGCTCTTAAGGCCTTCCGTGACGCCTTCAATGCTTAGAGATCGCGCTGGCAGCGCTGCATCGACGCAGAAGGAGCCTATTTTGAATGTTTTTGAAGAATTGTAACGATTGGCTCAATAATTTTTTTTTAAATCGACTCAGTTGTATTACTTTCCGGACAAACCCTGTATATCACAATGATTAGATATGGCATTAAAAGTTTCACACATTATATAAAACGTGCTTTTGGAAATAAATTTATGCGAGCCCTGTCACAATAAAAGGTTTTCATGGTACGAGTTCGAATAGATGGGACATTAAAGTTGAGCCACAATCTCATTAGCATCGATTTGATTGTGCAGCAGTTGATGCAAGAAAATAATTGACGCAAACTTCCTCCTCATCTCTAAAGGCCGCATTTTAAGCCTAGACAATAACAAACTTTCAGATATACCATGTTTACGATACGCACTGACAACCTTGAAAGATGAAAATTGAGAAACTTTCTCTGAATATGCTCAAGAGAATCAATATAGCAGTTGTAAATAAGGTTCCGAATTAACGAGGCATTCTCCAATTTCAGTCTAATGAATGCAGAATACAAAACCAACGGTTACTCTGGGCGGCTGAAGCTTTTGCAGTTCCTCACATTTTGAGCTATGTGGAGTGCAAAATGAAGTTATTGTCAAACACTACACCCAAATCCTTGATTGAGTCACAACGGTTTATGTAAACATCCCCAATATAATAATTAATAATTAAAAAAATAAGTGCAATGCGATCTGCCTCAGAATCAACGATCCTGAATAATTTTGAATGATCCGCAAAGAGTAGTTGATCACAACTTAAATATTGGGCAATAAAAAAGGTAATCAGTATGCAATGCTCGACTACTACCGCTACGGGAGTAATCTCTTCAGTGGGTTGCGTCTCTATTGGCTGAACTTTGATATGAGTTATTATCAGAATCTGGAGAATGCCACCGTCCAAGCCAAAATGTAGTTGCCGCCGATTTTCTAGTACAGTGAGGAGATCGTATTATAATCTACTCCGTAGAAATTCCGGAAATTGTTGCGGTGCCGGACTATAAAAGCCGTACCCGACTGCCAAGGATATGAATTTTTCAGAAAGCATGTTTGGCCGCCTCATTATGTTTAATGAAAAATTTTTGGAATTTCAATTCCGGACGAGGATGCCGTGGGCCCGTATTGATTTTTAAACGGATGCTTCGATTGGGGATTTGCTCATGCGGTTGTCACTGTTTGAGATATTTTAATATGGAAATACCTGCCGACGCAGTGATAAAGGAATCTCGGGAAACTCATGCAAGACATCCAACTAACAATTATCACTCCTATTAGAGTTGCAAGAATGATTATACAGTATTCCTTACACAGCAGTGTATACTGTAAGAACATTGGCAAAACCCTCTTAGAACAGCTATACAAGCGGAATGGGCACACCTAAATAGGGCACTTCAGTCATTTAAGAGGTTGTATAAGGGCTGCAGGTAACAGTTATACAACAAAAGTGTAAGCCTCTTGCAGCCGCTATAGGACATTTGCGTCAGTGCAAGATTCAGTTTTTGTCAACCATACAACTATTCTGTTACGTGATTCTACTTTATTGCAACCAAACTATTTCTAATGTATTGGATAGACGAAGTGAAGGATATATAACTAACGCATTACAGTCATCTTGTTTACTTATATATCAGCCATTGTGAATTTCATACACAGGTATATGATAAACTTCTACACTGTAATATAATGCTATTGAATTACTTGCGCTGCAAATTTTATTGTGATTATCGTGCAAAGTAGTTACACAATTTCTACGGGGTTCGTATTTGATTCATATTTTAATAATGATCAAAAGTATGTTTAGATTTTTAAGATGGAAAACTGAACTTATCCGTGTTAAATCTTTCACAAATCCTATATTTAGACACAATTACACTAATGTTTATCACTTTATATCTGTAATTTCGAACCGAATCATAATTATTTAATACCAAATAGAGGAATAAGTGTTTGCCCAATATGGCGGGTGGTTGTGTATAATCATGGCATCGTCCATGTTGTCTTTGGTTTATTAGAATATTTTGCCTGCAGGTGTTATACAACAATGTGACAAATGTCTGGAATGAAATACCGACAGAGTCGAATGATTTACCCAGAATTTGTATCAGATCTATATCTTGTGTTTGAACAGTTGATAAAACTTTTGAACCAATATGCATGCGTTGTTTGACTTAAAACATCTTGGTTATGGCATTTTAACAAAAATATGACAGTAGAAAGTTAGGTTATGGTGAAGTTGTATACCAACATATTTAGCAACAAATGTATGCTGAGCACAGCAATTTTGTACTACAAAAGTTGTAATATTGTTCCATATGTACAGCCTTTAACAGATACTAAACAACAGTTCTATAAGTGCTTCCGTTGGGAGCAATGTGTTGGCTAAAGTAGTAAATTTGCACAGCAAAACAACAAGGCTCGGGTTTGTTTTATAAACGTTACCATGGATGCCACAACACAACTATTTTGACTAACGTGCAAATATGCCGTATAAAATAGTTGTATAAACGTTTATGCAACAGTTAAAAATTTGTCCTATAAGGTATTGTATAACTATGCTACAAGAATATTTTAAACACCTCATTTTAGAGCAAATATGTTGCAGAAAGCAAATCTGCAATCCACACAACATTAAGCCAGCATTTTGGTGTTCACGCAACAACAACAGAGAGCTTTTATGGCTGAACGGTTCTTTTACCAAAAGCTTATAACACTACTTTGCTGGTTGGGATATGTTTTTAGGACCATTGGATGTACGATTCAATCTAAACGAGCATAAGCATAAAAAAGAAACATTTTGTTTACGCCAAAGCAGCCGCGCAGGTAGAAGCCTAAATGCCAGAGTACAGCGGCTGGTAAGCTGAGCTTAAAGAAACTTTGTCCGTTAGAGAAGAGTCATCGATCAGTCGAACAGCCCTCCTGTGAATATAGCATCGATCGCGCATAATGTAGACAAACATGTGAGCAATACTCGAGGCTTCATCTTAGCTGGACCTTATACAGAGTAAGGAGGTCATGTGGAGTACTTCATAGCCATGAACAAACGGCTCTTGGGCAGAACTCGTCAAGGTACAATACTGTGTTTTGACAGCATTAAACTCGTACAAGATTGTTGCCTCCCCAAGCAGTGATAACCTTCAGGTCTCTCGTCAAAGAGGAAGTGGCTACTAGTCTTTTTTTCTTCAGCTCACTGGCAAGATCGGCGTTTCAGTCTGAAGTCCTGCATGTAGAGTGCTGTCATCAGCAAAACTGTTTGGATTGATCTTACAGGAAAGGAGGTCGTTGATATGTAAGGGAGACGGGGTCGGAGCCAAGCCCAATCCCTGGGGAACACCCGCGTTGATATTGTTGGATGAAGACGAGAACCCGTCCATTACGATGAATATCTTACGGTAGATCGGACGCTTTCGTAATATCCATAGCAACGGCATGAGCCTCACCATAAGCTAGGAGGTCCCCAACAATCTGCAGTTTTTTAAAAATTGTGATTTTCACATGACTGGTCGTCCCCTGAGTCTCGGTAGTACCAAATTGGGAGACAATTGGATTACATTTACTGGTTGTACTTTGATTACTTTTATGGAAGCTGGAATAAGTAACGAACATTTTAATACTTATCAGATTTATTTGTAAAGTAGAAAACACAAACCCACAATAACAACTGTTAGTACCTTGATTATAAAGATGTAAAGCATTTGTGTATTATGTCCAGTCGGAACAGCTTTTCTGTCATACTCGCCTACGCTAAAACTCTCCTGTGGATCGTGATTTTTATTGTACGCCATTTTTAAGGTCCTTGTTTGCAGTCTAAATAAATCTAAATAGAACATAGTTTCCAAATTATTCAAGTCTATCCAAAATCAAGTCAAAGCGTGATGATTATATGATCAAGGAAATTTCGCATACCAGTTACGTCACGGAAAAAATCTTGCGGAAAATTATATGAAGTAAAAAGCGCGCCCCCATTATGCGACAACGTTGGAAACTGCAACGGCACGTCCTCAGGGGTGAAACAAAAAAAATATGAGGAAAAATGAGTCGCACTGCAAAGCTCGCATACACCAGGCCCTATTAAGTAAGTCAAACATCTCAGGCAAGTCGTTAGCAACGAAACGCGAGGAATCAGGTTCCGCAGAGGCGGTTCAGGCAGAATATTCGTTTCTTACTGGAAGGATTAAAACTTGGATGCACAATAATACTTTTACGCGATTGGTACATTTGTAACGAGTATATTGCTCTAGTGGATGTTCGCAGGGTAATCCTAGCATTAAAGGTACAAGCCTAATTCACTCAGAAATATTTATCACTGCAGCAACGTTTTTTAACATCTGTGTACATTATTCGTATTTACTGTTAGCCTTGGCAACTAGAGAGATAGAGAATTGGATACCACGTTGGAGAAACTCATGTAATTTCTATTTACTGCTCCTTAATTAATTTTTTTTGTCAAGGTTAAGGTTAAGTTGAAAAACGCTAATTTTAGCGACACTTCGCCTTTTTTGTACTTTTACGAAATAAAGCCCATTTATTTATTATTATTATTATTATTATTATAATTCCAGCTACACGTGGAGGTACCAGAACGAAATTGTTTTTTTGGAGCAACGAATATTAGTTGATTCCAATGAACCATGCCTATATGTTTACATTGCATTGTTTGTCGCCAAAAGTGCGTAGTTTTCGTGCATACTTTTGACTTATTTGACTACCAGTGCCTACCAAAGTGACAACGTTGTATCAATATATTGCTAATACTTACCGGCGGAAATATCTACCTTCATAAACCTTGTGCGCTCTTTGCAGATTTGGCATTGCAATCGTCGAACACCGCAATCATCTGCGAACCCTTGCACTTCCAAAAAATAACCCTAAAAATAAAAATTTAATGACAAAATAACTTATTTTGGAATATTGGACATAAACCAAATTCCTGGTGGATGCTGCAGAGGGCCAACCGAAACATAATTCTAACTAAACTAAGCTGAAATTCAGCTTGATATCCTTCAATTGTGAATCTCAATCTTCTTAGGAAAGGCACTTTCGTGTTATAAGTAGTAATTTCATTATCTCATTTTATTGCAGTGAGATTCTATGGAGAAAGGTCGATACGCCCATAAAAATTATGTATATCAAACTAATTAAAATACTTTCAATTCTTTCTATTGAAAACTTATAGTGAGAATGATCTAATAGCAAGAATTTCCATGCTATACTTATCCACGTATTATATCGACCACGACCAATATTTACAAAAACCGAGTAGAATTAATGTGTCCCACAATTTCCAATATCAGGTATTCCGCCATTATTTCTGCTTGATGAAGATAATGCTTCGTATTGCTCACCTTCCAATTTCACGAATTAAGCCCCATTAATAAATGTTTACTGTCGTTTCATTGCATTATCATTATTAGATTTATCTCTGTTTATTAACAATAACTGAGCAATTCGCATCACAGCATGGGAAGTGTTAATGCCTTGGTCTGTGTGAAGTATGAATACCTACTTGGATATTATTTACCGAGAAAGGAACGACAGACCGACCGACAGACAGATCGACAGTCTGTCCGAACGGTCAAGATTTCTGATATGGTTTTTTTTGGTCTGATTGTCACATAACATACAAGAACATAATAACTCACTTGATTTTTGTGTTACTTTATGCCTGTTTATGCCCCACACACGTACATATACGCATGCTTTTACTGTAACTCAATACTTCTTTTTGATGTGTGTATTACATCCGAAACGTCTGAATATGTTTACTTTTATATTCTGTTACAGTTAATTATTTACAAGTTATTGGTACTCCTCATTTCAATGTGTGAGCTACCTCCAATAATTATCAGTGCATGACTGCAGAGCTACATAATGTGTTACCAAATCTATTGATAAACTATGTGTATTCAAATGTCAAAAATAGTATGGCCACCCGAACTTTTTTTGTCATTGTTGTGCCTCTTCATGCAACAATATTTGGAATTGTATTTTTTGGAAAATAAATTATTATCATTATTATACTATTAATTATTATCAGAAACTCCTCGCAATTATAATCCTTCCTCGCCAGTGACAGAGGAATGAATCAATGAATTATAAAATTAGTGGCATAGCGGCCACCCTGAGGAGCCGGCGCATAGACCACTTAGACGAGCCCTTATGCACCCCTATATTCGATAAACTTCAAGCCTCGCCCTTCTAGCATTGAGTATTGCATTGAGTCCAAGCTCCTTAACGTTCTGGCGGTCCAAAGCGATGCACCCTAGTATAGTCTACCTGCAGTAGCTCAGAGCCTCACAGCTACGCAAAGCATGCACCGAGGTCTCTTCCTCTACCCCGCAGCGCTCTAGCAGGGATCCTCAGCCACCTCCCCCTCCTAAGTCTCTGTGCGGGCACCCCTAAGGCTGGCTCAGGATCAACGAGCTTGCTGGCTGGATACCCACACTAACGGTACCGGATGCCTCGCTGCTAGATAATCTGGAGCCTCCCTGCATGACAATACAAGGCTCGAAGGAATCTTGCAGGCTCGTAGTGCCTTCGTTGAAGCCTGGCTGCCTGAGAAGATCGTTCTTCTTCTCCTAGGCCCTCCCCCCTCAAAAATGCCTGATACACAATCCAGAATCCCAGAGATGATCGCTTGAAAAGTAGTGGTGTATCCAAGACGGAGAGATAGGCCCAAGCACTCCAACACCACAGCCCTCTTTAGTAACCGAGTCATCCGTGTACCGAATCTGCCCTCTCACTCCGAAGATCTTCCGGCCACCGGAGTCCCACTCCACCCTTGTTGGATACTCCACATAAAACTTGGGATATTTAATCAGATCACCCCTGCACAGAAGGACAGTATCCTCCCTTTGCAGTTCGGCTAAGATGGCAGTGACAGGAATCAAAAAGGCTAGCTGCCTTAACTCCACAGTCGACGTGCAACTACTCTCGCCTCTCCGCGAATCACTAGATCCACTGGTGGGTGATCCAGCAGAGCTTCCATTATACTCGATGGCGTTGTCCGCGCTACACTTGTAACACTGATGCAAGCCAAACGCTGAATTTTATTGAGTTTGGCCTGAGTCGACTCGGTTCCAATGCAAGGCCACCAAGCAAGAGAAATGGACGTACTATTGTGGTATAGAGCCAGTGTACCACTTTGGGTATAAGCCCAAACCTCACTCCGACAACACGTCTGCAAGTACACATTGAATTGCGAACCTTGTTAGCCTTGTATTCAACATGCTCTCTCCAGTTTAGTTTACTGTCAAGGATAACTCCTAGATATTTTACTGATCAGGCATAGGCAGAGACACACCATCTAATTTTCATTGTTGCAGAACTTCCTCGCCAAATGGTGATAACATTTTACAAAAACTACGAGGGATGTCTTTTAAGTTTTGCATATAGAAACATAGTAGCCCGTGCGGATCGAACGTCAGTACTGAATCTTAACCCCACTCTTTAGTAAACTTAAATTCAAAGTTTCACAACGATATGTGCAGTGTTCTCACTACAGTGAATTTTTAAGTGTCACCAAGTCATTAGAAAAATGAAACTCAACCGAGAACATTTTCGCGCGATAATTTATTACAACTTTCAGAGACAATTATCTGCAACAAGAATGCCTTGCTGAGTTACTGTCTGTTTTCGGCAACGAAGCGCCACATCGGTCGACAATTTCCCATTGATATGGAGAATTCAAACGTGAACGGGTGAGTCTTAGCGACGATCCCAGGGTGGGTGCACCAAAAGCGGCAGTCACCCAGGAAAATGTCGATGCTGTGCGCAAACTCATCATGGGAGATAGACATGTGACATATCGCGAGAATGAGGCGTCCTTGAAGATGTCAAAGACCTCAATTCAAAAAATGTTACATCAAGAATTAGGAGTAGGAAAATCAGTTTATCGTTGACTGAAGAGCAGAGAACAGCCAGGGTTAATTGGTGTCAAAAAACGCTTGACCGTCTCAATTCCGGAAACTCAAAAAATGTGCACAGCGTTGTTAGTGGTGATAAATCGTGGATTTACTGTTATGAACCAGAAAATAAACGGCTGTTCCAAGGTGAAGAAAAGCCAACAAAAGTCATCCGTTCTCGAAGTGTTTCGAAAAAGATGGTCGCGACATTTGTGTCAAAAGCGGAACATATTGCAACAATTCCTCTTAATGAGCAAAGAACTGTCACTGCGGATTGGTATACCACCATTTGTTTGCCAAAAGTCATCACGGAGCTTCGAAAAATCAACCCCGAAAGAAGAATCATCCTCCACCAAGACAATGCAAGTTCGCACACAGTCCAAAAAACAAGGCAGTATTTAACGGAAGAAAACCTGGAATTATTTGACCATCCTCCATATAGTCCCGATCCTAACGATTTCTTTACTTCCCCGAAAATTAAAAACAGACTGCGTGGTCAATGGTTCCAGTCACCAGAAGAAGCAGTTGATGCATTCAAAAATGTCGTTTTGGATCTGCCAGCAAACGAGTGGAATAAGTGGTTCAAAAATTGGTTCCAGCGCATGCAGATGTGTATTAATCTTCGTGGACAATACTTCGAAAAGCAATAAAGTCATTTAAAACTACCTACCGTGTTGTTTTATTTCCATATACAAAACTTGTACCTAATGACTGAGGAAGAATTAACTCTTGCACTCTTTAGAAGCCCGAGTTTAAACCCATTCAAATGAAACCATGATGTAGGCAAGTTAGCTGCCGATTCAAATACTCTTAATGGCTGGTAGGAAAATGCTTACCGGACACTTGAATGTACGTTCCCTCATGTCTAGTTTTGATGCTATTGTAAATTTGATAGCATTAGAAAATTTTGATGTATTCGCTACGTGGCTAAATGAAAATATTACTAATGATGTGGTTAATATTAGCAACTATTGTTTCTTGCGTTGTGATAGAGAATCTAGTGGTGGTGGAGTTGGAATCTATGTTATGTTAAATCAAATTTACATGCTGGGAAGGTAGATATTCATACAAATTTTGGTGATTTTTTCGAAAGCGTTTGGGTTAAATTGGTTACGGGTAAGTGTGAACTGTTAGTAGGTGTTTTGTACCGACCACCCTCTAAAAACATACAACAATGTGCATATTTATTAAATGGTTTCCTACCCAGCCTCTCGTTATATCATCATAACATCGCGATATTGGGAGATCTGAATATGAATTTTTTTAATATCAATATATTCTCACTGAGTTTTGAGCTGATGGGGTTCACACAAATCGTAACGGAGGCCACCCGTGTCACAGATAGTACTGCAACGCTAACCGATCCAATATTCTCCTCAAACATGCAACTATTCTTCCGTCATGGAGACGAATGGTATTTCGGACCACAAACTCGTATTTTTTCATTTTGACATTCCATCTTATAAAAGAAAACTCAAATTTATCACAATCAGGGATTTTAAACATTTCAGTGAGGATCATTTTCTTATCGATCTTTCTACATCGGGCATAGATGAATTATTTACGAAATCTAATATTGATGAGAAGGTAATTCACATTACAAGCGTTATCGTGGAAACCTATAATAAACATGCACCTTTTAAAACTGTAAGAGTTAATAAGCCACCATCATCTTGGTTAACTAATGAACTGCGCACTGTTCTTGATGAAAAGAATACTGCACAAGGTTTATATAAAACTAATAAGACCGTGGACGCCTATAAACTTCAAATCGCTTAGAAACCGTGCTCTTAACATGATCAGGAGGGACAAAAAGACATATATCGAAAATTTGGCAAATGAAAATGATTCAAAAAAATTGTGGAAGTCTCTCAAACAACTTGATATAAATTTTCGTAGTAAACCAACCCTTCCGGCAAGTTATAATGACCCTACCAAAATTAATGATTATTTATGTCTGTTTATAGCTATAAACCTGTTGATTCACTAGTTTGCGAAAACTATTTCAAAAATAAATTAAGCTCTGAATATATTTTTTCATTGAATAAGATTAGTTCAAATGACGTATTACAGGCAATAGGGAGCCTAAAATCTGATGCAAATCGTCCACATCTTTAACGACTGTTTGGAAAAAGGCTACTTTCCAAACACATGGAAACAAGCTCTAATTATTCCAATTCCTAAAAAAATGAAACCCACTGAGTATAATGATCTCAGACCTATCAGTTTATTACCAATTTTATCCAAAATTTTAGAAAAAATTATAAAGTTCCAATTGACCGCTTACCTAGAAAAATTCTTTATACTTCCCGACACTCAATCCGGTTTTAGAGAAAATTATAGTACAACATCTGCCCTACTTCATCTGCAAGACAATATTTTAAGTGCCTTAGATAAGAAAATGGCACTAGCCTTAATCTCTATAAACTATTCGAAAGCCTTTGACAGCATCAATCATAAATTATTACTTGCTAAATTAAATTACATAGGTCCTGACAGTGTATCCCTTTCATTTTTCGACAGTTACCTTCATCAAAGAACTCAGTGTGTTTTTCTAAATCAAGAAATGTCTCAAGTGACAGTAATTCCCTCAGGCATATCTCAGGGCTCTGTATTGGGGCCGCTTCTTTCCCTCATATACACGTTCGACTTAAGCAAAAGTATTGATCATTCTGATGTCCAGTCATTTGCAGACGATACGCAATTGCTCCATTATTTTAACCCAGATAATGTCAATAATACTACTCAAATTTCACAAAACGATGTTAATAAATTAATTAAATACTCTTTAGATCACAATCTACATAATAGTCCACAAAAATCTAAGATGTCATTATTTTGCGCACAAAGAAAAACATACAATGTAACACAGCTCTAGAACATTCAGATAAATAACAAAATTTTGCAATTTTCTGATTCTGAAAAAATTTTTGGTGTTGTTTTTGATACAAAATTAAGGTTTATTGAACATGTTAAAAGTCTATCTCAGAAAACCTACTTACGACTGCGCACTCTTATAGCAAACAGGTATTTACTAAATTTTAAGTTGCGTAAAAAACTATGTGAAGTATTGGTCATATCTATACTAAATTATTGTAATATCGTATACTATACTTGTTTAGACAATTTCACTAAAAAAGTTATTCAAGTTATTCAAAACAATTGCATACGATTCATTTTTGGCTTACGTAAATTTGATCATGTATTAGCGAAATATCCCGTTCCAAACTGGTTGAAAATTAATGACATGGTCAAGTATCACTATTCAGTTTTTTTTCACAAGTTGCTGCTCACGTCTAAACCTTATTACTTGAAGGAAAACATTTCATTTAATAATGATGTTCACTGTAGAACTCTCACAGAAAATAATATTAGAATACCCATGCATACGTCTACACTTTTTAAACGCAGTTTTTCTTAAAATGTTGCTATTATTTATAATGTCCTAAACTATATAAAGAATTTTCATTACCTGTCTTTCGACAAAAAGTTAAAACATTATTACTCAACCCTCCAAACATATAATTTACGTAATCAGTCATTTCTTTTTTATTCCATCTTTAATTCAGATTAATAATTTCTTGGTGCATTTGGGTTTGGAAAGTATGCCTTTTTCTCTTTTTTTTAAATTTTACTTTCGATGTAATGAACCAAATCTGTTTGTGGATAGTGTATTCTTACGAACATCTGCTAGAGACTATATAGTTAAGTGTAAGAGTAGCTGCATGCTAAACTTCGCCATATAAGACTGACATTTGGCTATACTACAATGTAATTGTGGATCAATAAAGACGTCTATTATTATTATTATTATTATTATTTTGAGATACTCCAAAGAGCTTTGTACGCCACTGGTGTGCTGGAGCTCGTACTCGCCTTCCTTTTCCCCATAGCCATGAATGCAGACAATATATTTGACCAATTATCGGTGCTCGGTACATCGCGACACAGTCGTGATAAATCCCCACGGACGGCTATTATTTTATTGGGGACTCCGAAGCTACGTCGCGACGAACTTTTGCAAAGTTTTGAGGCACGCTCTCGTCTTGGATTGGAGGGAAATGCGAAATAGGTCGCGAATGATTCATTATGCTTGCCGTGAAACTCTGGTAATACCAATTTCATGAAGCTTGTAGTACAGCATGAACTTTACCTTAGGCGGGCGTTTCTGTCCAAGCAGATCCGCTTGTCGAAAGGTCCGAAGGAGAACAAGGATGGGTGGATGTTGGAACGAAACAAGCAGTGCGTGAATACGTCGAATCGAATCGGTAAACTCCAAAATGCCATAAGTAAAATTCAATTTTTCGGGACACAATAAAAACTTATTGAAAACAAGTCCAGCTTTCATGAACTTTATTGGGGTTAATAAAATATTTGAGTTTTACAAGGGATGTCGCATAATACGCAAAGTGTATCAATAAAAAACCCGAAAAACTGTTCTTGACTTAATGAAATTATTTTTTTTTATTTTGACCTTTTTTTCCGAAATTGCTAGGCCCTAAAATTTCATCCAAATTCGAGGAGTGCTTCCCAAGTTATGAATTTGCCAAAAATTACCGGACATGCCGACAGACAGACCGACGAAAATGGGTGATATGCTTCGTGATTTACATCTCCATAATATCCAAAACAGATAATATCTCATCTTCGAAATTTTTGGCGATTACAATTCGACCCCTGCAAGAAAGACTGTTGTAACTTAGTTTTGGTTGAACTTAGATACAGGCATTAGAAGATTTTCTGATGAATTTCGTTGCCAGAAAAATAATCTCATCAAAAATATGTTGCACATTGCAGTAATTCTTGTATATTGAAGGTTATAAATGGTATTACAATACAAACCTAGCGAAAATGACATTTTGTTTATAGATTTTGTTGACTTACTATAGTTTTCGTTAGATCAATTAAAGAAAAAAGTACTAGACTTAGTAAGATATTGAAATATTATAGTATTTTTTAAACAAATCATCGAAAAAAACCTCTTTAATGTCAGTCTGAGTCACTCAAATTATATTCATCTTCGTGTTCTCCACAATCATCGTTCTCAACTTCTGTGTTTTCAACACTGTTAGCATTATATCCTCTTTAGATTTTTTCACCTTCTTTGGCTTTCAGAGAAACATTAAAAGCAAGTAAGCCTCAGGAATGCTAGGAAGACTGTTTGCTTTTTATTTACATAGGTCTAATAAACCACTTAATTTTCTAGCATATACCGAAAGCAAGCTTATGTACAGCAAAGGTAGTTCCTGAAGCTTTTGTTTTGCGGTCTCATTCTCTAATAATTAATGTTACTATCGTGAGATTATCAGTATAGTCAAACTTATATTTCATTTCAAGAGATACTTATTTATTTTCAAACTTTCTCCACAATCGTCTTTGTTCCAATTTTCCGATTTTACCTTTTATTTAAAACTAACGGGTCCACGACCAACCACAGACAGGGATATTTAGCCCTCATCAGTACGATATAGGTTTGTAATATAGGTCTGTATCAGGTCCAGACTTGGAGATGAACGAACGAGAAGCAAACACGTGAATGTCGTCTTAGCAAAACCGAATACTGTAGTAGTTCAATTCTCTGTTGAACTTTTTTATTTGACAGGCATGAGAGAAACAGACTGTGATGAGACAGATCCCAATGAATAATGTGCAGAAGACGTTGCTATGTATGAACCTTTTTGTTGTGTTAAAATAATTCATCATTATTTATGAAACCTACTTACCTGAATTTAACGGTTCAGCAACTGCACTACGGTCTTTGCATCTTCCAGAATTATTTTGGTTGTTGAATTCATTTTAGTTCGCTTAAAAAACTGCTCTTTTCATACAGCTACTTCTTGAAACGTTTTCGCTATTAATTACCGTAACCTCAAACTATGCCGCGAAAATCATAGTAAGTCAGACAGTAGGTCTAACAGTAAGTTAGGCTTTCCGTGATTTTTTGCATCGAAGACTAAAGTAACTCAATTTGATGTAGTTTTCGCGGGAGCAACCGCTACAAAGTCATTATTTTTCCTGCTGAAAATCTAAAACCCTTTATTAAAAATAATTTGAGTATTACCTTAACCTGCCCTGCTATTTAGATAGAAGGATCAGTTAAAAACTTAGATTTGTTTATAGATGAAAATCTCAAATCTATTTGTCATGTGAATAATATAACTAAAATTGCTTTATTGTTTTACGGCATCCGTCCTCAAATAAAAAAAAAACTTGATTTTAGATCCCAGAAAATTATGGGAATCTTTAATAAAAGCAAAGATCACATATTGTGATTTAGTATACTATCCATTTCTAGATTCAGTCTCAGCTAAATGTCTACAAAACATTTAAAATTCATGTTGTATATGGATTTTTAACTTAAGAATATATTGTATTAGTTCCAAAGTTCTATAAGTTTAATTTATTATGGTATGTTCACAAAATTCGTACATACCTCCATTAATTTATTATAAATTGATATTTCTTGAGTATATCCATTCACGAAACATTCGATTCACTGACGCTTTATCTATGCCTGTTCACAAAACTTTTTTATTTCATAAATTCTTTACCCATAGTGCATTACCATCGAGTGCTAAATATCATGTATATCTTGTATAGTTTTTTCTTGTACATACATGTTTCTGTACGCTGACTTTAATGTGTAACTTTCGTTTAAATTTTGGTCACTATGCTTATTGTGTTCCTACCTTCAAATCCTTCCATTTGATACCCATATCGTTCGGACTACTGAATCGTCATTCCGAGACAGCCGCCATATTGTATTTAGAATGACATCACCTGCTTATTTCGTTTCTCTTATCGACCCCTCCATTTGATATCCCTATCATAGTTTTTCCTACGGAAATGACGAATCGCCATTTTTTCATCCGCCGTATTGGATTCAAAATGGCGGCAATTAATTCATTTTGTATTGACAGACAAACCAAACATGCATATAAGATTTCAGCTCAATTGGTTAAGGTTAAGTGATTCAAAATGTTGTCCCAAGTAGTCCCACACATACAATACCAACAAACAGATCAAGTTAAATAAATGCTTGTATAAAGACTCCAGTTGGTTTGGGGACATAAAATTCGGAGAAAAGGCGTTTTTGCAAGCAAAAATTCCAAAGACCGGATGCTAGTTGCGAGTATAATGCTTAACATTGCGTTGTTTTGTGTAATACATGCTGACCTTTCCCCTTGTCAATAATCAAGTTTAATTTCGTTCAATTTTTGTACAAATCTCTTTAAAATCTGGATGGCTAAATAGTCTACATCATCAGAAATATTACATGCACTAAGCTATGGGGAGAAAGCAAACAATGTAACCACGATCTTACATTTCTCTTCGCGCTGGAGTCCTAAAATCTGCCGCTAGTCGGTTATCCAACTTAACCAGTTCATTCCCAACGTCTCCATTGGGAAACGGCCTAGCAAGGGAAAAACTCCGAAATGGAAAATCAATCGGTCCCGGACGTGGACCGAGGAAAATGTCAGATAAAGCTCTTGAGAGCAGCGATGTCAGCGACAGCATTTTGTTATGCGACAACCCTCACAAAAACGCCACCGGTCGCCATTTTGTACTTTCTGCAGATAAAATTTTCATTCACTTCATACGCAAATTCCGTGGTTGAAACTTTTTTCATACACGGGTCTTCTAAAAACTTTCTGCACAGGGGTGTACTAAGGCGAGAAGTTTGATTGTAAAACAAGTATATTCTCTGATTATACTTGGTAAGGATGAACTGTCGGATAATGAAGAGGCCACTGAGACCAGGTCCGATTTAGGGCTCTTTCCTTCTACCACGTGTCCTTGACATGCAGACATACATACACTGTTATTGAGCTGCTCTCCTGTTTCCAGGAACACCGACAGGAAATATGCGCGCTGTGCCCTACATATTTCATGCTCCGCTATTTCTGCTGCAAACAATTATTAATAATTTTCGTAATCGATAGCCCTAACCCTACGTCAGCCATTTCTATATTTATAGATCGGGCAAATAAACAATAGCACATTCGTTTTTAATAATACAGGCGTATCGCCGTACACATACCTGCATGCGTATATTTAGAATAGATTGCTGTTACAAATATATGAAGGGGTTGGCTGTTTACGTGGAATTGGATACATATGTGAAAATGCTACAGGTTGTGTCATGTAATTATATATATTTTATACTGACTGTCAATTGAGAGGTTGGAAAATCATGTACACCGGGCAGCCTAAATGCCATTGGACAGCCACGCATATAGACATGGGCAGCTAAAAGTGCAGCCTTACCTGCCGAGTTCTTTGAAATCGGAAATTACTCCATATTTTAAAAACTACTGATGCTAGAGGATGAATTAGAAATAGCAAAGTTGTCATGTAATTTTGATTTTTGAGAAATGCGAACAGAGAGATTTCCTGATATATTTTAAAATATCATAATTAACCGATCTTTTTACATCAAAGGAGCTTTGCTAGTCCGATTTTTGAACAGTCTAAGGTCAGCAGAACTGGGAGAAGCCTATTCTTGTCGATTGTTCGACAATCTCAATACCCGAGGGACAAAGGAGCGGTCGTATCACAACAGAAAGCAGAGCTGTAGCTGTGAGGTCGGTTTTAAATCTTCCTTTGAGATCGACTGAACATCAGCAAATTTCCAGTTCTATGGACATGTCTGGAAGAGACGCGAAAAAACTGGAGCAAGCCCCGCTGCACACCTCTTAATTAAATTTAATTTTAGCTACGATATAGAATTATATTTCATGCTTATTTTAGATTCTGTATCCACATACGTTTGTAATTACAGGTTTTAAAAATTTTATCACACTCTTGAGCGGGACTCGGTACAGTTCTTCTGACTCAACTTTGATTTAAAATAACATGGGACATACTGTATTCTATTCTTGGAGATAATATACTTCAAAAGGCTCTGACAATGTTCAATTGGAAAAATACACAAAATGCATTCACCATGAGGACTTTCTTCATTCTTTTGTATTGTGGTTAGATTATGCAATACCATTAGTATTTCTCAAACTACTACCTCCAAAAAGGAGTCATGCCTCTAGAAAATGGATATCTTTGAGGTTCCATATTGTTTAACAAAACATTCAAAGGACTTAGCATTTCACTGCATCCGTTTAAGTACGGAGCACCCTGTATGGCAATAATGTCATGGATTCCCAGGTATGCACATAACCATTGCATATACATGGAGAATAAAATTACTAGTAATATAGACCATTATTAACCCAATATATCAATCACTCCTGATAGCTAATTAAAAAAACTGGTACTGTTCAGTTAAATGAAGCCCCGATTCTATTAACTCTCGTTATAAATAATAATTACAGTCGAATAAATGGCCGGCTGTGTATTTTGTTCTGTCACATAAAGAGAGAAACGTCATATTAATTCAATAACAGGTGCGATCAATATGTGGACAATGCCTGTTTTTGAGAGCTTCACCAATAATAGCAGACTGTGGAATTATTGGTTATAAAATAATGAGTTCTGAAATGACGCATTTTGAGGTAAGTGTAGACTTTACCACCTTTGGTTTGAACTGAGTTCGGGTTCCACAGAACCGTTTTAATTTTACGTCCCATTGGTCGGTTGATTTCAGTGCCGTGTTGCGATTGACCACTGGTACTTCTAGAATTATTCCGGGAGTGTTCCCTGTAGAAGCCCGAATAATCTAGAAACTTAGAAGTAGCGCTTGTTAGGTTGGTGGTCATATCTAAGGTCATAAACGGACAAAGTGACCAAGTATCGTTAAAGGTAAATACATGTTTCTCAAATCTGTCTCTTTCTCAAATACTTTTGACACTTTGACCCCTAACCACACCAGCATCGCCTAGCGAGAGCAAAATTGCCTGACTTTATATCCGGCACGAAGTGTAGATAGTTTCTAGAAGAATTCGACAAAATGGATACGCTAAATAGGCAGACACCATATTGTTGAACATATATCAAACATTTATTAAAATTAATCGTATTCTACATGTACACATCCTTGATGTATTTTTGAGTGTTTTATTTTTTTGAGGTTTTGGGCAAGCAACATACGACTGATCCAAGTATAGGCATTGTCTTTTTATGGATGGAAAAATATTCAATCTATGTTGTTGTTTCACTGCTGTGTTTGATTCAGAGGTACAGGAATCACTCCTGAAATGGGTTATGTCCAAAGGCTTTATTTGGTTCTTAGGTGTGATTTACAGGTCCAGAATCTTACTACTGGATCACTCAGGTTAGACATACAGAAGAGCGTAGCGAACCCTTTGAAGAACGTAGGAAGTACCTAAAGGTAAAGCAGGTAAAACAAAAATCAACAGCGAGCTTGCTGTTTGTATTTTTTCTTTGCAGTTTCGCATAACCTTGAATCTGTCTATTTGGTCACACATATTTTAGTTTTATAAATATCATTTATGCAGTGCTTTTCAAAATGGTTTTCCCCTACTTACTTTTTGAATGGGTCTGTCAGAAAGCGGAAAATTGGAACGATTAAGTTGTAAGATAAGAATATATTCCAGTGCAAAAGTAAAAGATTTCAAGGACATAAGCTTACTAACTTTCAAAATGACGGGCCGACAAGCCGTCAAATTTAAGCATAATTGTATATTGAATTGCTTTTAACAACAATCAATCATCAAAACGCTATATTATGGATATCAATCTTATTTTCTTGAAAAAATCTACCTGGTTATATATATATATAATAAATCATAAGATAAATCATTAAAAAAATGTATATTCCATTTCACACTCAGCTGAATAAATTCTTCCGTAAGAGCCGTTTTACACACAAGAGAATTACTCCGAAAATTATGGTCATAATTATGCCGAAAATTTGCTTGGAAAAAATATGAAGATTTTCTCTACAACCTGTATGACACAAGCAAACAAAATTTCCGAGTAATTTATATGATACGCCTGTGCATTAGAGTAATATTTTCGAATGGACATAACCTTAACGGGTATGACGTCCAATATAATCGGAAAGAGAACAGACGTCGTTGATTTAAATTTATTTTTGAAATCGAGGTCTTGGTTAATATTATCAAACTTCTCAATGCTTGGACTATCGCATCCAGCGCCTGACGCCGCAAATTTCTGTTTTTGTAATTGGGTGACTTCACCTTGTACAGGTTTGGCAATTTTTGGTACTCCTTCCCGATTCCACGACATTATGAATAAACAAAAATAAACGCTTCTTCGTACGACTCGAACAGGACCACACCCACAAATGTTAAGTGAGGTTATGTTCTTGACGTTGGCATTTGATAATGATATGCACGGAAATAACCCTCTGCGCCGATTCTCGCGCATATACTATAGAACGGGTTTTATATTTTTACCATGAAAATTTTCACAAGAATTCTTTTAGGTGTAATACGACAGCAAAAATTTTCGGCATAATTATAACTATAATTTTCGTAGTAATTCTCTTGTGTGTAAAACGGCTCTAAGAATAAGAAACTTTACATATTTTTTCAAATGATTATTTATTGTAATAATCCATTAAAAGTAACAAACATTCTTAAGATTATAAGATGGTTCCTAGCCGCCATCTTAAAATTTTGAATTATTACTTTTACGACAAGATTTAGTATCCATGTCCAGGAATTTCAACTCGCTGACTGGTTCCAAAAATAAAGGCCTTTTCGGAAAGAGACTTAAGAAATGTATGAAAAGGGGCCCATAGAAGCACTCAGTTGCATTGTGTTTTTGTGTTCTAGGTCATGGTTTCAAATGCCTTTCACCAACTCTCCGTCCATGCTGGCACCCCCACATTATTGTGCATTTAAGCAGTGAACACGGAAATTTTCCTATCACGTGTTGGAGCTTATGTCATTTTGTTAGATTACAAGACCTTAAAGAAGCAAAGCATAACTAAGAAGCCTGTCTTTCAACTTTTTAATAGAGCTGTTGAGCTGTAACTAAGCTGAAGTAAGAGATTTAATGTTATAGTACCTATTGTCTTGAAGGAAATGACTTGCAGCAAAGGAATAAATTTGCTCATAAAAGGTGTATATACGTATAAACAAAGGGTTGTTTTAAAACAACGTTAGTAAAATCATAAATCACCAATGGCGTCCTTAAAAGGGATTCGGGGTATCTGGATTATTATAGTACAGGAAACTATAATCCCCCGAATGACTTAAATCAACCTGAAAGATATAAGGTACCGATAGTTTTGTTTAAACTTTCAATGTTGCTCCCAAGCAATTAATAAACATTTCTTGGGAGGACGGACGTTTGAAGAAAAAGTGGCCAGATAGGGAGGCAAGGTCTGGATTATTAATTTTTTCCTAATAATATCCGTTACTAAAACTTTTTGCATTTAAGGTGTCCAAACGCCTCCTCTACCTTTTTAATGTGCATAAGTCTGTAAGTTTTAATAATAACCATCTTTATTATTGACCCAAATCAACCAAACGATGAATAAAGAACAAAATAATCTAAATCAGTCGATGAAGTGATAACTTCAGATTACTTGATACACAGTACCAGCAACATGCACTTCTACTTAGCCTGTATCCCCTAAGCTGTATGCAATAAAAAAGTAGATTGATGGGTAGAGGAGCTTACGATTATCCACATTTAACCAACCTCCAAGTGCAGGACGAAGGCAGGAATTTTGAACGAATTGTACATTACGTCTTTGTAAGTTGCTTAAACGTGGACCGCAGTTATAGGGCTTCGCAAGACCAAGAGCAGGACGAAAACTTGCGTGGTATTGGCCTTGAAACATAACTAGCATAGTCTTGGTCTTGGTCCCCCAAAATTGATGATGTCTTGGTCTCTGTCTGGCTGTTGCAAATTTTGTCAGTCCATTGAAATAATCTCATATTACTTTCAATGCTTACCAGTACTGACAGAAGTGGTATAGAATGTGTAGGGTTAGCAGTTTTTTGATCTACATTCTTTAAAAAGTTAATTATTTCAAAAATTGACTATTTTTTTTTTTTGGCTTTAGGACCTAATCCATGCAGCCAGAAACGAGGTTGTTATATTTTACATTTCTAATTATGGACAAACACACGACGTCACAACATCCATGGCGAAGGCGAGATTCGAACTCGCGGCCCGGCCGGCCGGCTGATCAGTAGCACGACACTCTGACCCACGCGGCCAACCGAGGTCCCGAAAATTGACTATAATGATACTATTAGAATTAAGTAATAATTACTTCAGACTTTTAAACTTAAGTATTATAAAGCAAGGTTTGTAATTTAGCACAAGGGCTTTTGTATGTATTTTGTGACTTAGGGATATTACAATGTCGAAATCTTCCATAATAAATGACGAGCATACGCTAATAAGTGACAGCTGCTACCGAAATAAAGCATTTGAACCTGACATACTTGAGCAAAGTATTTCTTATATTCGTTTTACAGTTGATCAATGTTTTCGATGATTTTTTGCTATAATTTCAAAAAACGCAAATTATGTAATGTAATTTTGTAAATTTTGTCTTTTTGACATTTACGACAGACTAAAAATTATAATAGCTAAGAAGTAATATGATACTTATATTTTAATAAAAAATGTACTTGGAGGAAATATATTCAAATTTGCAAATATGAACATTAAACGAACAAAGCATGACAGAGCATGGCTTTAAGTTTTAACGAGAGCGATCTCCTGATTTTAATAACAAATCTGCACACTATTTTGTTGAGGTGGTACTCAAACCGAAGTTTGCTATCAACTATATCACCTAAATTTCTTACATTGTCCATTTTCTTGAGAGAATTCCGATATATCTCGATTCCAATATGTAATCAAACCCTACAGTTTTGCAAATATGCAAAAGTTCTTTGTGTTTATCGAAGGCTACATACTCTAATTGCAAACAAGTATCTACTAAATTCCAAGTTACGTAGAAAGTTATGTGAATCCTTGCTCATTTCTGTTCTAAATTACTGTAATCTACTATATGTTTACACGGCAAAAAAATAATCTAAATCGTCAAAAATAATTATGTCCGATTCATTATTGGATTTCGCAGTTCTCATCCATAAATTATTGCTTACGACTAAACCGCCTTACTTGAGAAAAAAATTCATCCAACAATGACATCCACTTAGAGATAAAATTATCAGGATACACCAGTATTCAACAACCCTATTCCTACGCAGTTTCTGCTGCAATGTTGGCACCAAATATAATGCCTTACGAAAATCGTATAAACAATACTCATCATCAGTTTTTTTTTATTCCACTTACTGACGTACTTTGCTTTGGACAGAATTTTTTTTATTACTAAAAATTGAAATTTGTTGTAAATAATATTTCATTATTAATATCTGCTAGTGACTATTATGATTAACAGTCTTACCTTAGCTACATTGCAATGTTTTTGTAGTGAAGAAGAGACATCGATTATTTGTTATTATTGATAATAATAAAATTTTCTATTATATTCTGAATTCTTTGAACGATTTCACGTATATCCTTCTTTTCACGATAACGCTTCTTCTGGCGTACGGTCATCACGTACTAACATACGTTACCAACTGAGCAGTAAAGAACCATTAGCGTGCGTGTAAATAACACGTTCCGTTTAAAAGTCCTGCGTAAGGAAGTTGTCGCGGGGTATGCCACCTTAATAACGCGAGATGGATGCGCTGGGAGCCATAATCGCCTTTTAGGATGTGTTCCGAAGAGCTCCCGTAAGAATATCTGGGTAATGCTTGGGGTTATTTACTGCCGCTTTTGTAAAAGCAGTCAGCGGCTGTGGGACAAATGAAGAAACATGGCTGGCATTGGACACCTTATGCGTTGCTTCATATGCTTTTCCATCTGTGTAGATCCCTAACTGGATATGAACCAAGAAATAACAGCCTCTATTGTTATTATTACAAAATAGAAGCAATGCTATAAGCTCAGGCACTGAAGCAAAACGTGATCTACGGATAACTAGCGTAAAATACATAAAATAGAAACAAAAAGATCATAGCTATAGAATTTGTTCACTGTAACACCTAATGTAATACACTTTGAAGCTCTTCACTGACATAGCATCAACCACACTTTCTGGCAAAATATTAGAGGTAAATATGCTATTATGGAGAAACCACGGTCGGACAGTCGTTCTAAACGGCTATTTTTGCAGTTTATGGGTGCTAATCAAGTCATGAAGTATTCTAACAGTAACTATGAGATCACCTCGAATTCTTTGCTTGGAGAGTGTGGTCTGGTGGAATAACTCGAGGGGATCTTTACAGATGGGTCTGCGTGCTTCAAATGGGATTCGAATTGCCCGACGCTATACTTACTCAAGAAGACATCTGTCGCGCACAAATACAGTTTCCCATACAGGACCAACAAATTCGAAAATTGGCCTTACAGATGTCTTGTAAATGAAGGCGCAGGTGTTGATGTCGAATCCTCTGAAAGACCCTTCTAGCATGTAAAGAAGCTTCTTGGCTTCAGTTGCTACGTGGCGCATATGGTCTGACCTAGATAAAGATAAACGATCTTGGACTACAACGCCACTACATCATTATGAGTACAGACCCCTTTGATGGTGCGATCTTGTAGGTGAGCTGCGGATTGGTTTACCAGAGGTGTTTTGATTCTCAGGAAATGTACCGCAGAATTCGTCTTATTATAGATTAACTTTTGAATGTTATCCTTATCTCCGACATATATGTTTTAGTTTCTATTGTACGACGTTTCGGCTACCACGGTGGCTTTTTTCAAGTGCAATCAATGCCAGTGTATTTTTGTTTATCTGTCTCCAGGTGACAGTCCAGTTGTTTCTTCTTCGCTAGACGCTATTGCATCACTTCTTAGGTGCTAAATTTTACGTTTGAGCTTTGGAGGATATGTGTTACCATTTCTGTTCATAGAATAGGTTAAAACTCTTTGATGGCAAAATATTTATTGTCTATCAAATTATATAGGTGGCTCTTTGATGACGCCATCATTCCAGGATATGATTCGTGAATAAAAGCTCACATGACCATATTTCTGCAATGGCTTAGAGTTGTTACTACAAGGCTGTTGAATTTGCAGGAAAAAAATCGTTTTCTAGGTGAATATTTTTTTTGATTAGCGGTCACTATTGTGTCGTTTTTAAGATGAATGCTCCATCTGAAAAGAAAACAGTAGGAGTAGCCTTTTTATCTAGGAATGATCAACTAGAGAAAATACTGATTTTAGCAGTCACCTGTGTTTTTTTTTGTCAAAAATATTACAAGACATGTCTAGGAAGGTCACCACTGGTGGCACAATGCAATAACTTTCCACACTAAAATAGTTTATTATATATCCTGTTATATCCTGACAAAAATAAAAGGATATATAAAATATTTTCGAAAATATAAAATAAAAACATCTTGTAACTAAAGGTTTGAGGCATTACGGACATAAGCTTTTAGTCATAAAATTACTTGCAGAATCGTATTAAGGAATACCCCGAATAGCTTTGTAAAATATCTGATCAACGCAAGTATTCTCTGCTCGTGGACCTTTATATCCATATAAAGAGGGTGAAGATCAATATTCTGCGCTGTTTTCAGGCTATGGCTTTGCCTATAGCGTTTCTCAAGTCTAACAAAAAATGATACAGACTCACAGAGACAAACTTATTGTTTAGGTCTAGCATCTAGTTCAATCAAATGGATGTCATAGAGCATTGTCAGTTATATTAATTAAATACACCGCTATGATAAGCACAAAGGCAATTTGTGGGCATATTTGGTTGTTGATACCTAGTAAATCAGTGCCATTTCCTCTACTCATTGGCAAACCTTTTCGACCCTAACATACAATAGTTTTCTAACATTTACGCTTGACGTGTCAGTACAAATGAATAAGAGGTCCAAATTTTGGACGCCTTTTTCCCTATTCCATGTTAGGTGCAGATACCCCCTCTGCGCATGCAGCTAATGACTATGAACAAAATGACCTCATAGACGACACACCGCTTTGAAAACGGGTCGTATTTAGAAACAAAAACCAGGTAGCAATGACATCAAAAAATTTGTAATAATGCCCGGTAAACGTCCAACAGAAACTAACACTGCCATAATGCCTTCGGCATTCACACGCAACTTTGAGTCTGTCGGACATGCTGTCGCTTTGGGAACTGGTTCAGTTGGGATTTGCGAGGATCCAACCGATTTTTTCCAAACGCGGATCCCGACGTGGCGTAAATCGGCTGGTTTCATTTCATTAACTGGAAAAGTGGGGAGTGGGTGGGCTTTTGTCAGAGGGTGTAATCTACAAAATTCGTTAGCGAATGTGAATATGAACACCGGTGAATAGAGCTGGGTCGGCTCGGGATGAATCGTTCCAAAGGAGAGAAGGGGTTCAGTTCCGATGGTCTGGAAAGAACGATTTCTTTGGTTCGATCTTACAGTTGTGGACTCCTGACCGATGACATCAATTCAGGTTATACATGGGATTCAGTCCATGTGAAAATTGGTAACGATAAGTGGATTACAAATCTGACGATTAGTTAATACTCCTGAAAATAGTAAGTGCTAAGTTTGGGTCCGAAGTCATCACCAGATGATTCCAGACGGGGTTGAAGTAGAAACAAAATTTGCAACGTCGTGACCAATTTTGGAGTAAATTCAACAATTCGAAAAAGGTATGCAAAAATAAAATATTTTATTCAAACGAACAAGGGAGTTGCTAAAAAGTAACATATGTAGATAAATGTGATAAACTTAGTATAAAGAAAACATGTTCAATGTACTGAACTACATAACAACGCATAAAAAGGAAAACTCTAACCGACTAGGAAAGTTCAAGAACATATGAACAAACTGATCATGGTATCATATATCTTCGACTGTAATATAAAAAATAAATTGAAGACCCAAGTGGATAAAGGTATCGTGTAACAAAATCATTGTATGGATAAAATTGAACTTAAACATTCCTTATTGGAACTTTTTACTTTATTGGAGTTTTAAAGATTTACTTTAGTTAGTTTGTTATTATCTTGTTTTGCAACAAAGTAATCACAGAATGAAAGAAGCACTCCTTAACGTTAGTTTGTTGCAAAAATGCAATTTTACAAAAAAAATTTACATGGCACCTTTATCCACTTATGTCTTCAATTGTGTTACAATGGTGTATCATCATGTATATATCGCTTTTCAAAGTTACGAGTCGTTGATCTGCTGTCAAACTACCAACATGTATCTGGCATCAAATCAAATATTTTTAGCGACACTTTTAGAAACACAGGTGTACCTGAAGATGCCGTCTAAATCGCCCAAACCTCGAATTTTCCATAGATGTTTTACGTTGACTGCATCCTGAGAATCTGTAGCTCATATCAATATAGAATCCGAGTCACCAAAAAGAACGAGGTTGTCCATCCCTACTCTTAAATGCGAATAAGCCAGCGGCATTTTTTTCACACGTGGGATACTTATTTGGAATGGAAAATGATGCTGCCTGGGGAAATTTACAGGAAGAGAACGGTATTTTGTGTTTGGCTTCGATATGTGGTACAACCAAAACCTTTATTCATGATACGTTAATTAATGTATCGCTACCTGTTGTGTATAAAGCCGTCAACCGTACGCAGGTAACTGTCGTATTGCTCATCAAGTCTGATGATGTTCTTATCAATGATATACCATACACAATTGTGATAATCTTCCAAATTCCTCTATCCAGTTCTTTATCTTTCCACTGCTGAACCTTCGAAATATCTAGGTCTTTTTTTAAGCGTCTAACCACTATAGTTTTGGTCTTCCTTTACCTTGAATCCCAAACTTTCTAGAACTAGTTTACATGGCGTGTCAGGCCTTTTTACCAACATGATCCAGCCGTCTTGACCGCTGCATTTTGCGCTACTGTCGAAAAGTTCCTCACATTGTTCTTTCAGTTCCTCATTCATTTGCTTTCTTCAAATTCCAATTTATATCATACCACCATATATGTTACTTAGTATTTTTCTATCTAGTATCTTTATTTTTTCTAGTCAAGACCCACAAATCGCATCTATAGTAGTAGTGTTGGCCTGATAAAAGCCTTATATACCCAAATCTTCAATGCTCCTCTTATATATCTAGATTTAATTACATTCTTCTTTCAACCTCTCTACTACCTTTTTGTAAGCTGGCTTCATTTCTTACCTCTCATCTACAGTACTTGTAAGTAGAACAGGGAGATATTCGAATTTTCAAACATTTTCAATTCTGTATTCATGGTTATTATAATAGTTTTGTCTTGCACTGCTTCTAAGTGCACACATGTTCTATCAATACAATTAAAAAAGGGACAGGTATCGCCTTGATGGATTTCCAGGGATTTTCGCGGATTCTGACGGTTTTTCACGGAGTTTTATTGATTCACATGCATTCTTCATAAATATTCAAGACTTTCTTGGAGCTTCATCAACGCTCATGAATTATCACCGATTTTTATGCATTTTCAAAGACGCATTTTCATGGATTTTTAAACTGCTCTACATATGTGGTAACAATGGACGGTGAAAAGAGAAGCACTACTTACACACAACGTATAAATGTATCTATATCAGTATGATAGAAATGTAAGCTGCGGCTGGCGGTCACGCCACCCCTATGTTATATTGTACCTCTGGTTCATGCACGGATCTTTAAAGAAGTGGTAGACACTTTTTTCATAACGCTTTTTTGGGGTTGAAAATGGCACACTTTGCACTTTTTTAAATGTCGTATTATATTAGTAGTTGTGGTGGTGGTGGCGGAGAGGCGACGCTAGGCACTTGTCTACCAACATTCTACTCTACATATTAGTTCACTAAATTGTCGAACCTGCCTGACATCCTAATAAAAATCAGGTTATCCGACAATTCCGCTTAGTAAGCAACTTCACCAACGCACTCCATGGCCTCGAATTTTGGGAAACACGGGGCAAAAAGTGTTTTGTACTCCTCTCAGCACATGGGGCATGTTGGATCTCTCTTCGCCCTTAAAAGGGATAAGTGTCTGTTCAGTCTGCAGTGGCCGGGAGCACCCCCACCAAAAGATTGCTTGTATCTCTAAAAGTATCAACTTCAGAGAATGGTTCTAAAGAATCTTTTGGTTTAAAATTTCCCAAAAAACAAAGTACACTTTCATCGAAGCAAAACACAATCTCTGGAAAAAAATGTTGTCGCAAATTCGGGTATACCAACATGTAGGTCTATCAAAGCAGGTCCTTTTTGGAAAAGATTATGTAAAAAATCAACATCAAAGTATTTTTTCCATCAGGTGCAGGGATACTACCTGGTCTAACGCTTTGACGCGGCCCAGTCACCCAGACCGTCCCGAATCGGGACATATGACGCAACTCCCGCCCCGTCCCCACTCACACACATGTACATTTGATGCATGCATCCGGTACTATTAAATATTTAACGAGATATTTTGACCTGCCTGATTGCTAGAAAATATAGATTATTCCACAAGGGTCCAGCTCCATGAACATGACAATATAGAGATAACCACAGGTCAAAGGAGATAACAGGTTCCCGGTCAAGTTGACTTGATAATAATAGTTTTGTTCCGTCCTCGTCGGAGTAAATATTTAGATTACATATCGTAGTACCCTCGTAGTAGTACCCAACCGCCACGATTTCAAAGCGCGCACGCAGAGAAGGAAAGCGGCACCGCGCTCCTTCCCCCTACCTTTTTCCACTCTGGCCGCCTATAATCCTTCATTCCTTGTTCTCGTGCCCGACCGTCAAGACGTTAATTGGCGCACGTAATTTACCTGCAGTGCAGTGTCGAGGATCCGCTGAACATTTAGAATTAGAAAACAGAACAGAAGGTTTGCCGTTAGATGTGCACTGTCGAACGAGATACCGACCGACGGTCGCTTGAAGGTTCCTTTCATCGCGGACCAAAATTAGAAAGTGGCGTGCAGGCCTCATTTTCTGAACGGGCGTCATCATCAGGTAACTGTCAACTAACCGATCTGTTTTAGGTGCAAGTTAAATGAATATTAGTATGGATGCCTCACCGGCACTGCAAATTGTGCCTAACATGACGTTTGGGATAACGTTCTAACACTGTTGCTTGGGATAGCAACCTGGACCTAGCTTGTGGTAGCCAACTCCATACCAAGGACGAACCAAGACGTTTGGGATAACGTGGAAGCATTAAACTCGGTCGACCTGGCTTGGGATATTCAGCTCCATACCAAGGATGAACGAAGACATTTGGGATAACGTTGTCACATTGGACTCGGTTGCTTGGGATAGCAACATGGACCTAGCTTGCGATAGTCCACACCAATGACGAATGAAGATATTTAAAAAAATGACTCAATACTGAACTTCGTTGCACAAATAACGACACTGAAGGTGTTTGGGACAACATAGCAACAATATTTTCTCATTTGCCTGTGAAATTTCATTTGGTTTGTGATAACCATGGAATAGGACTGTAAGTTTGAACATGGCAGGCTAGGAAGTTTTTATGATATATTTTTTTCCTTACTACCAGATAGAGATTAGGTATGTTATGCGAGGTTAGCGTTACATTTTGCTTGTGACGGCAAATTCCACGTGGTTTGTGATAACCGAGGAACAGGTGTGTAATTATGAACATGTTACGTTAGAAAACCTCCAATGTACGAGTATATCTTTTTCTCATCACCAGATAAAGAATATGCACCAAGAATATGCACCTTATGCGAGGTTAGCGTTACATTTTGCCTGTGGTAGCAAATTTCATTTGGTTTGTGATAACCTTTGAATATGTTTGCCAGATTGCACATGGCAGTTTAGGAAACCACTGAATAATAACAGATATATGTTAGGTTTTATCTTTGCGAGACTAGCGTTACATTTTGATTCTGATAGCAAATTCCTTGTGGTTTTCAATAGCCATCGAATAGATAAATAATATGCACATGACAGGTTACGAAACAGCTGAAGTGCTATTTGTCATTAACAACATATAGAAATTGGGAACATCTATGGTAGACTAGCGTTATATTTTGCTTGTGATAGCAAATTCCATATGGTTTGGAACAGCCGTCGAACAGATCAACAATATGCACATGAAAGGTTACGAGACAGGTGAAGTACTACTTTTCATTAACAACATATAGAAATTAGGTACATCTACGGTAGACTAGCGTTATATTTTGCTTATGATAGCAAATTCCGCATGGCTGGTGATAACTATGGAAAAGGACTCTACGTATGAACATCTCCGGTTAGGAAACCACCAAAGCTCTAATGTTCAGTAATAACGTAAGTTAAATATCATTATGCCCGATTAACGTTACAATTTGCATAGGTGGCACTCGAACAGCAGGGCGTTCTGGATTGTGTTGTCTTAAAGGTCATGTAGTCTGTTTCAATAGATGACGCATCACCACGATGACGCGGTAACCTTAGTATAATTAATGTTCGCGTGTTGTTCCAAGGCTGACATTTTGAGGGCAGATCTTGTTGATGACGATAGATGAATAAATTCTGGTTTATTCTAGCCACCTAAGGTGAACCCTGAGGTAACGGAAGCTATAATAGAAATTGTCGCACGCAGGAATGCGTGCTTGGACTGTGTACAGCAACATGTGAGCTATTCATGAACTGCAAGTGGCAATACTCTATCCTCTAGGTTCAAAGAAGGGAGAGGAGTGCATGCTGGCAGATATTCACAGTAAAGCAGAGAACTCAGAAGTACTCTGACAGACGCTTCCAGTGATATCTTGCTCTTAGGTGTAGGTCTGACAAAGTAAGTCAGTTCTAAATAGAAATCAGATAAGCTGAGCAGCAACTGAAGGCCAAAAGGCCAGACAACGTACTGGTAACATCAACCCACTATTGCAGATGAGGTGTGTAGATCAACATGGACATTAACGCGTATTCGTCATCAATGGCAGAGCTTTAGGAGTGGCGCTAAAGTCCTGAGTGGTCACTTGCCATTCAGATGGCGACTGGTTTAGCACTTTGCCATAGCTGAATCTCATTAGTCCATCTATGAATTGCTTAGCTGCGGTGCTATTAGTAAAAAACTTGAGCTAACTAAAAATCAGCACCTATCCAACTTTTTCTTGCCCACAAGTCTGATGGGTCAACACGTTTGATTCCTTACCTCAAGACACTTTGTCTGTTTATAGGGCTATAACTCTTAAGTCTAGGCTATTAAACTGGAATCAGACTTCTCCGTAGAGATACTTTATTAACGAATTTGGATCTGGAATATGCAGGGATACCCGTTATTGAGAGTCCTAGAATATATATTTCAGATCCATATTGAAAAGACAGCTCTTCCAATACAATACAGTACCGTTTAGGGTAAATTATACCCCTTATGTGTTCAAAAATTTAATATAACCATTTCTGGAATACCTTAAGAAAAAATTGAACACCTTCAGGCTCAGTATTAAATTGTGACAGGAAGAAAGTAACTCTACTTGAGCGGACGATGCAGACATTACTAAACCTACGAGTAGTAAGGCCAATAATGGACAGCAACCAAGACAAGGTCCGAAACTTTGCGGTGAACATCGGGATCTTGGTGTCAGCTTGTCTTTCATTTCGTTACAGCCGACTATCCACTGACGAGTGAAATTTCTTGCCTTGTAAAATTCTCAAGGGAATTTTAACACTACTATGCCACTAACATGATATATCTTAAGGTCTACCTCGGCTGGTTCTCAAACAAACTGGCAGATGCGATCAGAGGTATTGAGTTATCCAATTTTTAGTTGTATAATCGGACTAGGACATTCGTTGGCCAAGAAGAAGACTCTAGTTTTTGATCACCCAAGAGAATCCCGCATGCTAGCCGTCAAGAACCACTGGTAGTTTTCTTCTGTGGTGGATGCTTTGCTACCGAATTGATAGGCTGTCGCATATTATACCCCATTCTGCATCGATATAATGGATAGCTTCTAGTTTTCACCTCTGGACCAGGTTACGGGAAACTATGGCAATTGTGTAAAGAGAGAAATCTTACTGCCCTCGCGTCAAATATAAAATCTAGGAGTAATACTGGTGAAGATGAGCTTTTGCGTCAGTGGGACGTGGAAACTGAGTCTATTATTTATTATTTATTATAAGTATTCAGTGTTTCTGAAATTTCAGTTCTAGAAGTAACGCAGTGATCTGATGGAGGAACCCAGGATGCCGCTCCCACTAATTCTGAAGCCTACCCTGGTTATCGTCACTGGAAGGCTGTCATTCTAATCAACATCGGTAATCCATCATGTATTGTGGGCTTAGATTATGGTGGGAACTTTGTCGGGAAGAAATACATGTCTGGTTTCCTACCTTGAAATTTCTTACCCTACGGGTGATAAGAGATCAAGGTATAATTGTTTGAACTATCAGTCTTTTATTCAAGATGTTACTAACGATGCAGACGTAAGATGGTTTTCGAAGGGCATTTACAGTCTGAGGCCATCTCAACTGAAATATAGATACTGTGGTTGTTCTCAACCAACCAAAGGGGTTGCTGGTAAGCTCTGTAGATATCTGGATGAGGAAATGAGCGACACTATTCGTTAGCTCTTACCTCAGGTCAGAGTGTGCAAACTAATTGAAACAGACAACATCCGGATTGGATTGAATAATACTGAAATTGGGATTTCTCAGTTTTTAAAAGTCTCAGGGTCACTGATATGGCAACCACTTAAGTTTTACAGTATTTCACACCCAGATATCTGTGCAAAGTATTTATTTGTCACTGTACAGTAACTTTATCATGGTGCCTCGGCTCCCAGATGGATGAAGTCGGTTTTAGCAGAGAGTGTCACAATTGACAGCCCACTGTACATGAAATGCATCGACCTCTCCGCCTGCTAAATTATAGTAGTCTCAGGCTCGCGGCGGACTGGAGTGCGTTTTCTGTGATACGTCACAAATCTCTTATGCCAAACAATAGATTTGCTCAAGCGGCATTTGAGGTGAACCAACTCTCCACACCTTAAACATAACTATGTTATTACGATATTTGCTCATTACCATGAAATGGATGGTAATTTTTAAACCAGGTATGTCATATTACCTGTTGCTAAAAGCCTTAACTTGAATGGTTACAATGGAAATGTACATCTAGTTGACACATACATTGCGTACAATTTGTGTAGTTGTATACAACCTATCGTTTACTATTGCAGAGCGTTAGTAGTATGTTGTTGCAACTAGCGTTGAACATCTACGATATGTATTCTAAATATTTACTTCTCCGAAGACGGAACATAATTACATGATCAAACGAACTTACCTGTAAGTATAATTGTTGCAACAAGTTGACTTTGAAGTAAATGAAGGTTTATAGGCGGCCAGAGGGAAGAAAGGTGGGGGGAACTGGCGGAGTGCCGCTTTCCTTCTCGGCGTGCGCGCTTGGAATCATGGCGGTACGAGGGTACTACGATATGTATTCTAAATATTTACTTCGACGAGGACTTCACATAATTAAGATCGATCATCACTTGCAGGTAAGTTCGTTTGATCATGTAATTTTTCCGCTACAGGGTGTTCAAGCTTAATCAATTCAAAGCAGGTGTGAAGCCTACGGACAGACTTTAACATGATTTTTCGATTTCCTTCGTCATTGATTAGAAAGTATAAGCTCCAACAACCACGATTTGACCTATCTACCAATTCTCAGACATATTTTTTATAGAGCTTCATTCTTTACAGATATTAATTCCCACGCCTGTATGAGATTTGAGTCCATTTAATTTCTCTATTGTACTTATTCCTGATCATTGTTTTGGCTTGGGTTTTACTCAATCCCTTATGGACTGATCACTGCGTTGGATAAGACGTGGAGAGTCAACTTGATTGACGGCATTGTTTTTTTGATGGTATCTAATAACTAAAACCAATTGCTACCGTGATTAAAATATTGACGGAAAAAGGCTGGAATTTTAGCATGTTATTCTCCATACCCTTTTAATCTATAGTCTTCTTGAGTACCTGATGCTGACCAAATTTCAAATGTATTTTTTTGTTTTCTTACGGAATATAGAAGTAAAAAATGAAATATGTGGCTCAAAACATTAAGCAGACGAATCAAAGCAACACTTCAATAACCATTTATCATTTTTTGAATTTACTACATTTGAACAAGTAATTCGGAAGTCATTGATACCAGAGCATTCTATCAATGAAGATTTTTGATCCGAAGTGTACGGAGAAAAATATACGAAAACTCCAGTCAATTTGACCGAGACCATCAATATTTTGATCGCAGGGGGGATCCTGAAAATATTTCCAAGGGGTCCATATGCAGAAAGTGCTGGGAGGAAGACCTTATGCCTTATGTTAATGAGGATGTCAGTCTCAGGGGGTAGGAGTATATCGCATATTCAAAATAAGGAAGCGGTAAGGGTTGAAATCATAGCAAATTGAAAAACATGCAAATTTCTTAAGCTCGGATATTTCGAAGGGTGTCCGGACCTCCTGGACATCCCCCTGGATCCGCTATTGTTTTTATGATTTTGGCAACATGTAACTCGGAAACGATTTGTACGTGAACGTTCTGTTCTAGGGGTATTTGACTAAAATGTTATAAATGACATAGTGCAAAAGTTTCAGCCAATTTTACCGGAATTTATTTTCAGTAAGGATGGTAATTGTCATCACAAAAACTGCAATAAGTGACTCTGAAGATCTGCAGAGGTGTGGTAGATCAGTCAATTCGTCATTTCAGGAAGCATGAGTCTAATGACTAAGGAACTCGTAAAGTCGTGGTGGTAACTGTCGGAAGTTCATATCAATTTGACCGCAATCCATTGGCGTTAAGGAAGGTACCCCATCTCGTAGTAGGACTCTCAAATGGTAATTAATGAATTTTTTCCTTTCATTGTTGAAGAATCGTAAATATCTGCTTCACAAGAGGAAGCCCGATTTGGTATCTAAGTAGGTTCTACAATACGCATGGTGTTATAGGGTCGAGATTATCAATAACACGATCTGAAAGCTACTAGCGCAAGCGTTTACCCAGAAACCGTTTCCACATTAAAATCTTGTTTTAATAAGTTACGAATTACTCCCAACAAATCTCATTTAAACGTCCAAGCTACATAAGTTAACAGTTACTGCTCAAAGCAGATAGACGAATATAATAAAAAAACGACACAATGTTAAAAGCATAGCGCAACAAGCTCCCCATTCAACTTGTCCACCTCTAAATGGTAGAACCAAAAAATTATCATAAGAACAATCGGAAGACGAGCTGGTCAGGTCGTTTTATCTGCGGTGCTCCACTGAAAGGCGATATACATCAACACGGCTCCGGCGAATGTATAAATAGTCTCGACTCCGATAATCTAGACAAATTCACCGACAATTTGCATTGTGCGGTCTGCTGTGTAACCATCCGAGCCTTGATTTGTTTACTTAGCTGCTCTTTTACCAGATTAGGGCTAAGCGTATGCCTGAGACGACGCCATAATTTTATCAGACCTGAACGCACTCCACACCGCGCCATTCTCAATTAAATGCCTCCTTGTAAATGGAACCGCCGCCCGGCCAGTCCTCGATTTATTCGCTTTTCTTATTGCCGATTGTGCAGCTGTAATTGTGATACGTGCTCAGATTATCTAGAAGATGTTTTGTGTAATTTCTTGCGAAATTTCATGAAAACTCGTCGCTCTTATATTTCTCCTTATACTTCTCCTACTTTTTCATCCCCATCTTCATGTTCCACGCCCTTTTATTATTTCTTTCACAACTCATTCTTATCCCTCCTTTACTTCTGATACTCCCCCTTCTGCATTGCCTTCTACTTTCTTTTTGCTTCTCTTTTTCCCTTCATCTTCCTTTTTTCCTCGTCTCCTGTTCCTTCCTTCTCCTTATTTCCTTTCCTCATGCTGCGTGGCTCACGATCCCTTACCATTTCCTTCTTATCCTTCTTTTTTGTTTCCCTCTTCATCTTATTCCTTGAAATCCCTTTCATTGTTACCTCCGGAAGGTCCTCGATTTTTTCAATGTTTCTGTTTCTGATCTGCTGTCGGTATAAATTTGTGAACTTTTACTTTGTAAGCAGTCTTGGAGTAAATTTCACATCATTAAAATTTGACGGTCGGTTCAACCAATCAGAGACAGCCTCATTGAAATGCAGTTTGATACAAACCATGGTTCGGTTAAGATAGTGTTGAATATTCTTTTGAGAAAACCAGTGCATATAACATATCTCCTTTTGGTCCACACTTTGAACTAGTTTTGCACTAAGCATATTATCGCACGACCTGAGGGAGCTCCGACCACTGTCAACAGTGTCATTTACAGATTCTACGTGTGACTTTTTTCATTGTTTTCGTTAATCTTGTTCGAAAGTTGATGATATTCATCACGGAAAAATAAAGCGATAGAAGAAATGTTTGCATTGACAGATGACAGCTCGAAACATGAAATGACAACTTTTTATTATGGGCACATTTCGGATGGAGGGGATAGTTCAAATACGAACTATATAGTTCAGTAGTTTGATCAGAAGAGAATCCTATCTAAGTGGTGGAAAATAAGGATACGTTATATAAACGATATTGGTGGAGACCACTTTAAGAGTGGAAGGATTAATCCTTCCTCTGAGATAACAACATGTGATAGAATCTAAAACAATATGCAGTTTGAAAAACGACTGCTTATAAGCTAAAGAATTTAAGAGAACTTAATATCGGTCAGTCATCTGCTTGCTTAAAACATTTATGTCTGTCATGTTGAAACAAATTCTTAACAAGAAAACTGTGAAACTCTTTTCAAGGATTTGCGGGGTATTTTTTGTATGAATCAGCTGATATGGTGTTATAACTTAGTCTGTTGCTTATTCTGGCTTTTATGAGGTTGAGGATAACTTCTGACAATGGTTGACTCAGATGCGAATAATCAGTAAGGGATTTTTGGAAGAATGATAAAAAAATTCTGTAAGTTCGTAATTGTATCTTTGTTAATTCAAATCTTTTTTGAAGTAAAAAAAGGTAGTTAAATTGTTTTGCTTTAGTAATTAAAAAGTTAGGTAAAAAAGGGCAAAAACCGTTAGATCTGCAGAAAAATCTTAGACATGGTAGCACTGCTGTAGTAGCATGACATAATTCTATAATATCTGAAGATTTGAACTATCCTGTGATAGTACATTTTCTGTCTTGAATAATTCTCTGGTCAACAGCATTTGTAGTAGTACTGTTCACAACAAGAAATCGCCTAAACTCATTATCATGAAAAGATTGTTGGACTTGGTGAGATAAATGCTACTATTTTTTAAATAGGATATGTGTTTCCCATCTACCGCTCGTTTGACTTCATGGGCAGCAATGAAGTTGTTTTTTATTGAAGGAAAAGGTAGCACCGGGTAAACTAAACGGCCCATTACTTAGATAATGACTTTTCCCTTTTCTAACGGTTACGAGTTACATTGAAAGTTGAAAGCAACTCTTCCAATGATTCTTCCAGTCTTAACGACGCACCCCTGTAATCGGACCCTAGGGGGTCTGTAGGCTCTGTACTGCCTCCAAAAAAATATTTGGAAGGTCATCGAAGTTTTTTGAGGGCTGGTGAATAACGTAGACGTACTTGTTTCAGTGTGAAATAGGTGAATGGGAGTTTTTTTGTTAAGAACGGAGATTACTCACGGAGAATAAGAGAGAATGATCTTTTTTTTGTTACGTGCTACAAACATATTAGTTAATCTTTAACCTATATTTGAGAATCATCATTTTAGTATTACCGCGTTGAATGCGGTATAAACCATGCACTAATGAAAAGTTGGAAATGCTACTGAAACCTGAATCTGGAAACCTTAGAATCTTCATCAATATCATAGAGTTGTCCTACCCATCCCTATCCAAGAGTCTCTGGTAGAGCCAACTTGACGTTCTGGTGTAACTCACTTTCATACTCAACGCAAACTGTTGGAAACGTGTACATACATTTCCAATATATGGTGTCAAATTGTCCTTCCCTGCCATATATAGAGGTGGCAGGTCACTTAGAGTGGTAGATGCAAATACCTGATTTAACGCTTATTGTATCCCGTGAGCCCTTGTTAAACCACAAACAGGCAGAGTGCCAATAGACCAGTCAACATATTTATGTTACAGTTTATGAGGTGATATCTGAAAAAAAATCACATCTACCAGAGGTAAGATCCAGTGCTTCCTCCCGCTGACTGCCAAACATCTAGATAATTCCTTTAATTTCTGCGAAGCGCTTAAAGAACACCCTAGAATAAAATAAAAATGGCTTCGATTTGTTTCTGGTTCTGGTTCAACCTCTATACGCTGTGGTTTTTTACTGTTTGATAGCTATGAAAACTCTTGTACCTTGGCATGAGGCATTCTATGGAAAAAAGCGTTGTTGGCAAAAACTGAAATTATGGACTGTCCAGGTAAAAAATTCGTCGAGTAGTCTTCGTCCGAGGGCGAGCAGCGGCTAGTGTACTTTATAAAATATTTCTCTAAGTCTTTAGGGAAAATATATTCATGGTAATATATCTGTGAAATATACGTAACATGCGCGTAGAATTTCAGGTGTTCAAGTTTATAAATACACCGCGGCCAAAAAATTGCGATACGAAGTTAGAGCGATTTCTTTTTTTTCCGCCACTACTCGACCAGTTTCCAAGAACAATAAAAATATTCGTCTTTGGAATGGTAGTAATCTAAAAATCTCGTCCAAGTTAGAGTAGTACCTAAGGTTATAGACATCAGTGATAGGTTACATATCATATGACATCCAAAAAACATAATATCTCATTTTCGAAATTTTTCGTGATTACAATAATTCCTCGACGGTAGGCGTGGGAAGTTTGTTTCGTTGAATTTTAATGGATTTTCAAATATTTCTGTGAACTTCCAGAAATGTTCATGTATCCTCACGGAATATCGGGAGGTTTATCAAATTTTATTGATTGTCTATGGGATTCTCATGGATTGTCACGGCTTTTCATCCAATTTTATGGATATTCATAGATCGTTATGGGCTTTCATGGATTTTCATAAACTCTCACCGATTTTCATGCATTTTCGTTAATTTTTGTGGATTCTTATGTATTTTTATGGGTCTTCCCAGACTTCCATGGATTTTGGTGGATATTAATGGATTCTTATGCTTTTAATGTTTTTTTCATGGATTTTAACGGATTTTCATCGTTTTTAATTGAATTTCACTGATTTTCAAGGGTTTTCATGAATTTTCAAGGATTGTTATAGATTGTCATGAGTTCCATAGATTTTCATGAATTTTCATGGATTTTTATACATTCTCATGGATTTTCATGTATCTCATGAATTTTCATGGATTTTCATAGACTCTCATGGATAGCATTGAATTTTAACAGATTTTCATGAATTTTCAAGGGTTTTCTTGGATTCTCATATATTCTCATGGATTTTCATCGATTGTCATGATTTTCATGGATTTTTGTGGAACTTCAGTTGAATTCATGAATCTTCATTGGCTTTCATGGAATTGCATGAGTTTTTATGTATTTCCATGAGTTTCTATGATTATTCATAGATTTTCATTAATTTTCATGTATTTTCATGGATTTCCATATATTCTCATGTATTGCTATGATTTTTCATGGACTTTCGTAAATTTTCATAGATTTTCATAATTTATCAGGGACAATCACGAATTTTCAAGGATTTTCAGGGGTTTTCATGAATTTTCATAGATTTTCATGGTTTCTTATGGATTGTCATGAGTTCTATGGATTTTCATGAATTTCCTAGGTTGCTATTGGTTATCACTTATATTTATATTTATTGATCTTGAAATATTCAGATGAGTTTTCGTGGATTTTTCGGATTTTGATCCATCTTGGGTCAATAAATTTAAAAATACCTTTTTAAAAAGCTCTATTGTCTGATTGGGTTTTGAAGATCGAGGTGTCTTAGCAACTCATATTTATCCTATTGGAAGGGTTACTAAGCATGTTATTATTAACTGCCTAGTGACTGTGGGCATATAACATCCATTTACTTAAATTTTTAAGAGGATTTTCTTGGGCTTCGATAGACATGGATACACATTCAACCCGAATTCACTTTTCCAGATTTTTATGAAATTTATGAATATTTCAGAATTTTTGTGTGCTTTCATGAATTTTCATCATTGTCATCCTTTTCCTGTATGATAAGCCTTCTGTCAGGAAAAATCCAGTAAAATCGGAGAAACGTATCTTATCATAACGAGTTGTTGGTTTTCAACCGGTATATTAGCCAACTGGTTTTTTTCTCTTTGAGAATAAGCAATCTCTATACGACCGGACTAAGTCGAGAAGAACACACCTATGTTTTAAAACTGATACAAAATCAGTCGCTGTAAATAAACCTACGCGCCATTTTTGCGACACACACGATTTAGAAATAACAAAAAAGTGTTGAGCGGAGATAGGAATCGCGTCCTCGGAGGCCATTGTATGCAAAAGCGGCCGTGGAATACATATTTCTGTCTGCCGGGATGTCAACGTTGTAAGTTAAACAGGTCGAATTTTCGGAGTGTCCTTTTTTTGCGGGCAAAACGTGTACGACAAGGTGTTTGGGCTGATTTTTGATGTTTTCGGATGCCTCAAATTATGTGTCTTGCTGATTTAGTTAGCGGGGAATTCATGTGAAACGACAGATCATCCAAGCGATGAAAGTGGAAGTATGATAGATTGCGTGGCATCAACGACACTGAACTAAAATAAGTTTCCCAGCCATTCGCAGACACCCTGTACAAGAGAAACAAGCTCTTTTTTCAGAGTTTGCTGTGCACTTTTAAGTTCTTCCGATGTGTTGGGATATAAAGCAGGGGTTACAAGGTGTCTTTTTATAGTGCTAACTTCATCAAGGCTAAGAAATTTGGAAGATGTTTAAAATCTTACAAGGAGCCGAAAAGTTCAAACAGGTACACCTATATCTGCAGACAAACACTCTGTATTTCGTCCACCTTGCTTCAGTTGGTTTAGCGCATGCTCCGTTGCCTGAAAAGAGGCATTTCGTTCTTTTTGGCTTTTTCATGTTCTATACCGGGCGTTTCAAATTCAACCCTTACCACTGGGATCTCGAAAAAGATACAAAGTTGGTCAACTGGGGGCAGAATTGCAATTAAGGTAATTGAGAAAGTGGCACAAAGTTTCGCAATTCCGAGTATTTCCACAAAAAGGAACTTTCTCAAAATCGTTTTTATTTTTTTCATGACTTTATTTGAATGAATAAAAGAAAAGTACTAACAGTATCCTTTTCTTCCCTCTCTCAGGAAATATGCGAAATTGCAAAATTTTGACTCCAGTTAATCGACTTACCTCTTACACCCGGTATATCACCCTTGTTTCTGATAAATTACTTAAGGGAAGTTTATTATCCCTTATGGCGCATCTTTGTGTCTCATTCAATATGTAAGGATGCAGGGTTTTCTACAGTTTGACATATTTGTTGTTTTTCAAATCCGTTTTTCTTTGTATTAGATATATAGTTACGTTTTTTAATTAGGTTCCATTTCGAAATTGGGTAAATCTGAAAAATCATTTATGCACATGTTTGTTCTATAGCTTTTACGTCATTATGTCGAATCGATTTAAGTTTAACTTTAACTATATACTTTATATACGATTTTAAGTTTTATAAATGTGTTGTTTTACATTTGCCAGCCTAGAAAATGGCGTCAAATAGGCACCGATATGTTGATATTTTGAAATAAGGCACTTCATAACACGCGTTTCATATCCCAAAGTCATAACAAGTATCGGGTTTTCCCATAGGGACTTGATAACTTTGAACTTTCACGGTGAACGCACCTTCAAATCAATTACCAAACTGTGAACGTCAAAACATTCAGTGAAGTCTTGAAGTACACGAACGAACAACGCTTACAAACAATTAAAATTTACTACAGAAATTCCGAGTCGGTGACTGTAACTTTAAGAGCGTTAACGCCAATTTGTGGTTGTAATTCTCGTTCCAGTAGATAAGCAATTCATAGGCATCTATCTGGACATCCCTCAGACCATACTATGGTGAATTTTGCGAAGAGATCTTGGCCTGCACCCATGTAAGATCTAGCTAACTCAAGAACTAAAGCCGTTGGATCATACTCGTTCTCGAATTGGGCTCTAGAAACGTTGCAAGAATATGACCAATTTCATCGCAAAACCATCTTGAGATGAGGCGCATTTTTGGCTAAACGGCTTCGTCAACAAACAGAATATCCGCCATTGGTCAGGTGAGAACCCTCAGGTGCTTCAAGAAATACCACTTCCTGATGAAAATGGCCGTCACGTTACAGTCAACGGAGAGCGCTACAGAGACACGTTTTGCAACGTTATCTTTTTGGTCAATTGGTCAGTTGGATGGGCTAGACATTAATGATATGTGGTTTCAACAAGACGGTGCCACAAGCCACACAGCGGGTGCGACAGTCGACATATTGGAATCAAAATTCGGTGAACGTGTATTACCGAGAAATCGTCCTGTCCAACGTGCCCGTGGTGGACATTTAAACGAGGTCGAATTCCATACATAAATGTTTTGAGTATACATATACTTCAATCCAATAATAAAATTTTTTAGATATCTCAAATGGTTTGCGTTTTATTTAAAAAGAAAGTTGTCAAGTCCTTAATGAAAAACCCTTTACACGGATTTAATATAAAAGGCAAGGGCCATGGTAAGTCCCCTACAGAGGACTAGGCATCTTCGTAGTAATTATGAGACTCTTTGCTAACGTTCATCGTAATTCGGTTGAAGAAGTACTGGTGGCGAGTCTATGTCGTGCCACCAGAACATTGCTATTCTTTCATACATTTATTACATGAATTGACATTGTCAAACCCAAGTAATTCCAAAAATCTAATATTTTCATAGTTAGCTTTGAAAGTGACAATTTATCATTAGAGTAAATCACCAACGGTTGAGTTTTAGATGAGCGCCTTCAAAGGATATTCAGAAAAACTACCCATTTATCGACCATAATCACCTTATTTGAACTAAGTATCTGACGCTTTAGACGTAGTTTATTAGTGTCTGATATAATACGAGTCTATTGTGTTCGTCGATTTAGTTAAGACAGATGATCAGCAAACTAAACTAGTTTCCATTAATTTGTGTTCTAGTGGATAACACAGGAAAGATCTTTCAGCTAAAGCTGATGCCTCTACATGTCTGTCCTTCAAGTCGGCTGTCAAGGGTTGAGGAACTTTGTCGACAGTTTGACATTTTCACGGGAAACGCCATTAAAAACAATCTCAATGTATTCAAGCTTAATCGTCCTGCTAAATATTTATATCATCAAACCGCCTCGGGAGCACTACCATTCAAAAAATAATTTGGAGTGTATTAAGGATGGAAATTTAAAATTCAAATAGGCGGTATTCAACAATGCGAAGCGATATTTAGTGTGAAGGCGTCGAATTTGCGGCGGGTATTGTGTTTGACCCTCTAAGTACAGTGGAAATATTTAATATCTAACGTAAAATCCGGAAAATTTCCCAAACAGCTCCGGTCTACGCAAAATTTAATATGAATTCCATTTGTGTTAAGGGGTAACGGACGTATTTACATATGACCTACTTCTTTGTAATCTGTCGCTTCGGATATCCAGTATATTGAGAAAAGAGAAACTGTACTACAAAAGCACTACTGACTTATTGAAAATTCTATAATATGTTCATTTAAAAGAGGTACTTGGTGATGCAGAAACCAGGTTCTGAGAAGAGGTCAGACATGCAGAAGTACTTCTGGCTTTAGACAACCACAACGACTGAAAAACAATCTGTGTAGTGCTCCATAGAGCGAAACATATGAGCCAGATGTTACTGAAGGTGTTGATACCATAAGGCAATATTCATTTGTTATCGATGCCTATATCTCTGCAAATCCCTTTTAGAATGGTTTAAGGGTTATTATGTGCTCTATTGAGGTTATTTGGGTAAAATATAAGTGATGGCTTTTTATTTTCACACATATAGTATATGAAATGTTCCCCCATTGTTGTTCCACCTTGGGTTTGGGAGGTGAATGGAGGACGCCTGTGGGGTACAATTTTACGGAAATTATAAACTTCATTTATAAAATAAATTTTACTACAATAATACTTGTTCTTAGCTTCTGGGTTTCAGCTTTTCTATTGAAATTTATTACAATTTTTCTTTCATATACATATCGAAGCAGCCGCGCAGGCAAGAAGCCTTAATGCCGGAACACCGCGGCTGCTATGATGATCCCAAAGAAATTTTGTTAATACGATTTTTCAACTGCCTAAGGTTAGTAGAACTGGGAAAAGCTTCCTCTTGTAGACTATTCCACAATCTCGACACCCTAGGGACAAAGGAGCGGTCGTATCGGCCAGTTTTGGATGTAGGAAGTCCGACACGGTCAGGCGGGTCTGTCTGGCAGGCATATCGCGCAGAGGCATCATGGAAGAGAGCTCTGAGGAGCGATAGAAAAGAGGTGTAGCGATAGAAAAGAGCTAGTTCGCCGACGGCCCGCCGGTGCGAAAGAGTCCCGAGACTGGTCTGTTAGAGAAGAGCCATCGATCCGTCGGACCGCCCTCCTCTGGACAGTATCGAGCATGGATAATGTAGTCGAGGCGGCAGCACCCCAAACGTGCGAGCAATACTCGAGGCTAGGCATTATCTGGGCCTTGTATAGAGTGAGAAGGTCATGCAGAGAGAGTACTTCTCAGACCTAAACAAATATCCATCGTAACTGGATGAGCGCTAGGACGCTTTTTGTTCGTCAAAGTACAGTACTATGCTTTGGAAGCATTGAACTGTACAAGATTGTTGCGTTCCCAAGCAGTGATAACCTCCAGGGCTCTTGTGACAGAGAAAGTCGTCGCTAGTCTTCTTTTTTCCAGCTCAGCGGCAGAGATCGGCTTGTCACTCTGAATTCCTGCATGTAGAGTGCTGTCATCAGCGAAGCTGTGGATTGGGTTGATCGTGCAGGAAAGGAGGTCTTTGATATGATAGAGAAACAGTGTTGGAGCCAAGACCGACGTTGACGTTGTGGGATGAAGAGGAGAACCCGTCAATTACGATAGATATCTTGCGGCCAGACGTAAAGTCAGCCACCCATCCGCAAAGCTTTTCTGGGAGACCATAGGATGGAAGTCTGCTTAAGAGGGCAGCGTGCCACAGCTGATCCAACGCTTTCGTGATGTCAAGAGCAACGACATGAGCCTCACCATATGACTGGATGAGTTTACTCCACAATTGCGTGACGTGAGCTAGGAGGTCCCCTTTGGAACGTTGGTGCCGGAAACCATACTGCCTGTCGCTAATCAAGCTGTGACGTTCGAGGTGATTCAGAAGCTCGCGATTCATGCACCTCTCCATCACCTTACTTATAACAGAAAGCAGAGCTATAGGCCTGTAGTTGTAAGAGTCGGTCTTCGATTCTTTTTTTGAGATGAGTTGGACATGAGCAAATTTCCAATTTTCTGGGAAGGTGCCGGATTCATAAGATATCTGGAAGAGACGCGAAAGAACTGGAGCAAGGTCCGCTACACACCTCTTCAGTACAATGGCAGGAATCAAGTCCGGACCAGAAGCTTTGTTTATGTCGAGAGACAAGAGCACTCGTCTTACGGTGTTATGCCTGAATGTTACCTCCCGCATAGTGTAGGGAACCCTCTGAATTAACGGAACTTGACAAACAAAGATATTGGCTAGCACTTCCGCCTTGGCCTTTGAGTCGAATACAATAGTTCCATCCTGAGACGTAAGTGGTGGAAGGCTACTGTGTGAGAAGTTCTTTTAAATCTGCTTGGACAGCGTCCAGAAAGACCGACTGCCATTGCGCTGCGACATTACCCTATGCCTAACATTTATATCATGCTGGTTTTTGGCATTGCGAACCACTTCGTTATATCTGTTTCTGGACTCGACGTCGGCTTGTCTGTTCTGTACAGTGGGGTCTTGTAAGAAGGTTCGGTCTGCCTTGATCTTCTGCTGGCGAGCACTGTCACACGATTTGTTAAACCAGCCGTTGGACCCTGGTTTAGGCACTTTCACTGTGTGAGGGATGTATTCCTCCATTCCGGCGTGGTTAATTTCTGTTATCGAAGAACAGACAGCCGACGCATCCGCGTCAGTGAAACAGACATCACTCCAAGGAAAGCTAGAGAAGAAGTCTCTGAGCACCTCCCACTCTGCATGTCCGTAATGCCAAGTTTTGCGGCCTGTACAAGTTTCTGCTGCCACAGCGGATTCTCACTGAAACCTAACCTCCACAGCACCGTGGTCTGAGTTACCCAGAGGGGACAGAACAGCAGTGCTGTAAGGGACAGTATGCGTGGTCAGCAAGAGATCCAGCAGGCTACTGGCATGTGACGAGACGCGGGGGAAAAAAGTAGAGCTCGTCACCAGCTGGGTCAGCCTTTGAGTAAGAGCGAACGCTTCGACTGCACGACCTGCTGCATCGGTCTTCTTTGAGCCCAACCAAAGCACACTATGGGCATTGAAATCACCGAGAAGAACTAGGTCTGAAGCGGGGTGATTGGTGTTCAGGAAGTCGATCTGGACGGCGAGGTATTCGAGTAGATCATCCCAGTTATGGTCCGAGGGAGAGCGGTAAAGGCAGCAAATAAATTTAAGTGATGGCTTTTAGTTGAGGCGAAGCCACAGAATGCCCTGCCGGTCTGATTCCAAAGAAACATCTCTGGAGTAGGAAAGACTGCTGCGGACAAAAGCCACAACGCCCCCGTTCTTTCTCAGATTGGAGTGCACCTCGTAGTTTGGGAAGTTGAGATGGTTAATCGGTGCAGACTCTGAGATTTTTGTCTCCTCCAAGCAAAGCACGGCGGGACGATTGGATTGCAGGTAGTGATGAACAGCATCAATGTTGCTGTTAATCCCGCAGGACTTCGAGAAACAAATTTTATCTTCGATGTCGTTCCCTCGAGCCCACCCTCCATCCGGACATTCCGAGAGTGGAGTGAGTTTACGTCCGGAGTTCTTAGTGCTCGAGGGATCCATCGTCGTTAATTTCTTTGTTTTAGAAGATCACCGACTGGAAACATGCGGACATTTATATGAAACCCTGGGAAATGCTGGAGGGTGGTACCGACTTGGTCGACTGGTCCTTGTCTACCACCTTCTTTTTACGTGTTAGTGATATTAAATAGACCTAAAATGGCCCGTTGGCTGACCTGTACCGCCACCCGGCAATTGGTACTGAGGTAATCATTAACGCATATACAATCACTTGAACGGGAAGAAGTTGTATACTGGATACAAAAACTTCCGGAACAGGCATTTGCCACGGCCCCGCTCAGGGGTGCATAATGTTCAATAGTTATTTTTCTTTTATTCCAAATTATATTTAAAATTAAATGCTTATTTACAGAAAAAATATCTCTGAAACTCAGTCATGTTTGAATATTCAGTGATATCCCCTGGACGGTATCTGATATATCAATCTTGAAAAATAAGTGTAATTGCTTACTGTGGAATTTAAATAATTGATTATTTTGAGAAAAATGTACTTAAGAAACCGAACTGGCCAATACGACCGCTCCCTTGTACGTAGTGTATCGAGATTGTGGAACAATCTACATGAGGAGGCTTTTTCCAGATCAACTAATCTTGGGCATTTCAAAAATCGGATTAACAAAGTTTCTTTAAGCTCCTCAAAGCAGCCGCGGTGCCCTGGCATTTAAGCTTATGCCTGCGCGGCTGCTTCGGTGTAGACAAATTTACTTCGATCACTCAGCGATCATATAGGAAAAAAGTTTTGATGATGAGCCGTGGTTACAACACTACATAAATAACTTCATATCCAAACTGGCGGAGATTTCTGAGGAAACCGTCTATTCCTTGCCTAATCGGTGGCGAACATTATACTAGATAATGAGCCGTATTCATAAAACAAATGATATTCTTGTAGTTGCATATTTTGAAGGAAATCCTCCAGATGGTATTTATAATAATTTGAAGTAAATGCTTTTGCTTTTTGAGTATAAGCATATCCTTCAAAACAGTGACATAAGTAAAAGGGTATTCATAATCTTCACCTTATACTTGGCACTGGAAGCATATCCTTCAAAAATTCTGAGTGTGGTCAGTAGCAGACTCAACTTCGTAACGAAATTTGGTCAAACGATGATGCGGAAATTGTGGATGTTAGGGATGCTAAAACGTACAAACCTCGGTTACCTTCACTTGGTCGTGACTTCAAAAAATTATATCGGTTCGACGAAGTAAATGTACAATGGCTTGCGGACAGATTTTTAGTTGAGAATGAGGAAACTCGAGGCGGAGCACCTTCGTGTTTTCATAAAATGAAGATATGTCTACGCTATTTCGGTGACCCTATATATCAACAAGGTATTCGTCAGGAACGTGGTTTTAATCAAGCAACAATATCTCGAACTGTGGATAGAGTTGTGAACAGCATAGTTGCACAGTCGAACGAAGGGATTAATTTTCCAACTACCAACCATGAACTGATGGAGGCCAAGCGGATATGGCAAAGCATGTATAAATTTCCGACAGCAATTGGTGTAATTGATTGTTCACATATAGGACTCCTTAAACTAAATCGCCATGGGCATCAGTATATTAACCGAAAAGGGAGACCTACTTTAAATGTGCAAGCCATTTGTGATGCCAGAGAGATGTTCACAAGTGTTGATGTCAGTTGGCCTGGGTCAGTGCATGATTCCAGAATAAGGAGAAATTCACAGACGAGATCACAGCTAATAAGTAAAGTAAATGTTGTACTACTTGCCACTGATGGTTCTGGTATTGAGCCATGTCTTATGACTCCCTTCAGGAATCCCACTCCAGGTGCAGAAATAAATAATAGTAAGCTTTTAAAACAAGAAAGAGTTATAATTGAAAGCTGTTTTGGCCAACTGAAATGCCGGTTTCCTATCCTACAGTATGTTTGCCGCGTAAAGTTGGAAAATGTGCCAGACATAATTATTGCTTGTATTGTACTCCATAATGTTGCGAAGAGCTTGGGCGATCCTGACAATGAGTTAGTTCAACAAGACTCAGGTGAAGATGAAGGAAGTCATGAGAATGACGAACTTCGTCTCCGAAAACCAGGTCAACAAATAAGAAGAAACTTGAGTATTATAATAGATAGTTTTACTGATTAGAGTGCATTTATAAGATATAATATGTTTTATTTTCGTGAACGTCATAAGTTACAGGTGGCTTCTGACGCTGCATCATTTCTAATTTCGTTTTATAATGCTCTTGTTGTAGAATACTTGTTTGGTACTGCTTTAATAGAACTAGACATTGCAGTTCTCTTATAGTTAACCCTTTGGTTTCCTCAGTTTCGTATTTCTCTGTTGTTAACTTTTTTTTGGGGGGATGTCTTCTGACTTGCTGGCGCTGTAATACTAACTGTTTGCTCACTGCGCTCGGTATATAGTTCACTTCCCTCTCTTCACTACCAACATGAATGGCACCTCTAATTCTCCAGTTATAGGATTACAGTCACCTTCCATAGCTTTCAGCAACTTTCTTTCCCGAACTAACAATTTAATTGCTTTATTACCAGTTGTTTGTTAGAGCCGTTTTTTTGTTCAATCTTGATTTCATGTTGTTGATTTTTTTTAATAAGCCTTTAGTATCTATAGGTTTACCGAATTTTGATTCGTATTTTTCCAGCATATTCTTCAAGGCATCGTCTTTTCTCATTTTTATTTTTGTAACTTGCGACTTTTGCAAAATAATGGGAGCAATGGCAATTTCATCCGCGATGAACTGCAGGTTATTGCCATGGTTTCCTATATAGTTTTCTCATCACTTAAGGATGACATTCTTAATAATTTGATAAAAAACTGTATCCAGTAAAAAATACGGAACGGTCTGTGTAAGCTCTGGAGTGCAACTGTTAGTGATGCTGAGTCAACCAACTCCCACGTCAACTACAAGCTGGAACAAGTCAGGACATGTCGCTCAAGATGCAAATACCAGTCAACCTTTTACTTCTTCTTTGAAGATATTTTCGCGAGTATAAGGTAATCATTATGAATATGAAAACAAGGATATGCTTATTCTTCTACCTTTTTCTCCGAAGCAAGACCTTATATTTTTACCTTATGATTCCGGCGATATGCTTCTATTTTATGAATATGGCTCAATGATAGTGACTATATTTCCAAACCATACATATCACATTCTATTCTTAATAACCTTGGTCATATCTCAACGACATTATAAACCGCACATAAGAAATCAAAACAGCTTATGAACTGTTCGAAACATCTTCGCTAATCGCCCGCTATTTTGCCGACGACCTTCCTAGAAGTTGCCAAAACGCTGGAGAAATTTATTCTTGAAAGTGATAATCATTTTAAGTAAGTTATTGATATTGCCTTAATACATTACGGAACCGCATTTAGATAGTGGCTCCTTTCAATATAAGTTATCTGAAATGGCGTGAGATTATGCCAGGCACGATTAAGGTGAGTCAGTTCTCGCAGACTCCATCTTGGATGTATCGGAAATCGTGGAAATTTTTCAGCAATTTACGGTTATTGGCGCGATACTAACGCTGGTTGTGTGGGATACAGGGAAATTAATATGGTAGAGATATAGCTGTTGATAAAAGTTTCTTGAGACTTAGGTAAGTGAAATGTCTCTTTTAAATTTTGCCTGATGGTAAATTTCGCTTATACACCATCTTGTGTTGAGAGAGAACGTAAATTCTAGGGACTGATTAAGAGGAAAGTATCTATTTGATACTTGATATAAGTGGAATTTGTGACCTCTTAGCATCGCAATCAGGAGTGATTTTATCTTATAAGAATTACCTTTTGATGAAGGAAGAACTATTGAAGCTGTTACCTACGATCCAAGATCTTACTGCATGGTGTATGTTAGTTGAAATAAGGGAGTATCAGCTGTCGCGATCAAGTGTTGTTTAAATGTACGGCTGCGCGCTTCCAGAACCATCATTTCATGCATCACTACGAAACTGCACACAACGAACAGCTACCTACGCGTCACATGGTGGAGTATCTTCCAACCATAGCACAGGAAATGTATTCTTGAAAGGATTTTCCAATACCATCCTTCTCTCAAGTTTATTATTGATTCATTTCGCTCAATCTTGGCTAAGACTGATCCCTGGGGAACACCCGCGTTGATACTGGGGGCTGAAGAGGAGATCGCGTCAGTGACGACAGACATCTTGGAAAGGACGTTAGCTACCCATCTGCAAAGATTCTCTGGGATGGGCCGTAGGATGAAAGTTTGCATAAGACGACATCATGCGACAGCTGATCGAGAGCTCTTCTGATACCAAGAATAACAAAATAAGTTTCACCATACGACCGGATAAGTTTACTCCACAGTTGTGTGACGCTAGCTAGAAGTTCTTTTGTTGATCACAGGTGCCGGATACTTCAGATACTCCCGATTGATGACGCACTCATCCATCACCTTGCAGATCACAGAAAGAAGAGCTACAGGTCTCTAGTATAACTCAGTTACTCCACATTCAATGAGATTCAAAGTATAACTAACACTGAAATAGACGGCCAGTAGTAATAAGTTTATCACAAGTCCTTTCTAGTATATGTTTGTTTGGGCTAGGATAAAAAAATGATCATGAATGATAGGGGGCAAAAAGTGGGTTTGTGCGAGATTGATTGCTCCTTTAGAGAAATAGCCACCATGCTGCACATAAGTCCTATACGGTGGTAGTTTGCTGTCAGGCATGGAATCAGGAAGGCCGTACTTAAGGCCAGGGCGTGTCAGAACAACGGCACCACACCAAAGTCGCAGCCTAGGCTTTTGGCTCTACGGAGCCGCTTCTCGTCCACATAGTCAGTTACGGACCAGTGGTTTGGAGAGCATATAAAGCGTATTACAAAATTGTTTATCATCGGATCAACAGTGTTGGACTTAGTTCAAATTGTACCTAGTTTCTCCTACCTGCCTTCAGTGATGAATCCAGGTTTTGTTTAGGGATATATGATGATAGTCCAAGGGTGAGAAGGCCAATATTACTCCGTTTACTCCATCCTTCACAGACTCCAGCGGTATTTCAGTACGAGGTAAAAGTAGCCTGGAATGAGATACCTCAAGAGGCAATCGATCATCTGATTAGAAGTGTGCCCAGACGCGTTTCTGTGTTCCCAATAAAATACTATTTTTTACATTTTTTTGAACGGTTTGGTTTTACTAAAATTTTGATTAATTAGTTACTCAACCCTAAGGGAATATGTATGCAAAAAATTATTGTAATAAATTCATTATAATTGGGTGCACTTGAATACGGGGTCCCAAAAAGTGCAAAATAGCTGCATGGAATCCAGTTTAGGTATCAAAGGTGGAACAGGATATGCATAAGATACAGTTTAGGCATTCAACGGTAGGAAAATTAATTATTAAAAATATTCAACTGCTTATTATGTGAAAAGATGGATACAGCATCTATTGACATTGATCCATAGTATTTTGATAAATAGAATGCCTATTTACTCAAACCACAAGCTTACCATGAAATGTGATCTTCACTCAGCAAATCCGTGTTTAGTAGGAAATACCTTTGACTTGCCTCGTCACCGTCACAATTTAGAAAGAGCTTACCTTCTTTGGCACTAGATTTGTACAGTGAAGTACCTCAAGCTTTAAAAACTCTGTTTCCAGATTTACAAGAAAAAGTAGGCTCCTTGTCTTCGATAACATGAAACACGTATTTTTATTTAATTTTATATTTATATTTGTTTATCTGTGCATGTTTTCTCACTTTTCATTTGTTTGTGATTTGTATGCGAGTCTGTTTGCCTTCAATTTGTATGCTTTCTACACGCTGTTATTTTTCACTGTTATTTCTAAGCATGGTTTTTGCTTATCCTACAATGCTGTACAACTTTCTCTCCACTTTAAATTTTCTAATTAACTTCTCTCCGTATTTCTTTTCGTATTATTGCATGTACTTGTCTTTTTTTTTAGTCCTGTTAGGTTCTGAAAAACAGCTTTTGCTGATGTAACGGGCCAGGTGAGATAAAGGCCATTTATGTCATTACCATTACTACTTTAAACAGCTATCCATTTTTACTGTGCTATGACGCCTTGACTATCACACTGCCAGCCACGAAGAGATTGGCAAGTATATAGTACATACCTGTATGATAGCGTCGTGTTTGTACAGCAAGCACATCTTTGAAATATGTCCGATGACATCGATATACATATGTCAGTGACGTGTTTTTTCTTCGCGGAATGGTGTTGGTTCTACAGCCGTCGTCGAGTGCGTTGTATATGCTGCTTGCTATCTGCGATCAGGAATTCCGAGAAAGGACGACCAAGTGCGATGGTCCTTCTTCGTTTATAGATAGAGACGCAGCCCTGTGGCGGTTTTTGTTAGTATAATAAGGGATAGATTATTATTATATTATTATTCAGTGACAGCGAAAATATAGTATCTACCTGGTAAAAACCAATTGGTTTGAAATTTCTTGTTCAGTAAGAAATTAGCACGGAAAAGTGGGAAAATATAAAATTATTTAACAAAGCAAAAAGGATAAAGGGCAGTCAAAGAGAGAAATCAACTTTAGTAAGGTCTGCAACACAACTTTTTTCTCAGGAGGCATAGTCGATAACTTGTGCGAGCAGAGATAAGGAGTCAGGAGCAAGCTTAGTACTGAGCTATAAAAATTGCGACAATTGAAAGGATGAAATGAGCTGATACGAGCTTAAATACATTTTGGAGGAGCTATGAGTATATAGTAGGTTACTATAGTATAGTGTACTACTTACAGACAGACATTGAGCCCAGCAGGGAAGAAGAAGCCTTGCTGCGAAGAAAAGCTGATACATTGAATTGACTGAAAGGAGAATTCGAGGACTTAAGAAAGATATCTAACCAATCTAGTGCTGATCCAAATATTAACGGCGAAGTAATGCCTATTGTTGAAACTATCTGTAAATACATCGACAGTATAGAATTAATCCTAAGTAACAATTATAGTTGCCAGCAATACTGCGCCCCCAGTGGTTACTATATCAAGCTCAAATATGCCTAGCATATAAATTGGACTTAAAGACAGCTGTGAGGTTGCTACCAGTTCTGGGTGGGACTGAGGTTGTAACGAAATAATTAATCTATGCTACTGAGTTTTACGATGAGTTGCTGGACGATCAAAGTAACAAGCTGCTTACTGCTTATGTTTTGAAAACAACAAATTTGTCTTACACCACGAATGCTGCTCCGGTTTCCGATATAAAGAGCAATTTTATCAGTAAAAACTCAATTTCATCCTCCCAGTTGTACAATGCTACGCAAAACAGTGAATCTATAGATGAATTTGGTAGGTCCATAAAAGAGTTATTGGTAGATCTGACAATACCCAAATCAGGGTATAACACTGGCTTAGTACCTGCGTTACAGAAATTTAAGGAAATAATCGCAGTCAGTGCTTTCGCAAATGGGCTCAAAGATCAAGAATTGGGAGCCATTGCTAAAGCAAGAGATTATCAGAAATTAAGTGACGCAGTACATCAATTTGCTTCACCTACGTGATATACTTTTGAGAAGGTGTGCTTGCTTTCGAGCAGCCACTTGCGTTTTTGAAGGATGAATAAAGAGATCAATATTTTTCTCATTAGCTAGACAGATGAAAATCAGAGTAAATGACTATTCGTCGAGGAAGTATGACATAAACATAGGCACAGTTCAAGGTTCAGTAGTGGCACCACTTCTGTTCATTCTGTACATAAGCGACCTGGAGCTCCCTCAATGAATTTATCAAGCAGAATTTTGTACAGCAACAGTAAGGCAGAGTCATTTCCAATAAACTGCAGATTTAATTGCTGTCACATGATTCAAAGGATTGTATCAGATTTGTGTCAATGCTTCGAGTATGCTGCAAATGCTTATCTTTCACTTCTGCATAATATGACGCTAATACAGCAAATGAAAACGTAAATTTTTGTGTCTAAACCAAGTGACATGGTGTGTGGTGTATTTCTTGATTTAGTATTGAAATTGGGAGCCAATCCTGCACAAACCGTATAATTTTTCGCTAGTTTGAGAGACAGTTTACTAAAAATCGACCATATTCATTAGATCATTACTTTTTGCCTTCTTGTAGGTTAAATTTGTGCTCCAACGCGCTGTTTTTCCGCCCTGTCCTGATAGCCACGCCACTTTCGGGATTGTGAACATCTTTAGCAAATCATCCTATAATGTTCTTAAATCACCAACCAATGCGGAAAAGCCATAAACTACAATCTGACCGTCACTTGCAATGGTCACACACCTGGACAGAGTGGTTCCATATACAATTTCCATAACAAAACCTCTCATAAGTCGTACGCAAATTGACCTATTCCTTCTTCCCTATGGTTGGCTAACGAGTCGAACTTACAATTCATCCATTCTCCGTGGTCATGATTCACTGTATTGTGACCATCACAACAAATACGCGATATTCACGGCTGTCTCGAGCCGCATTATGCCGGACATTCTTCAGCTTGCTCAGGGAACTGGTACAGGGTGATCGATGCATAAAGTTAAGGCGATGGTAAATTGTAAGATGGTTGAGACTATTTAATTCTAGTTCCCAGTACAATTGTCGAAAATGAGGTATTATGACTTTTGGATGCATCATAAAAAACTATGCAATTCATTTCTGTCGGCCTGTTTGTCGCGCTGTCTCTATCTCTGTCTGTTTCTCTATCTGTATCTCTGTCTGTATATCTTTCTTCATCTTTTTCTGTATCTCTGTCTGTATCTCTGTCTGTCTCTGTTTGTTGGTCTGTCTGTCTAATAATCCTTGGTGCCTCTGGGACTCGGAAACTAGAGCTCGGATTATGATGAAATTTTAAGGCTTACTACTCCTCCAAGAACGAGAAGGCTTTATAGGTTTTGAGAATCGATCTAGTGCGGAATTACGGACAAAGAAACTACAAACTAACAGTTGCCCATTTTTGGGAACTCTTTTGAAGAGTGAAAAATAGGGAGTCGGGACTGCAAGGATGAATCTCAGTCGTTCGCAATAATCTATATATTTTCATCCGTTCAACCTTGTTTAGTATTTGGGAATCGGTTGTCGACTAACCCGGGTGCTTATTGTACTACCAGACATCAAAACGGTGTGTGTTTTTTTGCAAGATAGGTATTGTGCGTGTAGTTTCATTTTTATACCATCTGCACAAACAGCTTTACAAAATATTAAGTATATATTTAAAGGATTTTTTGAGTCAGAAAAATGCGAATTGAATCAACGGTTATGATAGGAAATAAGCAAACTTTTAAATTGATGGGATTTCGGTCAAGCCGGATAAGACAAAGTGGATAGCGTATTCGTTCATAACATTTTTTTGTAACTAGTGAACGTATAATGCTTTTTGGTGCATATAGCATCTAAATATGAAGATAAAGTAAATCGCTGTTTTTGATAGGATTCATTTAAGTAACCGCCATCAGATGGTACATGCAAAGACGAAATAGGTTGCTTGGCCGATGCTGTTTTTGCAACGAGTATGTCTTGCATGCAATTATCTGAACTACATTTCTATTAGTATGCTTAGGGCCAGTTTCACCAACATTAATATTATGGACCAACGGGAAAATACCTCGAAATGCAATTTGACGAAAGCTGTCAATATTAGTGACTTCTATTGAAATATTGAATAAAATCGTGAAAATTCGACTGTATTACAAACAAGACCACTTTTCGATTCCAACATGATGCTTTTGTACAGAAAAAACAGGACAACTTTTATGTATTTTGATATATGTTGTAGGTTTACATTTAACAATCCGTTATCCCCCTCAGCGAATGGGAAGGCGGCAAATAATAGGTCGATTTTCTGGCTGTTAAATTTGGCAGCAGATTTGGACGTTTGCTAATTCATGGCACTCTTGAATTTACCACCTTCAATACAGGGTTATCCAAATTAAGTGTCCACCATTAGTAACTTTGTTATTAGTGAAAATACAAAGTTGTTTGAATTAGCAAACTAGTAGCATTTTTAACGCTGGTAAAAATGAGAAATAAAAAAAAAACAATTGAGAGTCGTTATTTTGATTTTTTTCAGTAAAATAACATTTTTAAATGGAAACCCCTGTATATTATATTTTTTTCTGTTAAAGCATCAAATTTTAAACAAAAAAGCTTACAATAACTTTTCTCCTAGGTTACAAATTGTTGAAGTTATGGCCTCCAATCTGAAACAATTAAATTGTATCGACAAACTTTATTTTCAACATCAACTTATAATCTTACAAAATACAATAACAATTTTTTTTTAAAGAAGATGCTCGAAAACACCACCTTGTTCTTCAATACATTTTTGGGCACGTTTTTCAACTGCCGAACTGTCTTAAGTATGGTCCTACCATCTATCTGGGTTATCTTTTCCCTAACTGCAGTCTTTAATGCGTCAAGGTTATCGTACCTTCGCTTGTAAATTTGCTTCTTTAAGTAACCCCACAAGAAGTAATCAAGTGGGTTTAGATCTGGTGATCTGGGAGGCCACTGTATTGGGCCATTTGTTCCTATCCACTGATCATTAAAAGTAGTACTTAGAAAATGATAAGTACCTCTGGAGTTGTGGGCAGGTGCGCCATCTTGCTGAAAATGCAGATGATGTCTACTTATAAGATCCAATTCGTCTAAGAAATTATTCAGAATTTCTGACATAAATTCCACATATCTTTCACCAGTTAGGGTTCCCTCATAAAAGAACGGGCCAACAATTTTTGAACCAATTATACCGCACCAAACGTTGAAACTGAAACGGACTTGTGGGCCTCTTGGATGTACTAACAAAAGATTTTCTCTTGACCAATAATGGTGGTTTTTTCTATTAAACATTCCAGAATTTGAAAAATTTGATTCATCTGTTCATAAAAGGTAACGAAAGTTATTTACATTTTGGCGACAGAAGCTAAGATACCAATGGCAAAAAACAAGTCTTCTCTCTGGATCCCCTGCCAAAAGCGTTTGAACTGGTCGGTACTTATACGGAATAAATTTGTATTTTTTTAAAATCCTTTGAACAGTACCATAACTGAAATTAGAGTCCTTGAGAATATCTGCTATTGAATTTTCACGATAAGCTTCAAAATATCCAATAACTGCAATTTCTGTGGCCTCGCTTATTATGAATTCTTTTTTTGCCCTTGTTTTAGCAAAAACATTTTCGTTGCCCCTAAATTTTCGATAAATTCTCAGAAAATATCGTTCATACGGATGAATGCGAGCGGGATATAATTCACTGTAGTATTCTCTTGCTCTCAAGGAGGATTTTCTGCACACTAAATAGCATTCTTACATATCACACTTTTCTTCATGGGAGAACATTTTTCTTTAAATTAATGACACAATAAAGCTTATAAACAAGTATTTACACTAATGTTTGACATTATTTGATTTTATCATTGTTTTCCAAAGCCTTCTAGTTGCGAGTATGTCCAGTTTAACAATTTGTCGCTTATCTTAATGCTGTCAAATCGCGAACGCCATGTTGTTTTCATAGCCGTCTTAATATTATAATACTGCAAATAATTAAAAATATTTATCGTTATTTTGACTTTATTTTTGACTTTAGCGGAAAAGTCAGTATCAACTTTTTTGTTTAAAATTTGATGCTTTAACAGAAAAAAATATAATATTTTTTCATTTAAAAAAATGTTATTTTACTGAAAAAAATCAAAATAACGACTCTCAATTGTTTTTTTTTATTTCTCATTTTTACCAGCGTTAAAAATGCTACTAGTTTGCTAATTCAAACAACTTTGTATTTTCACTAATAACAAAGTTACTAATGGTGGACACTTAATTTGGATAACCCTGTATACTGAAAGTTATCATTACATACCTGTTGAATAGTGTGGATTTGTCTGTATTTCGCAAGAAAATAGAATATAAAATACATTCCATCCAATGCCTCATCTTCCTTTACGTCATAATAGTAATCATTTATTCATTTATGGGATAATGAATTTCTTCAAAGCCATAAAAACATTATGTCCTCTCCATCCTAAAACACAGATAACATGTGTAAGACGTGTCAATCCCTACATCTCCCTGATGCTTAATGCAATTACTATGGACATAGACAAAAAATTATGAAAAATGTTTCACAGATAATGGCTTTTAAGTTCAAAAATCAAAAAAACCAGTAATGTTTACTGTTTGTCTATTTTTTTTACTAGCGGGGATGTCTATCTGACACTCGCAGGGTTACCAAGTCTAACGACGATCACGTCCCATGGTGAAGGGTGCGAAATGAATCTTTTACATTTTCTGGTTTTGAATTTTTTCGTGAAAATTTACTAGATATGATGATTGTAAGCATCTTTGGTAGATTGTTCGGTCCGGAATGGGAAAGATCTCCTATTTATGAAAATTTTTTGGTATCATCTAACCGTTGAAATCAGTGCACAAACACTGTGACATATGATTTATAGCATAAACCGCTGCCCTATCAATACAAATTTAACATACAGGTCGCCTAGCCGTGGGGATGCAGTGGTCGGGATGAATATCACGGCAGCAACTGATGATTTGGGCATGTCTGGTAACAACGTATTAACTGGAACTCGCTAACTTCACAAATTTGAAGATTTTGTACAATTTCTTTGAAAATGATGAAAGTTATGTCTGATTTTCAGGGTAATGTCGCAGCCAAATGGCAGTCACCTTTTTCTGACACAGTCCGGATCGAAAGATGACGATACTCGTGAAATGTATTGATACTTCTAAATGTAGGATCCTATTGAACATCCCTACTGTCAAGGTACCGACGGAGCTATTTTGCGGCGTCATGGGAATAATTTTAAATTTTCATTTGCATTTTTTCAAGTGTTGTGCAGTGATTTTGGGAAAAATGTCACGAATAGTCTTATAAAGCATAGTAGAGTATATTTCAACAGTTGGCGGAACTTACTCCACTGGGACCAGGAGCGTGAAACGGGATATTAATGCACAATCTGGCAACCCTGTCGCGCCCTCACAAAATGGCCGCTGATAACCACACTAGTCACGTGTCGTCATTGAATAGCATGGAGTTAAACCTTCAGAGTAATATGTTTTGTGACTGGTACCAAGAGTTGACAGATCCCACACATGTGTCACTCCTTGAAATGCAATGATCAGCTGTTTTCAAAGAATGTCTAATATAAATATAGCCTAGAATGTGTACTCGTGAAAAAAGGAAAATATGGCAAATTTGTAGTTTTTTTGCAGGTTTTAGGTTTGATGGTAGCATTAGGGCGTATATTTCGGATTTTATTAATCGCTGTGAATATAGCGTGGATGTTTGTTCAGTTCCTGAACAACGAAAAATATTCAACGTTATGGATGTATGGATATCAAAAAATCTGAATGGTTTTGTGAGAATATCAATCTAAGGTGTCATAATGGTTCTGATGTACGGCAAGTAAATGAATGAATGTTTTGAAACGAGCAATATCTTTTGGTAGAGAATGTCATCAAGTAGGTGCTTAATGGCTATCTACAAGAGGTTTATAGGAAAAAACATCCAGCATCACATATCAATTGAAGAAAATAATACAAACATGAATTTAATTCAAAAATCAAACATTTCTTAAAATTTTGACTGAATTAAATGTAATTTCTTAATATTCAATAAGCTACTGCTGCCCCAAAATCATTTTTAAGAAGCAGTTGGTAGCAGATTTTCTCAGGTGGGGCATCCTAAAAACCCCAAAATTGTACATGAAATCATGATAAGTATTAAGTTATTGCTGATATTGATACTGGACATCTAGTAGGTTAGTCATGTTTCATAGTCCATTCTCTTGCATTGCGTTTACACGATTTAGAATTTGTGATATTGTTGTTAAGATTAGTGAGTTGTCTTTAACTAATTTTTCTTGAGCCATCAACTAAAACTTTGTGCTTTCCTCCGTGTATTCGCGCGAGCAACGAGTTATGCTGAGTCTCGATTTGTGACCCGATTGTCGAACGCACAATATAAGATGTGCGCCAATAAAATCTACTTTACGCGACTCCAAATCGTAAATTCGAGTTGTATTAAAGCGCCAAGACTATGCCGCATAAATACGAGGTTTATAAAAGGATATGACACCGTCAAAAAGTATCACTCTTAAATTCGGGACATAGTTGCGTTGCGGCGCATTCAACGATAAGCGCTCTCAGGCTCTAAATATGAGGAAGCCTAGTTTACGAGTAATGCAATAATGTTGGAGATATTTTTGGGAATAAGTATACAATATGGGCTATTGTTTAGGATGGACTTAGATTACTGGCTTCAGCTTCTGACATATTTGAAGAACGCGCGGTACTGTCTTTCGGGTGTAAAATCTCAGTACTTGTAGCTTGACCTAGTTTTTTGAGGGTAAGCTTATTTTCGAAAGAGTAACAGAAAAGATTCTTAAGGGTAAGTGAATTTCTTGAAGGAAACATTTTTGGCAATTAACGGTACATTTGCTTCTGACAAATGAAGGCTATATTGGCATAAGAGTAACCAAAAGGTACCTCAGATGTATAAACCGCAAAGTAGACCTTCTTGGAACCCAAAGTCTGCTGCTTAATCTGTTCTAAAAAGCAATAGTCATTTAAATAAGTTACGATACACTTGTCGTACGTTATATATAATAATCGCAGCCGTTACCTTCTATTTGGAACTAAAAAATGTCTAACCGACTATTCGGGTCAATATTGTTTGAACGAACCACAATGAGTCACCTATCGTTTAAAATCAAATTTTCATAATGAATGGAATTCTTGATATCTGTGGTGTAGAGTCTAGTCAATTATTATTTTTTCGATTGAACATTGGAAATACTGCTGTCTCTGCCTTACTTGCTAAGAGTATGACATGTCCTTAGTCTCAATTCTTCGGATTGAGGGATAAAACATATAAGATACATTGTGAAAAACAAATTTGTGGCAAATTAAAAAATAGTATCTAAGTCGTTTGAGTTAGAAGAAGGTTAAAAAATATACCAAAATGGCAGTATACACAAACAAACAATCACGTATTAAAAGCAGCTTTGGAAGATTTAATACTAAAGCTTTTTTGAAGTCAGGTATTAAAACTGTCTTTTAAATATTGATTGAAATAAGGAGACATGTTGAAACCTACATAAAAACAATAAATACAGAAAAAAGAGCACCGTTACCAGTTGAGCTGCACTAAAGGGATGTCAAGCACTTCTAAAGTTGCAAAACCATAAAAATGGTCATCTTGCCGGAACTGGTAAAAATTATTATCGTTTAGGCTGCGAATTATTTAAAATAAGAATTGAAACCTTGACACGGTGACTACTGGCGAAGTTTGGATTTTCGCACCCTGTACAGGGTGTCCCACTATAAAGTGACCTCCAGTCTAGCTTCCTTATATGATCGCTTAGGAAACAATGTTCAACACATAAGTTGTAGAATCTAATGTAAGGTTTTCCATATGTGTTCTTACCTTAGAAAAGTGCTACCGGATAAAAAGGCATTTTTCAGATGGAACACCATGTATATTTTTACAGACCGTGATAATCGCTTTCTTTGTGGTTCTAAATATATATTGTTTATCATACTTATTTGCTTTACTTTGGTCAAAAACGTTCAGCAAGTGCACCCTTACTTGATAGGCTGACTAATGACGAACTTTTTATTTTCGCACCCTGTACTCGGTCGCACTATAATCTTACCTCCAGACTAGCTTGTAGGGTCTATTGTTAAGTTTTCTACTGAATATATTTTTATCTCACAAGAGTGCTACCGTATAAAGATGCATTTTTCAGATGGAACACCATGTATATTTTTATAGACAGTGATAATCGATTCCGTTTCAAATTCAACCCTTACTATTGGGAGCTCGGAAACTGTAAGAGATACGAAGTTGCTTAATGGGGGCAAGGTTGCGTATTTAGGTAATCTACAAAATGCCGCTTAGAAATTGTCGAAATCCAATGTACTTGCGGAGAAACACGAAAAAACCAAACTTTCCCAAAATAGTTTTAATTTTTCCCTGACTTTAATTGTGGTGGAATTTCAAAATAAATTGCACATTAACAATAGCGCCCTGTATACGTATGTATCTGAGTTCAAACCAGTTTGCATCCAGCCGCCTATGAATTAGGCATAACGAAATTTTAGTTTTTGACTAAAGCAATGGGAATGAGTATAACAAACCATTTAATATTTGAAAATAGGGAACAAGCGGATATCACTTTTCCTAAAAATATTGAGGGTGTTCGATTTAACAATACAACTTTATTTGATAGCACAAGTTTTTTTGCTGGCTTTTTCATCTTTTTTTTTTACTGTTCCTATGCAATATAATGATGTCTTTGGAAATGAATATTATTATCATTATTATTAATATTATAACATTCTGTATACAGAACCTTACAATCTAATTACAACTTTTTTGCATAAAAGCGTCATGTACAGAAATTAGAAGTGGGATGAACTTACAGCGAGACACCTCGTATATACACATGGTTTGGACAAAAGCTTCATAGTTGTTAGATTGACTTTTATTATAATTCTGCTTGAGCCCAATTAAAAAAGCCTTCATCAGACGACAATCTGTCGTGCCTGGTGTGTATGCACACAGCATAATTGCCCCTAATTATCAACACAATGGCGTCATAGCATAGCAGTGGAGACGATATACGTTACGTGCGCTGATGTCCATGCCAAGGCTCGTCGGGACGGAGTCGTGTCCACTGCCAACTAGATGGATTGATGTGTTTATGCTCCAATTAGAACAACGCACGCTATACACCGTGAACCAAAAAAAAGGTGGTAATATCGTTAGGCCACAGGATACGTTGAAAATACTATTATCTATGTTACAGTCAAAGCTAGCAACTGGTCAAAACCACTTTTGACTTTAAAATACGTTTTAATTAGAAGGATTTGACACTGTATGATTGTGCGCATTGTATTTTAAGGGATTCGTGCTATCACAACATCATGTTAGTTGAAAAATATTTTGTATCTTGAATCTCTGATAAGGGCAGTCTATGATAGAAACTGACAACACGCTGAATCTTGATGTTTGAACCCATGTTAACAGGGACTTGTTATTGCTATTTTTGGAAGGATTTTCTGCTCTAAAAATATTGCCACGGTTCTTTTAATCATCCTGTGTACAAAAGCCCCGCAGCCGTAATAAATGCTAACGCCAACTGGTGTTTATTTAAATTTTTCCAACCTAACACCTACTAGATCCCGGAGTCTTGATGGATCAGGCTCAGGATGACTAATCGAGGTAAATAGTGTGGAAATAATACAAAGCTGCGTGTTGATAGAGCGAAACTCTATTCATAATGGTGTGAATTTGCTTTAGCGTAATTTTCTTATCGTGTAACTGTATGCCACGGTTGAAAAGATGCATTGTATTAGATGTAGAACAAACTTACGCTAGCGTTTTATTCCAGGAAGCATATGCTTTATTACAGGAACCCATTAAATTTACCATTTGCATTTTTTCCTGTAGCAATTCTTGTTTTCTTGTCAAACAAAACTATATAGTTCGACTCTTTTTTGAACTAAATTGTACATGGAACTTACATGCATAAAAATATGTGTCCCTGATATATCGCTCCCCATTTCCTTTTCAATTTTCATTTAGCCAATTACTAAACAAGATGATGATTATTGACCTTTGCTGATGTTTTGACTGCTAGGATCGACATTTCCAAGCTACAAAAATTTAAAATATAAACTAGTTCTCGATATTACTAGGTTGACAATATGATTATGTTTTGGCGAGAGTCTTGTTCTGGCCTTTTTTTAACGAACAATCAGTTTGAACTAAGGCTGCAAACTGTCCGGTGTTTCCCAGATCAGTCTAAGCTTAGAGGGTGTGCAGAGGCATCCAGGATAACCACGACTTTGTATTTTTTTTATATATTCCAACTACCACGAAGGCCTAAAGCCTAAACACCCATTGGGTACCGTGGGGCTATAGGGGGATACAGGGGAAAGGGGGAACGCCACACGGACTCTGGCGAGGGAACACGTGTGCATGCAACATGCACACATTCTGGCTCCTCCTATGAGATCCGCCGGGTGGTACCTCCACGTTCGACAGTCAGAGACCGTCTTCCACCTACGGACAATCACAACATCCATAGCCAAGAGACAAATTTCTCCTGGGACGGGACTCGAACCCGCACAGCGCACGGCGAGTGATCAGGAGACCGAAGAGTCTACTACTGCGGCCACCGCTGCTGCCATAAGCGGTGGCCGTACATGATGATGGTGACGTTATTAGTGCTCAATCGTCATTTTGAAATATACTATTTACGCATCATTTTCATTTTTCCAATATTAATTTGGCTAACTTGATTCCTTCTGAAGGTAAATGAGGGGCGGACGGGAGCGTGGTTCCGTTTCGTTTGGCAAGCATTCGACACATGAAGCTGTTGCCATCTAGACTACTTCCATAGAAGTTCACGACTCGGACTAGCAAACACTGGACTGGTTCTCGAATCGTTGATAATAAAATAATTACCCGACCAGATGACGGAAGAAGTCACAGTCGAGCCGGTAGACAGCGAATGGAAAGATGGAAAAATAGAGTCGACATACAGTGAAAACGGTGTTTTCGTTAAACTATGTTTGTTTGAAAACAAGGTGTAGTGTATATAAATCATGATTAGTTACATTTTTAGAATGATTTAAAACTTACTTATAACCTCTTTTTCAGAAATTCTGTTCGAACCTCGTTCTATATAATTTCCTGATATCATCTTATTTGATATGTATTGCAAAAGAAACTAGTGTTTCGAATTATTTTTATTATCAAGAAATATCAGAAAAAGAAGATGGTGATTTTATTGGTGATGACTTGTGTGCTTTATTTGTTACGCTGTAAGTTTAATAAAAAAATTGGAAATAAAAGGATGTTCTACTTTTTATGAGAAAAACTCTGGGGCGTCCGGGGGAATTTCATCCAAATGTCCGGGCTCTTTGAAGCTTTTGTGCGGCGTCGGTAGTTTAGGCAATGGCATCCCTAGTTTAACCAACACTTCCTTTCTTCCTTTCGTTGTTCATAACTCTCCAAGTTCAAAGCATCTGAATCATAAAAATGACCCACCACAGTTTCCAGATAAAACGATTTTTGCTATATATTTTACAGGGGATGTTGTATTGCAATTAATGTCTCTCCCAGTATTATACTTTTTATCTATTTATGAAGAGATATAAAGCAATTTCCCTGGCAAAAAATTAGAGGTAAGTATCGAAAGATTACTTGCATTACTTTGCATAAAGATGACCATTTTCTGGTCATAAACGTAGCAGAAATCAATTTAGCGATGACAGCTATTATACCAGCCAATCCATACGAACTGCAAATGATCCTAAAAATCCACCGTCTCCCAAGAACAAAAAAGCGCGAATGTGCTACCTCGTTTGACAGCGGCGTATCGACAAAATTGACAACTCAGAATTAATGATACAATTAAACGCACTTCTTCCAACTGGTTTTCGGAGCATTGTGGATGCGTGTTACTGGCTCCGTGTAAAATTAATTATGGATCGCCTTGTTTGGTAGCGGCTGGACAAAATTTATCATCGGCAGAAATTGGCTAAAAGTGGAAGCCGCCACGCCGTTGAGACATCTCCTAACACGGGCAAAAACCAGGAGAAACAGGCCTATTATCATATCCGTCACAGCCTCTGACGATGTAGCATCAGCAGTTTCGTCAAACGGGTGTCCCGTCGTCCTACATCCGAATTTCATAAGGAGGATCCATTAGCTTTAAGCCCACAGAACATGGTACTTATTGATTGGAGTCCCACGAACCCATGAGCTACTGAAAGACAAGGTGGTATTCGTTTAAAGTATAGTCCTACACATGCTTATGCGAAGTTTGAATGAAATACATCGCTAAATTCTTGTGAGCCTACAACTTTTACATGGACATTTATGGAATCTCATTGTGAGTGATAAAAGATGAAATCCTGAAGGTTGACTCCGCACTTATCACTCAACTTCGTCATCAGTTCATAAAGTATTATGTTCAGCACAAGTTAGATCCTATAGGAATAAGGCAGCGCCATAGTCTTGCATGTTGGATAGAGGGTGGTTGCTATGCTTTTGTTCGATTTTCCAGAGACCAAACCCAGACCATGCTGATGAGATGCCAAAAAAGAACGAAACAGCTGTCTGTGGTTGGACAGAAGAAAGCAACATGCTTAAGCTAGATCTTAAGAGAGAAACAGTTAGTTACGAACATATATAACAGAAATTATACATGTCACAAAATTAGTCAATAACATTCTTTTCCTGCCCCAACCATAGCACCGTCTATCTGGCAGCGTTGTGCCTCGCGAAAAGGCGCAACTCATGTAAAGACACTAGGCTGCAGTACTTCCTGAATATAGCGTCGGTCTGCCATATTGCCGCTGATGAAAATTAGTAGTGACCTGCTATCAATAGCACCCCATACCAAACTCCCACGGTGTGTGAGCGTGACGCTCTCTGTCAAATTGTGGCGCACGTCTTTCACCACGTCGCCTTCTCACTCTTCCCCGACCGTCGTGCATCCCCAGACAGAAGCGAGATACGTCACTAAAGACCACCTGACTCCATTCCCGGTACCACAGAAATCTTTCTCTCCACCAGAGCAAACGGTTACGCCGATGTTCAGATGTGAGAGATATCACCTAGTGTGGGCAATAAGAAAAAAGGCTAAAGTGTCGTATTCAACCATCCTTCAAACTACTGATTAGCGATGGCTCGAGTACCACTGAATCTGTCTCTCAGAGCCAGAAGTCTTAACCGACGACCCTGTCGCTCTGTGGTAGCTCTGGGACGTCCAGAACCCCTCGCTCGCTGCCCTCGGCCTCCCTAAGTCCACGTTGCTGTCCATGGCAAAATAAATCGATATGTAAAAAATTCTTGAATTCTTTACCTTTTTTGTCACAGTATATATAGGTACACATGTCATGTTTTAATAAGGTGACAATGCTGCTGTAGGTACTAATTTTTTACCTAGCATCGTGTGCATTTAACTTTTATGCCTTATGTATCTAAAATTCAATTCTTCTCCTCCTTTCGGTGACAACTCTTGACTTACTTCAGTAAAAGAATTGTCATTTACCGAAGAAAGTCACCGGTGTGATCGAAACGTATACATCAAAGAATAATTTTAAGTACATGTGATTTCACTACTCGACAAACATGGGGAATTATCAACATTAAGGGAAGTTTAGACGTTACATTACGGCTATTTGGCTTAGCATTTCAATTTGTTTTTAATTAACTTTGTCTGCTTGATTAAGCAGCTGAAATGATATTTTCAAAGAAGTTCATCATTTTATATATGAAAGTTTTTGAATATGAGGTAATCCTTTCTGGCTATTCGGTAAAAGAAAATCAGAGGATTAAACTTTGGATGCCCGTTTCATGTTTTGAGGTTAGCAACAAACTCCCAAAGTGCATTTAGCACAGCAGGATAGCCCCAGTTTCAGTGCTGGTCAAGGTATTAGTTGCGTTTCTTTTGCAAGTGAAGTGGGGCGGTCCAAACAGAGATGCGGCTGTCAGATCAGTAAGCGTATGGCTCACTTCGCACTTCAAAAATAACAGCTGAGCTCACCTTCTTCGACACAGGTATCATGTAAAAAACCTATAAAACGTCAAAAAAACCTATAAGATGTCAACTTGCAGACTAGGTAGTTTTTAGGGCGCAAACAGTCATTCCACGTTTGCTCACTAGGATCGTTGTGAGCGTCCATCGATGGAGGAATCACTCAACCAAACTACGCATTATTGGTTGCATAGTTTTGTGGGGCTGAGTGATCCGGGCCTGTAGTTTTTATCTCTGCATGTGTATAAAATCAGTGATATTTGCTGTGTGAAAATCGTTACTGAATATGTCGAATATGACGGGTTATTTATATGTTATGCTTTCTGAAGAGAGGTAATGTTCAAAGTTATAAATTACGAAAAACTGAGGTGAATTACTGGAAATCATCACCGCGCCCGCGTTGTGTGTAATTACTGTTAGCCTGTATATGGCTTGTAATTCGACAGTGTACAGTGATTATAATTATTTCTTATCTCTCTCATTATTGAAATTGAGCAAATTTGTATATGTAATTTCCAGAATGGATAAGAAAAAGTCGATGCGCAACTAATTCCTAGATTTGAATCTCAATTAGGTGTATTTGAGACAAGAATCCAATGTAATTATCATCAGCACATTCAACTAACAGCTTAGACCTCCAGTAATGCCATCTCAGAAGCAGATTTTACATAACATCAGAGCCAAAGATTGATAACAAGCCTCATGGTGTTTAGGCAACACGTACAACTAAGGACTAAGTTAATATCTTGTAGAATAACCTACATAATATCAAAAAAAACAGCGTAATGTCAAAAAAATCGGCATAATGTCACTCTTAAAGCTACGTGATACCGCTGCCGAACACAACAGGACAAAATAATACTTTCTGATTTATCTTGGACTTACCTACACTCAACACCAAACATTTTTGCAATTTGCTCGCATGGATCACCGGAAGAAAATAATTGTAAGCAAGTAAGTTAAAGATTTCACAATTTGAATTCGGTGGATTTTGTGCACAAAGTAAACCTAATTCAACAGCTACAAGTGATGACAAATCTCACTGGGATGGCATTATTCTGAAAATCTCACCTCATTTAAACTGTTTCGGTGAAAATAACGTGCAGTTAACTGGAGTGAGGTGGGTGTATCTAAGATTGTTCGTAAAGCGAACGCGACTGTAGGTGGCGACCTTTATTGCTGATACAGTACATTTAGAATCCTCAAAAGAAAGTAAGAATGTCATATAAACATCATCGATATAACTCACAACTTTCTTTGATTATAGTTAACTGTGTATTAACGACAGCAATTATCCGCTTTAATTATATCAAAGGAAAAATCCGGTCTAGTTGAATTTTTGCCGTATTGTAGACCGCAGTTGTCCCACGGCATAATTTCATGAAGAGTCTCACTTCAATGAAACGGTCCTGTTATACACGTCAGCGGCGCCAGTTCGCTAGAGCACTGCAATTTAGTCGAACAATACCCAATTCTATGATTTGTCCAACTTTTCGCATTGCGGCTAGAGCTGTGTGAAAATATTTAAAACTTCCGCATAAAATAGATACGGAACATGAGCTAATAAGCCATGCCGGTTTAACGTCATAGTAAAATCGTGTTAGTGATGTTAACAGTAGGTGATAGGCAGTTTAACTTTTCATCTTAATTTGGGACAGTACTGTAATTGCAAAAATGTTCGTAACCAAGGTGGTATATTCGTACTTTCCCCTATACACATGGCTCTTTGCATGACGTCAGAGATCTACAAGAGATCTGTCGGTAGATATGGAGATCCAAGGATTGCTGCTATACTATCAATTCGATAGCATTATGAGGGTTTCAAATTAATTTGTGATACCAGATTATCAATATGATGATGGAAAGGGTAAAAAGCCTTGTGATACGTGGAAAAGATCGGGAAGGGGAAATACTTAGCAAAAAATCACTCGTCACCACATTAGCACTTTTTCTTACATAAGCACATGTATACGTATAGTGTACCAATACCCTCAAAAGTTACGTCAAGCAGGCTGAAGTATGTGTCTTAAATATTTTCGTCATTTCAATTTATTGGGAATACTAAAAAACTCTGTATTTTTATAATGGTTTACCTCACTTAAATAACAGCTTCAATAGCTCTACGCGGGAAGTTTCAAGAAACAACCCACTGTTGTTATTTTACAAGCTTTTATTCAACTGCCACGCTCTTTTTTTTAATTAAAATCACTTTTTAATTTTGAGCTAAAGTTATATCTCTCAATTGAGGCAATCGATGATTAAAAAAACTAGGGGGTTACTGAGGTTAAAGCCGTGGTTTAGCGTTGGCAAATTAGGCCCTATGCTCAGGTATAGCGGAGAGTAGGGGGGAAGGTACCAGCTTTTATCCGCCAAAACTTGGTGTTGAAAGGCACACTTTAGCCCAAAATCCCAAGAAACAAAAACAAAAATACATACAAACAATAGATTTTCTGTGTGGGTAAATAATTGCTAAAATTAACATCAATACATTCTATTACATATGTATACTAACGGCTAACAACAAACATTTAAGCCAGCCAAACTAGGAGATCTCCCTTAATGCGAAAGCTTATTGACTAACTAATTTAAAATGGGCGAGAAAGACTTCAAAACCGATGACGTAAGAATCCCTATGGTGGAAAAAGGGTCTCTGTCCGGAAAGAGGTCCCCGGTAGAAAACGTGTCAATGGATCTCCAGTAGCGAAGATTCCCCCAAAATAAAAACCCTAGGAAGAATAATAGTATTCAGGCGATCGAATGTAACAGTATAAAAAAAATACAAATTTAGTTAACAACAATTAACGTAATTGGAAAAGTAATATTCATATATTGAATATTAATTATAAAAAAAGGAGCGAATAGAAATTAAATATTTTGGATAATTCAATTATGATTTTTGACCACCCGGTATAACAGATTTAAAATTACACATTGAGTTACTCGGAAAATATCATAAAACCAACGCATGCTCCACAGAATACTGAGTTAACTCCATTTTAGAACAAGAATAATTATTTACTTTTGAGAAAACTCATATATATGAGAAATATGGTCTTTTGCCTAAATTTTCATTTACTTAAAATAAAATAATTCTCACCTAGATGATGTCGGGTAGGGTTTTTCACGTGGTTCCGTCTGGCGAAAAGTGCGGCTGAAGACAATAAGATCCTACAAATTGTAGCATTTCTCGGGTCCAAGGGTAGACAAAAAAAAGATGCTACGCACTCACAACAGGAATGACCCAGGAAATTATCTATGAAAAGGGAAAAAAGGAGGAAAATTTCATGTCTTCTCGCACTAGCGGAACAGAATAAGATAGCCCTCTGATAGTGGAAGGATGTCCCCTCCCAAAATTTAATTTTTTTCGACTTGACATTTCCAAATATAGTTGTACGCCTGACCATTGAGAGCCAAAAGTTGTCGGTTAAACCCAAAATGAGAAGGTTCCTAATATAAATTCAAGGAAATATCGTGAATAACTGTGGCAACACTGTCATATCTGCATATAAATTTGATTGATTAATAAACATAAGGAAATTCTGAAATAAAATTGGCAACTATGCGGAACAAGCGAGGTGTGCAAGTAGTTCGGTACGCAGAATAGGACCTCGACATCAGCGACATCTGCCTTTGACATTGGAAGATTTCAGAAAACAATAATAAATTCATCTGACTATAAAAGAAATACATAGTCCAATAGGTGAGTAATAATATTTATGCAACACAAATAGTTTTTAAATCAGAAGGTGATATCAATTTATCGATGTACATTTATTTATTTATTTATTTTTGCCTCCGGAGTGACAAACCGGATTGTTGTTGGGATGTAAACAAATCCCCGAGGCGAAAATTTCGAGATTGAAATTGATTTCTTGACGGTGGAAGGTCTAGCATGGGATGAAAGCAACCGAGTTATTTATGAAATTATGTGGAGATGAATACTAAAATTATTACCCATGGTGAACCAGGGAAATTACTAGGCATCACAAGAAGAAATTGTCCATATCAGGGTGAGTAAATTCTTCAATTAATTACCTGAATCCATGAAAAATTGACTACACATTTATAAACTTAGTGGTAGAATCTGTAAAGATGATCAAAATGGAGTGCGATTGCTGTACGTTAAATTTAATAATTCAAACTTTGGATTATAAAATAGATCAGGATGGATTATGTTTAATTGATTGCGAAATATTTGGTTTCAGTTCCCAAGTTGTTCAGTGACATGGAAGATGCTGACTACTATATACAGGCAGCCAAACGACTATAGAAGAAAAACAACGGTAACAAATTAAAAATTATAGTTATTCCGTGGTATTCATGTGTTATATTTGTTATTTCAAATAAACATGATAATAGGTAAATGTCTGCGTGTTATTTATTTTGGTTATGAATTACGTGAGAAAAATATAGCTAAATACACCGTTAAAAACCAGACCTATCTTGGGAAATGGCCAATGGGCCGGTCTAGCCATTTTTGTCAATAAAATTGATTTAATAATATGCTATGAATAAAAATAATATGCTACGGAGATTATTAGATTAGATTATCGGCTTTTGTTTCTTCCTTCTCAAGTTTTTGCTGCATTACCTCAAACTAAACCTGTGCGACAACAACAACAACAAAAAAAATATATGATTCATCAGCAATCAAGGCAACTGTTACACAACTTGACCTGATGGGTAGTATGTTTATATGTATGGGACACATCTTGTAAATGATCTTGGATCCACCAGATTTTTCTTACGATACAAATACAAAAGCTTGATGACGCCTGATGATATTATTACCTTTTTCTACAAGCTTTGGTTAAACTTAACTGGCATTAAAATATCCTCACAAAATTAGGCAATCAGAGTTACACCATCATGTATCGCAGCTTGCGAAGCATCGAGAGCGATTGCGATAATGTGCGTGAGCGATCAGGAAGGTTCTGTATTGCCATCGGGAGCATTCCAGAAATATCGCGATGAGTGAACTGAATCAGTTAACCCTAAACCATTGGGCTTAAATTTTGTGTAAACGTTTGGTTTTCGCGATAATACAAAATGAATGCCGCCATTTTGAATCCAATATAGCGGATCCGACAAAATATAATATAAGAAAAGAACAGATATGGCGGCCGCTGCTGAAAACGGTTTATAACTTTCATGGTCACCGCTGTGATATAGGTATCTATTTAGTGAAAGGTCTTGGTGAGAGAAACACCAATTTATGTCTATCGAAATTCCATAATACAAATAACGTAAGAAGCCTTATAGAGTCCTATTAATAAGATGTAAGAAAATTATATAGAAATTGCCAAATTACTTATTTGACATTATAGATACCAAAAAGTAAAAAATTATTAACATGAAAAAACCCGTTTTTAAAAACAAGCTTTTGTATAGCTCTTAATAAAAACTAACATTTGAAAATACTTTTTTTCCGATAGGAAATAATTAAACGGTGATGAGGATTCCTTATCTCAAGTTATCAAATAAAAGCGTCTTACGCTTTGATAGTAGAACAGACAATAGTGTAACGTGCTTTTATTTGGAAGCTTGAGATGCAGCAGGTTCATCATCGTCTAAATATTTCCAATTGGAAAAGACATTTTTAAATCTTTATTTCATTTTATTGACAAAGCTTGTTTGAAAAAAGTATTTTTTTTAAGGTATTTGGCCCCCAGACTATAAACGAGTATCTCGGTTTGTTCCAACCACCGCGTTCGCCATTCTTCATTTTATACACCAGATTATCCTTTAATCCCTGATATTCCTATTTGTTTTAGGCAATTAGAGCGAGACTTTTGCACACTGCACACAATTTGCGCTCACCTATTGCAGTGTAGAGCCACCAAGCGGTGATTTACGGGCAAGTGCAACCAAGTCAGGTCCGAAAGATAAAAGTGAATACTGTATCGCACGCGGCGTGTTATCTCTGCATAGGTGGCGTTGGAATGCTCAGCAAGTAGCTTCACTTATTATTAAATAAATAGGAATAGCTACGGAATTACACGATCGAGATTAAGGATGTTGCTGTACCTGTTATATGAAACATGGATCCGTAATTCTCGCATCCCTTGTTTTTTTAGATAAGTGCAAGAAGGTTGAGTAGACAGAAGTAAAGTAAACAATGAAGAGGATTGAATATCAATTTTGGTATTTTATATTGGAAAAAAATACGCTGAATTCAAAATTGCATCTGATGGGCCAATAATGGGACGCCTGCTAGAGCTATCGGTTAAAAAAGTTTATGATGAAGGTGGCCACGAGTAACTGCTGGAAATTATTTTCAGCGTCCTAGAGTAGCCGCTAGGTGGCGTCATTTCAACTTCAAAAATTCAAATGCCGTTATTGTGCAAAATCTCCACATCGATGTACACATTAAGTAGCCCGCTCATCTTCCGAATATTTTCGTTCATGTCATTTCCTCATATCTTGGTCAGTTTATGGTGGGAGAAGGGTTGAATGTAATTTCAAAAAAGTCACATAGCTTCTGTTTGGCTGCAGCGATTTTGATGATCTTCATTCCGTTAGAAATAACTTTCATCTATGCTCCTACTGAATAAAAGAATATAAGTTTTAAAAGGAACAATCATGCGTTGCTTGTCTTAAAATATTGGTTATGGTGTTTAACCTGATAAGATGACAGCAGCAAGTTAAGTTATGGCGAAGTTGTATACCAACATATTTAGCCAGAAATGTATGGAGAGCACGGCAATATTGTACCATAAAAGTTAAGATGTTGTTGCAGATGTACATCCATTAACAGTTACTAGTAGTTATTTTGCACACCAAAGCAACAAGGCACGCAAATATGCCGCATAAAATAGTTGTATAGATGCTTATGCAACAGTGCAAAGTTTGTCATATAAGGTGTTGTATAACTATGATACAAAAATATCTTAGGCCCGTATCATCAGTCGTCCCTAGAATTGTAGGGCGGCTTTATGGCCTCCTTGATTGTCATAGTTTTCTACTTCTCCGTATCAGGACTCTATTTTGAGGTTATGTCACAAACATCTATTTGCATCAAATTGTGCTTGCTTTTGAGTTATATCATGTTTAATCAGCCTGAAATTTCCTACAATTCAAAAAGAAACATATTTTCACAATAGGAGAGCGCTGACGCTGACACGGGACAAGTGTAATCTAGAAATTTTTGAAGGAAAGAAAGGAGTATGACAATCAAGGAGGCCATAAACGCTCCCTACAATTGTAGGGACGACTGACGATATGGGCCTTAGACACCTTCTTAGACAGCTTTTACGGCTGAACAGTTTTTTTACCAAAATCTTATGGCACCGCTTTGCTAATTGAGCTATAATGACAACAGAAATATGCCGCCTGTGCACGCTCAGGTACACGCATCGCCTTGGGTCGCATATCTTCTTGGATCATCATGGATCTAAACGGACATTGAATAGTTCAAAACTCATATCAAAAGTAGATTGTCTTGTTCATACATGTGTAGCATGGTATCAACGCACTGAACAGATATTGTTATTAGAAGCTTTCAGCAAATTTTAGACATTGCAAGTAATATAGATAACCGAAAATGCTGCAATACCTAGCAACAATAACAGAACAAAGTTAACCACAAACGAATTAAGGTGTTTTACCATGAGTTGAAAAGGTCAAGTTCACAGATTTATTATATTAATAAGTCATCATAATCCGATTTTTTTTAGATTTGGACACTTGGCTAATCCACAAAATTTGCTTGCGGATAACAGTTATTGGAAAGTGCATTTGGAAAAAACTTTCGATTAGCGTATAAGTAATAAACACCAGGAGCTTACGCAGTACTCTCAATCATCGCTATTTCCTTTGCGTGCATAGTTCGCAAAGCGCAGGTAGCGCATACGTCAGAAATTCCAATCGGCAACAAACCTGGCAAATAAGAGTCTTATTTACATAAGATAGCGTCGCAATTGATCTTAACTCTCCTCTCTTGCAAAAAACAGTCCCGCCTTCAATCGAACCTATCTGACCGAACGTTGTGCAGGGCTCCGTTGACACCTCAATGGGATTTATATCGGGTGAGTACAGCGGTCGTGTTATGGCGATTATAAAAACACTTTATGTCCAATCGCAGTCTCCCTCATTATTTCATTTGATGTAGCGGCGATAATTTTTTGCTAAGACCTTTTAAACGTTTCTTGCCAAAATACCGAAAAAGGGGGACGCGGCTATCGATATATCGATATCATGAAATGAGATTTCAATGGGTGAAGGTTTTTTGTTTTTAAACACGGTCTTCTTTTCTTCCCTATCTTTTGCAGCTCTGGGCATCAATGAATTACAGCTGATTTGTCTTAGTGAGCTTTTTGTAAGGATACGTTGAAAAGTGGATTGAGCATAAAAGTCCAATTTAAGTAGGCACTTTTTGTTTAGTTTCACGAAAAAAGTGGTCCTTTTTTTACATTCCAAATACCACGAAGGCCTAAGGCCTAAACACCCATGGGATATCTTGGGGCTATAGGGGGATACACGGGAAAGGGGGAACGCCACATGGACTCTTGCGAGGGAACACGTGTGCATGCAACATGCACACATTCTGGCCCCGCCTAAGAGATCCGCGGGGTCGTACCTCTGCGTTCGACAGTCAGAGACCGTCTACCATCTACGGACAAAAATTTCTCTTCGGACGGGATTCGAACCCGCACAGCGCACGGCGATTGATCAGGAGACCGAAGAGTCTACTGCGACCGCCGCTGCTGCTGCATTCTTTCCGAATCGTCTATTTTGAAGATACCTTTCACGACAATTTTCCCAAATTTTGTCAATTTTTATCTTTATAGCATTCGCCAAACATGCCAAAAACTTGACGGCCTTTCCGCATTGACTATTTTGACAATAAGTTTCCCTGAAACTGTAACAAAGCCTTTGTTTTAAACCTTGACTTCCTACTGACACGAAAGGAGTACATCCGATCTTGATGTATCTTCATAGCATACAACAAAGAATGATTTAAACATGAGCGTTGTTATTCCAGCCCTTATTATCGATCACACAAAATTGAGAGTACGAGAAGCATTGTATACAAACTGAAGTTAAAGGAAACCTAGAAAAAAGGATTGCCACTATGCCCTCAGCGCGTACCAAGCACCGAGCAGGAATAAAAATAAAGCTAAACTTAGCTGACTGAAATTGTTAATAGATACTATACCATCGGACTCTTTCCCCTGCTTTCATTACATGGCCGTAGACCGGGAACGGTCCCGAAGTGAAATGAAGTGTTGTGAGCTAGGCAATGTTTTTGGGTTGCTCATGGAATTAGTGTCGACAGACCACTAGGCCAGCAACTGAAATATCTAGGTTATTTGTGTAGAGTGTAGAGTAACTCTTCGTCTATATTCTTTCGGTAAAAGGGGCTATTCCGCTATTCCACTGCATTTAATAATGTAACAATTCGATCAGCAATATATCTTTATCTTCATATCAGTCAAATATTTCGTCTTCATCAATCTCCATCAGGATGTAGACAATCGCAGCGCTAATTATGTTGTCGGAACTTCAAACTTCGTTTTTAAAAAACTTTATTTGATTCCAACAATAGTTTACATGGACCGAACCGGAATTACAGTGTGTGTGTTCGCTGTGACTGAGATTGAATGACTGACTCATAATTAAGATACAATCGTTAATATAAACCAAAAGTGATGAGCTAGTAAAAAGGAATACAATGCAATTATTATATTAATTAATAAAGTGCTAAATGTCGGCAACATAACTCCTCCACCCTTAAGATGAAGTTTTGGAGGGCACAAACAAAACTTCGTGCCTCTGGGGTTGCATTTCGATTTCTTCTAACTGCTGGCTTCTTCTTGATCCTTTTCTTTTCTGGTAATACTTTTTCACGAAGATGCATGCAATTCCAATTAACATAATTGCATACAGGGGTAGACTCCATTTGTAGGGGTGCTTCACTGTTTCGGGAAGAACTACCTGGATTTGGTCGGCTCGTTCTTGCAAGTGATGAAGTTTATCTAAGGAAATGTGTACTAACTTGATTTCCTTTGGATTTTCTGTTTTTGATGAAATGTGGACCTCTGGAAGCAGCAGCGGCTTTTCCATGGTTGTTCCTTTTTGATTTTTGTAAATGTAGTCCTTCGTTTGTATGCTGCATTGGTAAGGCACTTCAAGTAGGTAAATGCCTTTTAACTCTATGACGTCATCTTGTTCACACTTGATTATCAGCTTTTCAGGTTTCGGAAAAATAGCAATGTATTTGGACTCTGAAACTTCTTCAATTAAGGCCATTTTAAGAGTTACGGGAATTTTGTTACAATTTGGCTGCTTTTTGTTTACTTGTAAAATAGCAAATAAACAATCGTCTTCTTCTTCTGCAACATGGACCAATTTGTTTTCGTGGCAAATAAAAATATCTTCTATCATTTGACATGGTTCAGCATCATATTGGTACATTTTGGTACTCATTGTGAAATAGGAATTTTTGGGAATAATGGTAGTTAGGTTAACAGTAGGAATGGAATAAAGATGATAATGCTTAAATTTGTCTACGTGCATAAGCGGAACATGTAAGGCAAAAACTAATCGATTTTCAGAAAAATATGCTTCTACTGAAATTATGTCGTAAAGCTTATAAATATCTTTGATGTCTGAATACACCAACTGAGCTTTATTATGATTTTTGACTAATATTTGGAATATTGACTTTAATTCGTCTATCGAAATAATACTGTGGTGCAATGACCCAATTTTGGCAAATGCGATGGCATTTTCCAAATTACTAGTTATAGAGAGCAGTGTATCTAAATTGAACTTTATTTGTAATAGTGTATCCAAAATAGTAAAATAGTATGTATTGTTCCTTTGCATCTCTACCAAAGTTTGTTCGATTACAGCTTGATTGTGAACCATAAGGTTAAATGTCTTATTGTTATTTTTGAGAACTTCGTGGGTCAAGGAAATTTGCTGATTAACTGTCTTAATTACTTGATTCTGATTTTTCTGTAATTGTTCAATAGCCTGGTCATATTTTTTAGCATCGTCATCATCTAAGTTCCCTGAAATCATTTTGACAATTGATCCTAAACCATTTATCAAACCTCGTTTTGGGCGATATTGCTTTTTCCAGAATGGATATATGGACATTATTTTGTTTTTCAAATTTGACATCGAGTAAACTATATGTTGTTCTATATCTGCCAAATGTGTATCTGGAATGAATCCTAAATTATATTTATTCTTTTCTGTTTGGTCCTTGATTTCTTGAAATACTGTACTTAGCGAATTTACTTCCTTAATTATCGGCTCAAAATCTACATAGTGTAAAAATGTATGTGTTCCTATCTTTACTTTAGCATCACCTAATCTGAAGGGTAGTATACCAGGATTTGTTTTAAGGTTGGTGACCTTCACCGTGGACTGATGTGTCAGATGCACTATCAGAAGAAGTATCATCCTGTAACAAATTTTGAGTTACTTTCTTTCTGGGCTTTTTGAAAATACTTTTATGATAAATATTTCTATTAGTTTTTAGTTTTAAACCTTTGTCAGTCAGAATCTGTTCTTTTATATAGGGTGGTTTCAGCTTTTTACCTCGGGACTTCGCGTCACGTCGGTAGGCTACTTTTTCTCTAGAATAGTCGGTCGGTTTTTCGCGGTCTTTATTAGCTTTTCGAATAACCTTTTCCTTTTGGGTTTTCGACATGTCATAGATAAGGCTATATATTAATTTTGTCCTATTCTTGTGTTCTTGAAGGTAATTGTTCATTAATTCTCGATCAACGTCTAGATCAAAAGGATCTCTAACGTCTAAATGTCCGTTAATAATTTCAATTGGTTTTCGTTTCGTCACTGAATGTATAGACTGATTGTAGCCAAGGATTGCATAAGGCATCAAAGAATTAACATCCTTTTTTGGAAATTGCAATGCAAGAGCTCTTAAATGTTCTGTTATAGTGGAGTGGAATCGTTCAATAGGTGAATTACTATTTGAATTTTTTGAAGTTGTAAAATGTAGCTTTATCTTATGGAGTTTTGCAAACTCTTTTATTAAGGAGTTGTTGAACTCAGTACCAGAATCTGCAACAATTTTAATGGGTAAACCATGAAATGACATGAATTTGATCAAATTGTCTACAACAGAGATAGCGTCAGCTGCTTCGATTGGGAAGGCTTGCGCATATTTTGAAAAGTTGTCAATTATTGTTAAAAATTTCTTATTGTTAGCTTGATATACATCTAAGTGAACAATTTGGAATGGCATTTTAGCTGTCGGGGTAATATCAAATTCAATTCTAGGTGGATGTCTTTCATATTTACCTCGCTGGCAAATATCGCAAGTATTGACGTATAACTTCACGTCATCATCAATGTGGGGCCAATAATACTTTCTTTTAATTTGGTTCACTGTCTCAATGATTCCTCGGTGATTAGTTTTGGTTTCGTGATTATACCTCATGATTTCCTCTTGTCTCAAAACGTCAGTAATATTTTCAAGCTTTTTACTGCACTTGACTAATTTGAACGCAGAATTTTTGAATGTATTAGATACAAGGTTCGCGAGATTTTTATACATTTCGTCGTTATGATTATCTTCAAAATAAAATGCATAAGTACTTTTTGGTACACCGTAGTCTTTCAGAAAGTGTATAATAGGAGTTAAATCATCATTAACAATATACAATGTGTATAAGAATTTCTTCGGATCCCATAAGGTTTGAAGTGTGAGTTTTCTGGGCATAATGGCTTTTCTAACAAAAATTTGGTACTTGAAAACATTGATAGGTTTTTCTACAGGGTTAATTTCTTGAATGGGGTTTTCATCGTCTGAGTGAATAGTTACGTTTTCAACTCGTTCACTCAAGTCTAGCAAATTGCGTACTGTTTGTTCATCACCTACATTATTTTCTATAGACGTTTGGTCATCTGCAGGTTTTTCGGAAAAGTCTTTATTGAAGGTTTTCATGTATCGGATAAATGGGGACTCTTCTTCATCTTGGATTTGTGATGTAGAAGGTTGTGGGTCAGTTTCGGTAGCGTGAATTTGAATACGAGAAGGTGCATCAGCATTTTTATTTTCTTTACCTTTTTTGTATATAACTTCATACTCAAATTCGGATAATTTTAAGCGCCATCTTTGTAATCTAGAATTTGGTTCTTTTAAAGTCATTAACCACTGAAGCGGTTTGCAATCCGTTACAATTTTAAATTTTCGTCCAAAAAGATAATGTCTAAAATACTTAGTTCCATAAACTATTGCTAAACATTCTTTTTCTGTCGCACTGTAATTTTGTTCAGAATCATTTAATGTTCTAGACGCATAAGCTATTGGTTTGTCAGAGCCAATAGGGCCTTGAGAAAGTATGGCTGATACAGCAAAATTACTTGCATCGGTAGTCAATACGAAGGGCTTTTCAAAATCCGGATATTGTAATAATGGTTCATTTGTTAAAAGATTCTTACAATGTTCAAAAGCTTTGAGAAATTTTTCGTCATGTTTAATTTCTGCTCCTTTTTTCTAACATAGGGTGAAAGGGCGAGTGATTTTTGCAAAGTCCTTAATGAACTTACGATAATAACCAATCAAACCTAAAAACTGTTTAATTTCGCGGGTGGTTCTAGGCAATGGATATTTGAGAATGGCTTGAATTTTGTCGGGGTTTGGTTTCACTCCTTGCGATGTGACAATGTGACCAAGAAAGGCTGCTTCCTTTTTCAAAAATTCGGATTTGTCTAATTGAACTTTGAGGTTTGTCTCCCTTAATCTTTGGAAAACCTTTTTCAATGATACAATGTGTTCTTGTAAAGAAGTAGAATAAATTATAATGTCATCCATATACACCATAGTGTTATCTAGTCCTCGCAAGACATTATCCATAACTCGCTGAAATGTGCTTGGTGCTCCTTTAAGACCAAAACTCATACGAAGGTATTCGTAATGACCTCCATCAACACTAAACGCTGTTTTTTGAATATCTTCCGGGGCTATTTCAATTTGGTGGAAACCGCTAGCTAAATCCAAAGTTGTGAAATAATTACAACGACCTAATTTGTCTAAAATGTCAGAAATACATGGAATGGGGTAGCGATCATCTATGGTCTTTTCGTTAACCTTTCGATAGTCAACCACCATACGCCATTTCTTTTTACCACTAGCATCAGGTTTTTTGGGAATGAGAAAAACTGGAGAATTCCAAGCTGAGCTACTGTGTCGAATAATATTCTGATCTAGAAGGGATCTAATTTGGCTTTGCATTTCGTTTTTGAGCATGTGTGGATAACGATACGATTTTGTATGAACAGGTATTTCATCTGTGGTCCTAATATGATGTTTAATTTGGTTTGTGAAAGTTAACGCATCGCCCTCGTAATAGAATACGTCTGAGTAGGTTTGACACAATTTTTGAATATGAGTTTTTTCTTCATTATTGAGATGAGATGTTCGTATCAGGTTACTGATATCACGTCGCAACGGCGAAGCTGATTCAGATGGTTTAATGATAGCGTGGAATAAAGCGTAATTGTTTGCGTCGAATGGAAATGAAACAATAGGCTCATACAAGGAAATTTCTTGATAAGTGTTACTTGGGTTTTCTAGGTCAACTAAGGCATAACCGTTTATAGCATGAGTAAGCGTTTCCTTGATTACACAATCTCTAATTTTGGAATTTGGAATCAAAATTTCTCCATTATAAGTATCGACAGGAATTTTGGCTTGGGCTGCCGTGTAGGGCTCAATTTCTATGAAAAATAACAAACGATTTTTCAAATCATGAAATTTGATTGGAATTTTGGCGTTTTTGGTATGCAAAATAGAATTTCTAAGGTCAATATGCGAATTTAGAAGTTTCAAAATATCTAAACCAATCAGACCATCAAAATACTTGTGAAATTTGAACAAATGAAATTTTATAGGCTCATTAACATTGAGTTCTGAGAAGGCAGGAATTTTAGCACAATAGTCTCTCTTCGAATGCTGAAAAACTGAAGTTACTTCGAATGGTTCTTTATAAATACATTTTGGAAAATGCAACTGTGCAAGATCAGGATTTAAAAATGATTTCGTTGCACCAGTATCAATAAGAAGCTTTAAAGGCGGATTTTTAATTTCAATATAAGGTAATTCTGTCTTGTCATAAATCGTGTTTAAGTATATTATGTCTCCTCTATCATGGGCACGGCCATCTGAAAATTTTGTTTTTCTTCATCAGGCTTTTGACCAGTTTCAGAAACATCATTTTGTGTCTCATCAGGGTTTTCATAATATAGATCAGAACAGTCATACTGATTTTCACTATCCTGACAATATTCCGAGTAATAGTCATCGTAAGGGTTGTTTACAAAATTTTGATCATAAGGATCACTCTCAACGTTATGTAATTCTTGAGAAGCAAAGTTCCTTGGGCCAGAAGGCCTAAAATAATTAGTTTGGAAATTCTTATTTCTATTGATGCTACTAACACCACTCATAGGAGTAGGCCTGTAGGAAGGTCCTTGATTAGGCGGATTACGCCAAACATTAACATTAGGTCTATTGCCAAAAACTTGTGCGTTTGTTGGAAATTTTTGTGGAAGAGGATTTTGTCTAGGTTGAATCGGAACTGGTCCTCTTGGGAATTGAGGCTGATAATTGAAATTTTGCTGAGGCCTAAATTGATTCATAGGCTGCATTTGAGGCTTAAACAAATTTTGAAAATGTGGTTTGGATGGAAGGGCAGGCTGAGGTGGCTTATTGAAATTTGAATGTGCACCAGCCTTTTGTAAATATCTAATGTTATTATCTTCTAAAATATAAGCTTGAGCTTCTGCCAAATTTTTAGGTTTCATCGACCGAATCATGGAACTTTGTGGCTCCTTTAAACCTACTAAAAGTGTATGCAATGCATGACTATCATACAGTGCCTTTTTACTTGTTTTAATAGCATCAACTGTTTCATGAATATTTATATAGTTATGCAAATGATTCAGCATGGTTACAACTCTAGAATAAAACTGTAAAGAGCTTTCATTAGAATTTTGTCTAAGGGCAGTCATATCTGAAATAAGACTACTCTCGTTTCTTTGATCACCAAAATGAGCAATTAGCAAATTTTTTATGCTGTGCCAGTCTGTGGAACCGCTAAGAGAAAATACTTGCTCTGCAGCACCAGTCAATTTCGAGAAAATGCCATGCAGCAGTATTTTGTTTTGGACACATACTGTATCGTCAGTGTTCCAATAGTTATTTAATAAATCTGTACTTATTTCTAAATATCTATATAGTCTACAGGGATTCCCATCAAATTCTGGGACAATTTGGAGTAATTTTATGTCGAACTGGGGGGTACTATTTCTACTGGGGTTCGTCATTATTCTTTCTATAGTTTCGTTTGCTTGTCTTATTTCTCTACGTCCTAATTCTAAGCTTGCTATGCGATTAGCGATTTGATCTGCACTATCACCTTCGAAAGGATTTACAGGTCGGGGTGAGTCACTCATGAAAAAATAAGGATACAATGAGCACTTACTGATAGGTCCAGTACTTCATCCCGTTCTTGGCCTAGGTTCCTCAGGTGGACGTTGACTTCAACAGGACAAAGGGCACTTGCGGTCCAAATTCTTTCTTCTTTCTTCAGTCGTACCGGCTCGTCACGGAGGTTCGTGATTCCCAATTAAGAGTTCGGACTCAAGGGCTAATCGGCGAAAATCCCTTTGGGAATGCTACTGCGGGCTGCGCCAATTATGTTGTCGGAACTTCAAACTTCGTTTTTAAAAAACTTTATTTGATTCCAACAATAGTTTACATGGACCGAACCGGAATTACAGTGTGTGTGTTCGCTGTGACTGAGATTGAATGACTGACTCATAATTAAGATACAATCGTTAATATAAACCAAAAGTGATGAGCTAGTAAAAAGGAATACAATGCAATTATTATATTAATTAATAAAGTGCTAAATGTCGGCAACATAACTCGCTCTCTGACAATTGAAGAGAGCAAATAAAGGCCAACTTATATGTCTATGAGCAGCTTTATAAGCCAAGTCCTTGGCGGTAGAGTTTGTCCATTGAGATCATGTGCTAAGTATTAGTTGCTAAGACTTCAAGAGGCACTTGTCAATTTGATTAGTCACAATATTTATGCGAGGCTGGTTTTGTAAAGTTTACACATCGGAAGAGAATCAAGTATACCTACACATAAGTGGTAAAACTGCACGGTGGCCATTTTTTTAAGCCTAAGTAACAGGCCGTTTTAAAGTATCTACGAGCCGCCTTCCCACTTCAGTTGGCCCAACTATTGAAATCTTAGTTTTTTTCTTATCAAACACAAATAATAAAAATGTAGCAGGGTGTTATAGGTTTAAAATATTAACAATGAATATTTTGATAATATGTAGTAGCAAACGCCAACTTTATCACTCCCTAATAAAATTTGCAGCATAAAGATAACACATGCTGCAATTACAGCATATCAACCTATTTTCATTTCAATGCAAAATAAGTCTATAACGCATAGGTGGCTGTGAAAAATCAAAGTCATGACAATTATTTTTATTATTCACAGCTGTTGTCAGAATACGTTTAAAATGGTTTTGGGTAGTTAAGGTTTTCAAAATGGGTAGAGGAAAGGTTATTAGTGAGAAAATTCGGTTACTGATAATTATTTTTTTTAATTCTGGGAAATCAAACTTAGAAATTGCAACTTTGTTAGACTTATCGCGGTACAGTGTGAGAAATATTGTTAGAAGTTATAACGTAACTGGTTCAGCCAATATTTAGCCACGATATGAGTGAAAAAAAGTAAAGCCACAAATGACGACCGAAGAGCATTAAGAAGAATACTCATGAGAAACAGGCGTACCAATTATTTACAATTAAGGTCCCTGTGGAGTGATGCTGTTGGAAGGAGAACTTCGAGGTCCACAACTGATAGAGAGGCCCATAAACTGGGATATAGCACTTGCAAGGTAAGTCTTCTTATAAAAAAAAATGAAGTAAAAACCCTAAAGTTGTACAACTTGTTTATAGGCCAAAGAAAAGCCACTATTAACTGCACTGCAAAAGAAAAATCAGCTTAGATGGGCTAAAGAATATAGACAATGGACACCTCAACAATGGTGTGCAATACAATGTAGTGATGAGGCCCGATTAGAAGTTTGTGTTGGTGACAGTCGCAGTAGAATTATTCGCAAAAAATTGAGCATTCCATATCGACTGTCTGAAGAGAAAAGAGAAATGTCCAGCATCCATTATGGTCTGGGGCAGTATGTCATCAAAAGGAGTAGGAGATGGAAATGTGGATACAAACAAATATTTGGCAATTTTAGAAGAATCGCTTTTACCAGTCATGGAAGAATGTTTGAGATCCGGCCAAGATTTTGTGTTTCAGCAAGATGGTGCAGCGTGCCATACCTTAAAAAGGGCTATAAAATGAATGGAAGAAAATAATGTACCACTTTTGAAATGGGTTTCTAGCAATCCAGATCTGTCACTATTGAAACTTTGTGGCACGAGATGAAAAAGGTTCTACGACAACATCCTGCTCGTACAATCACCGAACTGAGACAAAAGCTTCAAGAAATATGGGATTGTTTTACACCAAATTTTTGCCAAAACCTGGTTAACACTATGCCCCAAAGAATTTCAGCCGTAGTAAAAAATAAAGGTGATGTTACCCAATGGTAATGTTTCAATTGTTGCTTTGTTAACGTCGCGCATTTATTCGCACATTGTTTATTTGTTCAGATATTCTATTAGTTATATGTCTAAGTGATTTCAAATATGTATTTTTTACGACTAGAGTGTATCTAAAATGTTTTTAAGAAACTAAATTGTTTTAGAAGTAAATAGTTTCGTCATGTTTAGTTTATAAAGGCATATTTTGGTACAAATCTTGAAGTGGGCCAACTGAAGTGGGAAGGGGCTCGTACTGCAGAAGTTTTGAGAATGTCTTGAAAAGTTTGTTTCACTGAAAATTTTCCAGATTTTTTTCTACGCTGAAGATGCTTATAGGACAAACTAATCTAGAGAAAATATCTTACAGTTTATGAATTCGGTATCATTTTAGTGTTTGAAGAGCGCGGCTAAGCTTACACAAATACAAACGCATAGAAGTCATTTTTTCACCTTACTGACCTGGTAGTACTGTCTTGAACATTTTGGGAAAGGTTTCTACTAATTGCATATATGTTTAAGGTGTTTTTCGGCAGTTTCACTTTGCTACCTCTCGGCCCTCCATGTTGCAAAAATGGCGGCCAGAGAACTCTTCTGGTTATGTTTTCATATTCATTTACATACTTATTTATTTATTTATATATGTATTCATTTATTCATTCATTTATTTACATAATTATTTATTTATTTAGTCATTTAGTCATTTAGTTATTCAATTATTCATGCTAACAGCCATTTACAGAGATGGGATACAACCCGTACTTCAAAAACACACAAGTGATGCAAGTTACAAACAAGAGCAGGGAGTTTAGTCACAAGGATGCTATTTACAAATATTTACAAACGTGTAACAAAGCAATAAATGGACAGGACCTCACAGGATTTTCCAGAACCTAAAGGTGGTACAAGGGAATTACAGTTTCTAGATCAAAGGCTTGCTCTAAAGCTTTTACCCAATATGGCAACTAAAGCGAAATACGTGTAGACACGAGATAGCCAGGTAAAAATTTAGCGACAGCACGTAGAGACCTATAAGGCTAGATAGTTTTCAAAAACTAACCAGGACTTTCAAGGAAATCCCTCTGTCCAAAACATTGATTCGAATATTCTCGGACTTAGTAAAACTGCTAAGCAATTGTCAGGCTAGACCAAAAGCCTCGGAAAGAAAAACTATCCCTAATCTGATGCGCCAGTGCTACGACCCTGACTTAACCCTCCGGATCTACTTTCGTTTTCAATTTACTAGAAACCTTTTTAGGCTCGCGATAAGTCTCATGCGCGTTTAGGGATTTTCCATTCTACTTCCAGACATTTTCATTTAGAAGTTGTATTGGAAATTCGAACGGGAAAAATTGGGAAATGCTCCGATACAATGCCGAATTGTGTTTAAGTTGAGGATATGGGGCTATTTGGAGTATCGGGGTCAATCTTTTATGCAGCTGTTCCGCAGATGGTGATCGGGAACTCTTCTTAGTTATTGCTTGAAATGATAGGCTTGTAAAAAATGTATTTATTCTGGAACTGGCCTGTATCTGTACCTCAGTAGCAAAATAAGCAAAGCTGGCGTTTAACCATGGACGATCGAAATTAGGATTTTTGCTGCTTTTTGGCAGGTTGGCTTTTCAGGTAATTCTGGACATCGTTTTTATAAAGAAAATTGCACATGTTGAGGAATATGAAATACAGTTTTTTAGAGCTTCATAGTATTTCTCAACATAAAATATAAGTTGCTGTTTGCTCAAATATTTTTTATACAGATGGTTAAGAGAACGCCTGGCAAAGCTTATAGAAACGATTCTACGAAAAATAGAGTGTTTGTTAAAAAACTTTTTTTTCGCAATAATCGTTAAATTTATATCGCAGCTGTGACGCCCCGGTATTTAAGCTTCTGACTACGCAGCTGATTTGGTTTAGAAATAGTTTCCTTTTTGCCCTTTGCTACACAATTGATTAACGCACATGCGGAATACGTCAACCAATTGTTACAACATTATGCATATCTATCTTAGCCTCTTGTTTAGAGCAGTAATTTGGTTTTCATGTGCGGCTTGAGTTTCTTTAAGCCTTTTTCCCGTTTCTTTTTTTGAACTGTTCTGTTTTCGTGCTGCAGAAAAGTGTTTCAGTTTATCACAAATATTAAGCAAAAAGATTCCTGTAAAGAAACTTTTAAAAGGCACAACCTGCTTCATGTGTTCTTTTTGCATTTACGCGTAGGAACAAACTTACGCAAGACACTGTAATGAACATCTATTTCCGTAAAAGAAATACATTTTTTTATGTGTCTCATATCCTAGCACCATTCCATTTGGAAAATCGTCCCTCCTCATGTGTGCCAAACTACATAGTAGCCTATCGGCTGATCTCTGAAGAAACAACTGAGAAAAGAGCTTGTTATACCCTTAAAGAGTATCTGAAAGATATGTAACTTCACCACAGCGTAATTAGTGTACAGAGTACTTTTACTCAATTTTAACGTCGGTGTAACTGCTTTTTAATAGTCTTCTTCCGTTCTTTTTGTTATGTGGATGTAGATTCAATTTATTTAATTTCTCGACATTATTTTAAATGCTCATTGGATGAATCTTATGATACTCGTAAATTTCAACGTTTGCTTTACAAATACATGTATGTCAGGAAATAAATAATGAGTTAATTACTGCATGGTTTGCCACCTTAACTTATCTCATATTATGTGTAGACATGATCTGTTTACAAAGAGAATATGTATCTATCCATCCATCGTGGTGATACAAGAGGACGGTTAATCACTATAACGTTCAATTTTTTACTTTTAATTGCTGGTCTGCAATCAGCTTTCTCACAGGCGCAAGGATATACATTTATATTCTATTAACCTCGTATTATTGACCCTTGTCACATCATCGACACTGAAAAGCAACTCTGGCGTTCGAAGGCTGAACGTGGCCCTCCCTTTGTCGCCCATGTTTATACACAGAAATGGCCGAATGGAATCTTATCTACAAAAAGGCTATAGAAATATATTTTGCTTACTGTGCGATATTTTGAGTCACGTAACGGCTTTTTCTTAATTAAATTTATCTTTTATGGCGTCGCTTTGCACGCGAATGTCCACTTTAAGTGTTCCAAATGCCCCACCGCCTGAAAATAACTCAGGCATAACACGAGCCATGACTAACAGGTTGCCACTATCATAAACTATACACTGAATGGATATGGTTGACTATATGTGAAAGACAAATATAATGTATACATTTTACTCGCCATCTAGAAACAAAAATTGCAGGGTTTCTAGGATCAAAATGCCGATGACCTTGACCATCACAAGTAACAATTTTCGAAGAAGATACATCATATTTATAGTTGAATTTGAAAAAGCAGAGAATGGCCAAACAATGTTACATTCAAGCCTGTAAAATTTTTATATTGACAAAAAAGAAATAATCAAGGTTATGGTGAAGGTCACCTTTGGTTGTGTGCTGCCGAACACTATTGCTCTATAAAATTATTTTCAAGGTCCTTATTTTACCTTGAAGTTGCCTTGAAGGTCATAGCCAAGGTCATATCTGGGCGTAGAGTTTCGTTCGTTTTCCAGTTTTGGCGTAAAAAGGGGAATTTGATTTGAAAATATTCCATTGACCTGGAATGACCTTGGAGGTGGCGGTCAATGTCATTGCCAAGGTCACAATCATTTGGCACCTACTGAAACCCTACTTTTGTTTAAATCCTCTTTTCTAGAATACGTAATTTTAAACACCTCCAATAGGTGGGCTAAACAGTTCAGTCAGATCTGTGACTAATAAGTGATATAGTATGCTTCTTGAAGTCCGGCAATAAAATCATAGACGACGTGGGACCCAAATCAACGGAGGAACGTATAATATCGGCATCACTTAAGGTCGGAACTTTTTTCGTCCATCCAACCAACCGTGTACAGCGTTGTTCCATGTATACTGGCAATCATCAGTATGCTCCAGGTACGGAAAATGAACAAAAGCAGAGGAACATAGCCTCTATGACAGGAATTAAATGCAGCAGCATGAGTGTTGCCGTATTTTTCAGGGTATCCCTGAAAAGTTGATATAAACATTCAATCTGACGGATGTAGTTTCTTTTGGTGGCCAGAACAAACATGCAGATTAACCAACACGGATTCCACAGGCTGGTTTTCAAATGTTACTTAAACATTTGCGAAGTTACCATACATAACACTAATATATATATTTTAGTTTTTTTCAAAAATCATCCATTCCGTGCGTGCCCTCTAACTTTTAAGCTCGAGACTCACATGCTTATGTCTTCATTAGCTGTTTTTCGTCCACCCGAATTACCCTCGGTGTGACCTACAGAAGCCACGTATAAATAACCTCTCTATTTGACCTACTAGCGTGGTTCCGTGTTGATTGGTGGCCGATATGAGCTAATAACTACTTCACTTAAGACTCATTCATCACCGTCTGTCATTGCTTGCCGCTATTGATCAGCGACACTCGACACGAAGTAAAAGCTTTACCACGCTTTACTTACGCATATCTTCGGTTAACGAAGCACTAAAGGACTGCACATGTTAGTTCCCACCAGTTGCTTGATTCCCTTGAAACATTTTTATTTCTATGAATTGTTTTTATGTTGGACTGTGGTTCATTTGTGCAAATATTCATAACATACGAATCAAGAATAAATCGATTTTACTAACTACTAGCTTGCTGCCCCGCGGTATTACCCGCGGAACGTGTGAGTGTGTGCCATTAATAAAGTAACCAAATTTCTCAGACACGCAAGTTGGCTGTCAATGTTCAAGAATGCCCATGACCTTGACAATGCCCATCAAGGTCATTCGAAACTCAAATAAATTTCCATCTTTGCTTACATTTCCTTTACTATAGAGACTATCAAACTTGAAGTTTCTGGTAAATCATTTCGCACTACTTTTTTTTTTACGGAAAACGGTTATGTACTATACGTTTTGTTACGTGTTGAAAAGTTTTGAAATCTGAGTAAGGATCATAATAAAGTGATTTTCATTTCTTGTAATAGAACTTGTCATTATTATCGTTCGCCTGTACAATGTAGGTGGGTTATCATTATTCTTTCACGTGCTTGTGTTACTATTATTCAGAAACCTTGAACGAATTGGGATTAATGATGTTTGTGAAGCCTAAAGTACTGCCCGAAAAAATCTTAACTTTTAGAAAGTAATGACACATTATTTCAGGTGGTTGGAACCGATTCTCAATCTTAATTCAATTGATCATTTGAGTTGCCTCGAAATGTCTCTGAATGGATTGATGAAGGTAACTGCCCTCAGACTCAGACGAAGTGACCTAAAAAAACCTATGGGGCACGTCTTTGGACTGGATTGCTGAAATTTTGAATTTGTCCTTCAGGTAATCTTGAAGTGATCTTAAAATGCCCTCACAGCGACTAACTGACCTCACGAATTCTAAATCCGCGACTAGAAAAACATCAAGGACAGCAGATGGCCTCAATTTACTACTAGGCTTCTTTTGAAATGACCTGGAAATGACTTTGCCCAACAAATCCCGTATTTGAGGTTAGCAATCCAAGAAGCCCTGCTGTACTGAATATCGTATACATGAGGAAGAAATTGCACTTTATTGTCTGCTTCTCGGTAATTTGTAATAAGTATTTCATATAAACTTGTTTATGCAAACTGTCAAAACCACCGAGTTAACAGAGCTGTCCTTGAAGTTCTGGAGCTCCACTAATTATGACCATAACTAGGATAATAATGTTGCAAACGTGGGCTATTAGGCTCAAAGAATGCCAGCTCTGAGAAGCAAAATCCGTTGGCATAGCGATAGAAAATAGCCAGATCGCCGATCGCCCGTCGGTGCGAAAGGGTCCCGAGGCTGTCCATTAGAAAAGTGTCATCGATCTCTTGTAGAGCTCTCCTCTTAGCAGCATCAACTATCAACAATGCAGGAATGTGAGCAGTACTCGACCCTCGCACTTATCTGGGCCCTGTATATAGTGAGGAAGGTGAGTGAAGAAAAATTCTGCTCAGTCCTAAATAGATTACCTATCTTCTTCTAGCAAATGTTGCGATTAGTGGCTATATGTTCGTGCCAGATCAAGTATTTGGTGTTTTCGATCAGCAGAAAAGAATGACTCTTTAGCAGGGCTTGGTTATCCCTCGAAACCAGATGACCGGTCAAGTTAAGGTACAGAAATGTATTTTGAAATCATTAAACTCATCAAAGCAAGGAGGTAAGGAAGATATGTACAGATATGCGAAACTTTTGCAACCTAACTGACTGCACTTTCACTTGGTTGTCGGTTACCGACTGACTCAAGTTACAAGTTACTTCTTGGTACATGGTTAAGCTCTCTTTAAATAAATCTTCCAAATTGTTTATTCCATAGAAATGAAGGTGTGGTTGCATCAACCAGCTCTAGATGTGCATAGTTGAAATATGAAGTTAGAAACTGCGGCCGCCGGGACCTGCGTGTGTTTGAATCCCGTCCCAATAGTATGGATTTTATGATTATCCATAGCTAGAATCCGTGTGACGTCCCCTCCTTTCTCCTGTAGACCCACGGTACCGACGGGCGCTCAGGCATGAGCCTTCCTGGTCGTTCAAGTATAAAAAGTGAGCATATCTTCAAGTGCATCTTGCAACCCCCCTATTAGTGCTTCCAGCCTATGAGGGCCAACAAATATTTCTTCGAATTGAGATACGCATATCCTTTAATTTTATTTTCCATTTGGCTCTAACTAAAAAAATTAATATTATTGTGATAGGGGACCGATCAAGCTTTGAGTTTAAAATTTAATCGGGAAACCATGTATGGATTTCAAAACCTAATTCTTATTCGACGAATAAAACACTGTTTTATTTGTATCTTATATTTCTTAGATATTAACCTTTAAACGAACATTATTTACTAAATTTTATTCTCAAAGTTTCCATTTTGCAGTCAGGATATTATAGAATAAATCTGTTAGGACAGCTCGCCAACTATAGGAAGAGGTGTGAATTTTTGAATAATGCCACACATTCTCGTTGCGCAGAAGCTAGCTGCTCAATTCGCCGGAAGAAGCAGTAGTCTATTGTCGTGTCTAGACTTGTTAGCGTACAGTCAGGAGAAAAATAGTCAGACAGTAAAACAACTTTATTACTTATTATCTGTGAATTGTATGTAGTGTTACGAATTCGTGGGTTGAATACATACAATTTTACGCTATTAATTGTCGCCATTTATTCCTTGGTGTGCTAATAGATTTACTCGTTTATAATGGATTTTAAATCCTAATTACAACGTAAAGTTTTATCAGGACAAACTAGGGAGGTTGTAGAAAATGCTATATTCTTTATGCAACGAGAAGCAGAACGTGATAAACCTCTTAAAGATTTGAAGAAAGTTCAGCCATGGACACGTGAGTCAGTCTATCGACTATTAGGATTTCTCGCGAAATGAAATCTGTTGAAAAAGGTGTTTCGACATCAAACAAAAAAAGATGAAGAGCCACTCCGAAATCTGATTTCGACGACTTTGATAGAGGACTGCATACACAAGAAATTTGTTCAAGAACACAATTACACTGGATCACATGAAACTTTAAGGAAAGTGATGAGGACAGTGTGATTTAGTTGGGGGAAGGAAAGAACTAATAGAAGACTTCTTGTGGAGAAACCAGAGATTCAACATCTCAGGAGAAATTTTCTGAGAAGGATGAAAGGATATAGAGAAAAAAATCGTCCTATAATTTATATGGACGAAACATACATCCATACATCACATACGCATGAAAAGAGTTGGAGCGATAATACCAATGAGGTCCTTTACAGGACAGTTTCGAAAGGTCATACATTTATTATTGTGCATGCTGGTAGTGAAAATCGTTTCGAGGAAAATATATATCTGAAATTTAAATCCCATAGTTAGTCGGGCGGTTATCATAGTGATATGAACTATACTAACTATACAAAATGGCTTCAGGATAAACTGGATCCCAACCTACCACCAAATAGTATTTTGGTTGTAGACAACGCTCCCTACCACAATGTTCAGATACACAAATCCTACTATGTGCTCTAAGAAGGATCGTATAGAAAAATGGCTAAGGCAAAAAAACATACATGTCACTGACGACATGTTGAAAATTGTATAGCCTTACTAAAATGCATAAGAAGAAATATATAACTTATGGAATAGACAGAATAATGGCTGAAAAAGGTCATTGTTTTGAGATCGCCAGCATATCACCACGACTTGAACCCAATTGAGTTAGTATGGGCATCTTTTAAACAATATGTTGTTGACAGAAATGTAGATTTTAATCTCAAGGCTGTCGACAAACTTTACGTCGACGTTTTTTCGTCTTGTCCCACAGACGAATAGAAAAAGCGATGTGAGCAAGCCAAAGGTTTTGAGAAGCAGTATATGGAAGTGGAACCAGGACTCTACTTAGTTGTAGATCAAATAATAATAAACCTGGATGAAGATAGTTTAAGTAGAAGCTGAGATTCCGATTCCGAACTTTCAGGATTTGACCCTCTGTGAAACGTCATAAATCTTTAAAGTATTGCCAAATGTATCTACTACGATGTTAGTTTTCTACACAGCGTGCAATACTTATTTTATGGAATAAATAGTTTTGGTTTCCTTTTGACAAATGCCAACAATTTCGATTGAGAAAAGCAGGCTCACATAATTCGTATTCCATTAATGAAATCATTCGATTAATTTAGGATGTGTTCTTCCTCTCTCGTGTGCGCAATCCCAGCAAATCCTCATATCTCTTCCTACACTTGACGAGCTATACTTGTCGATTAGAGGGAAGTTTTGAACCGGTAATTTGACGGTTTACGTCCCCTATGCTTTTACTAATAGTACAAACTAGCGCTGCCAGGCGTTAGCTAGCACGCGCCCAATATGCAATTTTTGACTTATTCCACCGCAACTCGGCACGGGTTTTCCTGATTCAAGGTACATAAAACTTTGTTTACAATTTGTTTTGACATTGTTCAAGGAAAATTAGAGAGTATGCGTTTGAAAAAAAGAATTTCCATTTTTTCGTGACACAAGCAGTTCTAGCTCCTATTTCCTGATTAACCAACTGTGCATTTCATCCACGGTGCTCTGACTACTTGCCCATCAATAAAACCCACTACTTTACCACCTACGTGAAGAAAGTTAGCCGTGTCCATGGCACGTACAATAGCCCAACTAACGTCACATCGGACGTAATACATTGTGGTAGGCGCGCGGGTACGGCATATCCGCAAACCCCATTATCGCGCCGCGTATATCAATTTATGCCGTTTTATGAATTTGATAAGGTCGGTATGCACATACACGTATACACGAAATGAGGGTGTGCTACGCAATATATGTGTTGCTCGGTGTTTGGTATGAATAGCTGGAATTGTGCTTTTTTGAGAGTTACTCGTTGAATGTACTACAAGGTGTCGCAAAATAATATGGAAGTTCTTGGGTGCGGGTATACCTAACACAAAACGTAGCATGTCGCGTTCAAAGACAGGAGTTCAGGTTTTACCATTGACCTGCATCAGCTTCGCTAGTAGGGCGAAGCTGAAGCTTGGAGAAGATATAGGTGCAAATTGGTGATATACGGAACCTTGGAAGGAAGCTTTGATAGAAATGAAAATCACGACAGTACGTTCTCTGTACATCTTCACATATCTCACGTAAGATGGATAAGATCTTAGTACCACATAGCCGCCTCCAAATCATTAGGAACGGCACAAATTATTGTGGAATAATTTTTTATAACCTGTTGCCAGACCGTATAAAGAAACGGGATGCGAAAGCTTTTAAGGAAAATATTAATGCTTACCTTACTAGTAAAGCATTCTATTTGATCAACGAGCATTTAAGCAACAATTTTTCATACTTGTGATGTTAGCGAATATAATAGTGTTCCTAGACGTGGGCTCCTCCAGCCTCTTCAACTTTCTACTCAAGTTTTCTTGTGAATTTTTATAACGGTATTTTATATGTATTACCATTTTATTGTACATATATGTATATGGATGTGTGTATATATGTATTATGTGTATGTGTATATACAGGGTGTAAGTTTAATTCGGGTGACCTTGGAGGCCATCGAATGTGTCCACCTCTACCTATCCAACGCCCAGAAACGGCACTGTCTAAGTAATGCAGTACATCCCATGCAAAGTGGCATGGGTCACTATCGCATTGAAAATAAATGCAAACTGCTTTATAGAAAAGCCAGATATCACTGACCATTCAACCTGGCGGGCAATTCACATGGTCCAATTAATTTTTTGTTGAGTACTCCAGCTCATAAGTTAACGCCGAACTGACGCTGAAAGCTGTGTCGGCGAATAGCATGTGGATTTTCAACGCTCCATGAATGGAAATTGTGCATGTTGAATATTCCATTTCGGTTAAAGTTGGATTCTTCTGTCCATAAGATGCTGCCGAGAAACGCTTCATCCTCTTCGCACCTTCTCAACAAATTCTCACAAAATTCAATCCGTTGTGCAAGCAAGCAATTCTTGTACTTTTTGTACATGGTAAGGATGCATGTTCTCCGAGCGTAGTGTGTGATATGTTTCTGCTTCGGGCAATTGCTCTGGTGCTTATAGAGGGATCTCTCTCGGCTGCTTCTATCAAGCATGCTGAAAAATGTATTTTCTTTTTGCAAAAGTGAAATAATGAATATCACAAATCAATCCCTGAACACAGGAGAAGTACCAACATTATGGAAGAAATCAGTTGTAACGCCACTAGCAAAAGTCAATAACGCTACACAGATGAAGGATTTGAGACCAGTAAGCACCTTACCTGTGATGTCCAAGCTTGCAGAGAAAGTGGTAGCTGACCAACTTCGTGACCATCTAGAAGTAAATGAAGTCCTTCCCGATACACAGTCAGGATTCCGAAAACTACACAACACATCTACAGCGCTTATAAAAGTAACTAGCGATATAGTCAAGTTCATGGATGATGGTATGGTGACCGTATTGGTGATGTTGGATTACAGTAAGGCATTTGACATGGTCAACCATGAAGTATTATGTAAAAAGCTACAATATTATGGTTTGTCTAGTAATGCCTTACTGTGGTTCAACAACTACCTGACTGGCAGATCCCAATGCACAAAGATATTTAACAAAATTTCCACTTTACAAAATGTAGTTTCTGATGTTCCGCAAGGAAGTGTATTAGGTCCATTACTATTTACATTCTATACATCTGATTTATTAAATTTTATATCACATGATTGGAATATACATCTATATGCTGATGATGTACAAATGTATAAAGCTTGCAAGCCAAATGAAGTTAATTTATTGATTAAAGAGTTAAATGTAAATCTAGAAATGATTGCACACTATTCCAAAAATTATTGTTTGAAACTGAATCCCTCAAAAACTAAAGCTTGCTGCATTGGTTCTAGGTTAAATATTTCAAAATTTAAAGGGTTGATGAGTACAGCCATTGTTTTGGGTGATACTTCTGTTGAAATTGTAGAGGAGACTAAGAATTTAGGCATTTTGTTGGACACAAATTTAGGTTTTGAGAACCATGTCATTAATAAGCTTCGAGTATGCTATTGTAAATACAAGTCACTTTGGAGATACAAACATGTTTTAACCAGCGATATAAAATTAAGGCTTACCAATGCACTAATCCTCACTCACCTAGTCTATGGCGCTACAGTATATTATAATTTTCTGACGGAAGAAATGAAGTACAAAATTCAAGTATTACAAAACTGCTGCATGAGATTCTGTTTCAAAGATATACATATACAAGAACATATTACTGGATATTATGTGAGAGAAAAACTTTTAAAATTCAAGTATCGTGTATTACTTCAGTATGGAACTCTACTATATAAAGTTTTAAAATATAAATTACCCAGATATCTGTTTATTGATTTAGAGAAGAGATGTTCACTCCGTAATGTTTCCTTACGCAACAATGAATACTTCAATATTCCAGTTCATACAACATCTAAATTCAAAAAATGTTTTACTTACACGGCACCATATCTACTAAACGATCATTTAGAACTTTTTGAAGCACCTTCCATCCAAAACTTCAGAAATGAGACGGAAAAAGTGCTACTACGGCTGCAAAGATTTGAATCCACAAATTAAATTTATGGCGCTTGCTACACTACCCTCCATTAACACTCAGACTATATCGTATTATATACTGTGTTGTGCATAATATATGTTGTGAATTCTGTTGATGTTAAAAAACGCTCATGAAGTTAACTTTTTAGGAGGAGGTGAAAAATGGCCCTGCCAATCCTCTTTCCTTTTGGAATGTTGTCGTTTTTATATTTTTATGTATAAACATTCCAATAAAAAATATTATTATTATTATTATTATTATTATTATTATTATATCTTCTATTTCTTCTGGGCGTATCTTCGGCGCTCCTATCTGACGATGAGTGCCTAGCATGCGGTGAAACATTCAGGACAGAAAAGATACTAACTGTAACTTGACTCTACCTTTAGAAACTGTTAACTTAAATACACTCAACTAAAAGGCATGTGCTGACGCTACTGTTTTAGCCACAGGAATGTTTGGGACACGTAACACGTGATAACATCCAAAAGCAGTTGTGGACAGGCTGCATCTTCAGGATTTACATGCTCAACGATACCAAAAATTGGAAAACAACAAATGTCACCCGTACAAGTTAAAACTTGTCCATAAGCTTAATGAAGACGATTTTGATAGAAGGTTTGGAGTTCTGCGAAATGTTGTTACTGTGGGAACTATATTAATTATGTCAGTTTACAGTACAAATAATGCCTCGGAAGAATTATGTGAATTTCATTCAGAATCATTGATCCTTCAGAAATTCTTCAAACTATTAAATCTCTTAAATCAGATGCCAAACGAATAGATGGTCTAAAATTTTGATTAACTGTACGCCAGAATACCTATGTGAAAAAATAATTTTTAATAACACCATTCACGATAGAGCTATTAGAGACAGGCACGTTATCAGAATTCCGAAACATACAACATCTCTGTTCCAACGAAGTTTCTCATATAACGGTGCAGCAATATATAATTCTTTGGACAGTAAATTTTAGACCATGAGTTTACCACGTTTCCGCTACAATGTTAAGTTGAGTTATTTGAACGATTAACTTTTCCCTCAATATCTCATAGACCTTTTTAGAGTAGCAGTATGTGCACACAAAATATCTTATATGGGTTATAAGTGATTTGTTATATATATTTTGCATTTTTTCTGTTAACTGTTAACAACGTAATATTTAATTTTAGTGGTTAAGTGTTAGAGTAGCATATTGCTAAACTTCGCCACTATAGTTACTCTTTATATATATATATATATACACACATGTAGTGTATATATTATTTAATAAAGACGTTTATTATTATCATTTTTACGGTATGATCCCTCCTTATCACAATTTCAAGAATTTCATCATAAAGTCAAATAGCTTCACAACGATCGAATATAGGTATAAACTTTATTATACAAAAGTTACTAAAAACTTCAAGGAGAATCTAAAAATAAAAAAAAAATCAGGATAACCGTTTAAAAATCTAAAATGTAACGCAATATTTTATTTTTGAATCAACCCGGTATCGATATAGATGAAAAGACATCCCCTAGAAATCAAAATTGACGAGACCGAGCGTTTTTTTCAAAAATGTACCAGGGAGTTACAAATAAATAGGGGTGCGAGCTTTTCATTGGTCCTTCCTGTATATATTTTGTTGCTTGTACCTGACCTGTGGAATTACTTTTTGTAAATTACCGGCATGTAGCCTGTCACTTTCATTTATTTATTCCTCCAATCACGGAAACTAAACATAATCCAAGTCCAGTGACAATAGTTTTACGCTCAGAAATGTCTTAATCGCGCTTGAAAAACCTTCAACGCACCGGAAGCCACATATCGTGTGAAACCGACCTAAGCCTGGACGATTGCAGCCGTAAATATGTAACCGTATGCTACGACACTGCCTCCCACTGCTAAAAAAGAAAAAAGGCGGAACAACCAGGACGAAAAGGATCTTAGCGGCAAGAGTTATTGCTTTGACACGACAAGCTGAACATAGTAGGGAGTTTTTTGGCTTTGGCGGGCAAAGACAATTATCAGTAGAAGTACGAGGATCAGATACCAAGAGACGTAGTTGGCTGATCCTTTGGTGCTTTGTTTTTTGTAGAGGGGATTCATTTCTGTTTGGAACGGTAATAGTGACACCAACAGATTATAGAAGCAAAGCTGCGAGCAGATCATCACCTGTCAACAATAGCTTGAGAAGGTGCTATATATAGATCATGCAACCCTAATCACTCTTCCGCAGATCTGGGGGATTTAGTGACTAGCAATTCAGCCAGTATCACATCGAGCCGTATCCATAAAACAAAGGATACCCTTGTACATGCAAATTTTGAAGGAAATGCTCCAGATGGTATTTATAATAATTTGAAGTAAATGCCTTTGCTTTTTGAGTATAAGCATATCCTTTAAAGCAGTGACATAGGTAAATGGATATTCATAATCTTCGCCTTATACTTGGCATAGGAAGCATATCCTTCAAAAATTCTGAGTGTGGTCAGTAGCAGATCCAACTTCGTAACGAAAAGTGGTCAAACGATGAAGGCGGAAATTGTGGATGTTAGGGACGTTAAAACGTACAAACCTCGTTTACCTTCACTTGGTCGTGACTTCAAAAAATTATATCGATTCGACGAAGCAAATGTACAATGGCTAGCGGGTAGATTTTTAGTTGAGAATGAGGAAACTCGAGAAGGAGCACTTTCATGTATTCATAAAATGAAGATATGTCTACGCTATCTCGGTGACCCTGGATATCAACAAGGTATTGGTCAGGAACTTGGTGTTAGTCAAGCAACGGTATCTCGGACTGTGGACTCTTTGTGAACGGCATAGTTGCACAGTCGAACGAATGGATCAAGTTTCCAACTACCAACCATGAACTGATGGAGACCAAGCGGATATGGCAAAGCATGTATTAATTTCCGACAGCAATTGGTGCAATTGATTGTACACATATAGGCATCCTGAAACCAAATCGCCATGGAGATGAGTATATCTACCAGAAATGGGAAACCTACTTTAAACGTGCAAGCCACTTGTGATGCCAGATAGATCTTCACAAATGTTGATGTCAGTTGGCCTGGATCAGTGCAAGATTCCAGAGTATGGAGAAATTCACAGACTAGATCACAACTAATAAATAAAGCAAATGTTCCACTACTTGGCGATGACGGTTATGGTATTGAGACATGCCTTATGCCTCCCCTCAGAAATCCTACTCGAGGTGCAGAAATAAATTATAATAAGCTTTTAAAACAAGGAAGAGTTATAATTGAACGCTGTTTCGGCCAACTGAAACGCCGCTTTCCTAGCCTACAGTATGTTTGCCACGTAAAGTTGGAAAGTGTGCCGAAAATAATTATTGCATGTATTGTACTCCATAATGCTGCGAAGAGCTTGGGCTATCATGACTTTGAGTTAGTTGAACAAGACCCCGATGAAGATGAAGGAAATCATGAGAATGACGAACTTCCTCTCGGCCAACTAGGTCAACAATGAAGAAGAAACTTGAGTATTATAATAAATATAAGTGTTTTTATGAGTTTTATTTTCGTGAACATCATAAGTTACAGGTGGCTTCTGACGCTGCATGATTTCTGGTTTCGCTTTATAACACTCTTGATGTAAAATACTTGTTTGGTACTGCTGTAATATCACTAGACGTTGCAATTCTTTTGTAGTTAACCCTTTGGTTTTCTCAGTTTCGTATTTCTCTGTTGCTAATTTTCTTTTTGGTGGCGATGTCTTCTTAATTACTGGCGCTGTAATACTAACTGTTTGCTCACTGCGCTCGGTATATAGTTCACTTCCTTCTTCTTGAACACTACCAACCTGAATGGCTCCTCTATTTTCCCAATTGTAGGATGACCGTCACCTTCCATAGCTTTCAGCAACTTTCTATCCCAATATAATTAATTGCTCTATTACCAGTTTTTTTTAGATCTGTTTTTTGTTCAATCTTGATTCCATGTTGTTTTTTTTAATAAGCCTTTAGTATCTAATGGTTTACCGAATGTTGATTCGTATTTTTTCAACAGCTCCTTCAAGGCATCGTTCTTTCTCATTTTTATTTTTGGATCTTGTGACCTTTGCTAAATAATGGGAGCAATGGCAATTGCATCTGCGATGAACTGCAGGTCGTTGCCATTATTTTCTATAGTTTCCTCGTCACTTGAGGATGACATGATTATTAATTTGATAGAAACTGTATCCAGTAAAAATACGGAACGGTATGTGTAAGCTCTGGAGTACAACTGTCAGTGTTGCTGAGTGAACGAACTCTCACGTCAACTAGAAGCTGGAACAAGTCAGAATATGTTGCTGAAGATACAAATACCAGTCAACCTTTTACTTCTTCTCAGAGGATATCATCGCGAGTATAAGGTAATCATTATGAATATGAAAACAAGGATATGCTTATACTTTACCTTTTTCTACGAAGCAAGACCTTATACTTTTACCTTATGCTTCCGAGGATATGCTTCTCTTATATGAATACGGCTCATTGTGATAAACAGATTTATGCAAGGTTTTAAACGGGTAATATTTTTACTACATTGACTGCAATATACTCTAGTAGTAGCCAGCGTTATCTTTTCGTATATTGTTCGGAGTCCTACCTTTTGCAAGTTTGGCAGTCGCGGTGCGTGTAACTTTATCAACCATTCTTGTACGACTTTGCAGCCCATCTGATGGCAAATTCTGATAAGTGTATGTATCTACAAATTGCACAAAACATTTCCAAGATATAGCCAATGTAATGTATAAAGGGGGGCCACACGCTGCAGCATCTTCATGTTGGCTTGTTTACGGTTTTCATAGCTATAGCGGCCAAATACAGGGTGCCAATATATAATTGAGCTACGACAAGATTTCAGTCGACGTAATGTGCCCAGTGTCAACACCATTCATCAGTTGGTGCGGAAATTAGAACAAACAGGCGAAGCTAAAGACTTGCCAAGGTTGGCCGTGTTAGAACTGCTCGTACTCCGGAAAATATCGAGAGAGTTCGCGAAAGTGTAGTGGAGCACCCTGAGACGTCTACAAGACATCGTTCTCTAGAACTGGATATTCGTCGAACGTCATTATGCGCTATTTAAAAAAAAACTTGCATTTGCGGCGATACAAAATTCAATTAAGCCAAGAACGACAGTCTAGTGACCATGAAAGTCGGCGACAATACAGTCATGCGATATTGCAGCTTAATATCCAAAATAACGATTTTTACCGACAACTGATAATGAGCGATGAAGCCCACTTCGATATGGACCGATTTGATAATAAGCAGAATTGTCGTATCTGGGCATTAGCGAATCCAAGTGTCATCCATCAACGACCACTACAACCTCGTCGAGTCCCAGTTTGGTGCAAAGTGTTTGGTATGGAGGTGTCATTGGACCTTACTTCTTTGAAGACGCTGCAGGTAATCTTCTGACTGCGACTGGCGAGCGATACCGTGTTATGGTGCAAGGCTTTGTGGCTACTCAAGTCTAACAATTTAACCTGGAAACCATGTGGTTCCAGCAGGATGGAGCCACTCGTCACACAGCTAGGAAAACAATTAGTCTTTTGCGAACAATATTTCCGGGACGTTTAATTTCTTGATTTATTGATGTAAACTGACCATCAAGGTCACCGGATTTAACGGATCCTGACATTTTTTTAAAGGGATTTTTGAAAAATAGGACTCCTGCCAACTAACCAAATACTGTAAAGCAGCTGAAGAACAATATTATAGAAGCCATTGAAAATACTCCTCCCGAAACCTACCAAAAGTGATCAAGAGGGCTCAGGTCTGCGGGGCTTCTAGAGGCGGACGTCTCTCTGATATTATTTTTCATACATAATTTCATAAGTTTCAATAAAAGATTAAGATGAAAAAAAAATGAGCGTATTATATTTCATTCCTCAAATATTCAAGATACACACAAGTCAGTTACATATCGGCCATCCTGTATTAGAATGGAAATGTTGTTCGTGTAGCAGCATTATTAGATCAGATTTGAAACGCCTGCGACGTAGGCAAGGGAGGACCTTACTTAGAAGTGTTTGTGGCGTCTTAAACCCAGGGATGGCAACAGGCGGTAGTAAGTGTCGAGCTTATTTCGACCTTTCGAGCCAGGATGCCTCCACCGGTACAATTAAGCCTTAGTTCCGACGTCACATCCATAAAGCCATATTTCATCCCCCGTTATAGCAACTTGCAGTAATTCTGCATCGTCGTTAACTTCATTTAGTGTCGTCCGAGTAACTTCCATTCGCCGCTGCTCTTGTTCAATATTCGACAATTTTGGCACAAATTTTTCTACCACGTTTTATACCCAAAACTAATTGTGATTTGGAGATCGTTCATAACCGTTTCTTTTACCTCTAACACGTTTTCATTGGTTGTTGATGTGCTAGGGTGTCCGGCACGGGTATCATGTAAAAAACCTACAGAACGTACAAAAAACCTATAAGATGTCAACTTGCAGACTAGGTAGTTTTTAGTCATTCCACGTTTGCTCACTAGGATCGTTGTGAACGTCCATCTAGGGAGGAATCACTCAACTAAACTACACGTATTATTGGTTGCATAGTTTTGTGAGGCTGAGTAATCCGTGTCTGTAGTTTTTATCTCTGAGATGATAGTTGGCTGAATGGCAAGATTGCATCTGGATGATTATGTGTATTTGTCTGCATGTGTATAAAATCAGTGATATTTGTTGTGTGAGAAAATCATTACTGAATATTAAGGGTTATTTATATGTTGTGATTTCTGAAGAGAGGTTATGTTCAAAGCTATAAATTAGGAAAAACTGTTAGCATGTATATGGCTTGTAATTCGACAGCGTACAGTGAATATCATTATTTCTTGCCTTTCTCATTTTTGAAATTCAGCAAATTTGTATATGTAACTTCCAGAATGGATAAGAAAAAGTAGATGCGCAACTAATTTCTAGCTTTGAATCTCGATTAAGTGTACGTCAGACAAGAACCCGATATAATTATCATCAACACATACAACTTACAGCTTAGACCTCCAGTAATGCCATCTCAGAAGCAGATTTTACATCACACCAGAGTCAAAGATTAATAACCAGCCTCATGATGCTTAGGCAACACGTACAACTAAGTGCTAAGTTAATATCTTGTAAAACCTAAGACCTACATAATGTCAAAAAAACAGCATAATGTCAAAAAAATCGGCACAATGTCACTTTTCAACACGGCCATATTGGAAACACTTATTCCACTCGCAAACTTTCATTTTACTTTTAGCAGACTCACCATAGGAATTTGCTAATACTTCACACTTTACACTTTATTTCAACTTTGACGCAAAATTTGATACACATTCTTTGATCCGTTTCTTTTAACAAACGAAAATCGTGGAGATGGGAACTTTGTCATACTTCGGGAGGAAGTATACCAACATAATAAAATAATTCGACAATCGAGCGAAATTTAAGGATTTCCATTATTGTTTTGTAACGGTTTCACCGTCCGATCGTATTTATTAAATCACTTCTCGATTATCATTTCATTAATCCCATCTCTAGATTTTTTGCTTGGAAAATTTTCCGCTTGGAGCGCTTGATGCGGAGTTCCTGATCTGCGATCTTCCTCGCGCTTCCTTTTCACTTGAGCCGCCGATCGAACAACGGCTAGAAATTTCTTCTCAGTAGCACAAGGTTATATAGCACCATGTGCTAGAATTTTCTAGAGTGTGTGTCCGTATAGGACAAAAATGGTGAGTTTTATAATACTATACAGTTTTATTGCTGGATCTGCCTGTAGTTTATAGATAATCGATATGTAAGTGATTTATTTCTTGTACGATTTTAAAATATCCATCGAACGTCATTTTCGACTACATCGATCATTCGCCATAACTTTAATCAAATCGAGGTGGAAATCGATCCACATCGATTTTACCTCTGTGCGCGTATATATATTCATAGTTCAGTGAAATTATAAGTACGTTGATTATGAATATTCGATGATTGTTTTTATATCAGAAGCATGTGGAGAAATTTTTGATGACCACCATCTTGTTCTACGCTTTTTTTGCTATTTCATGATTTTATTTTATGAAAGGCATTTCCAATTTTCGGTTTGATTTTATCAAACTATATAATGTAATTCTAATCTAGAAAATCGTTGGTTCTCTTTTGAGGCAGACTGAGATTGGAAATGCCTTGGCCATTAGGGCACGTTGCTAATGCACACGGTTCTTTTTCAGATTGGGGCCACCCCCTTTCTCTTTCCCTTTCACTTTGCCTAGCCTTGGCCAATATTTTCACCCATGCATGTGCCTTGGCAGCGCCATCGCCTTTAACTTCGCCTACAACTGGTTGTGAAGCCACTATATGGAGGTCACCCCTCATAACTGGGACCTCCCCTTCAAGCCCCTGGCCATCCTGGCTTCAGTCGAGTAAAAATGGACCAGCGAAAGATAAGTCGATAGCGTTATAGCAGCGCCAAAGATGTAAAACTTATTTTGTTATTTTTGTAAAATTGTAATGTAATGAAAATGCCTTTTTTTTGTTAAATAAAATCTGTTAAATTTTTGTGTTCTGTTTGTTCTTCTATCCTCTAGCCATGCCATGGTCGACACACAGCTACACGCCTGTAGATGTCTTCATGCCACCGACTGAGCTACCGGAAGCTAATGGTAACCCTCTTTCTGTGATTGTGCAGACAAGTTGGAATCATCATTGCATTCCATCTTTTCTGGACTTTTTGCGGAAAGGAAGCGTTACATAAATTGGCGCCCAACGTGGGGCTTCGATAGGTGTTTGGCTTTGTCGACAAGTGGTTTGCTAGTGGAAGATTGGCAGACAGAACATAGTTTTCAAAATTCTTTACAATCTTTGGCAGCATTTCTATTTTTAATTGCTTTTGGTACTCAAATTTCTAATTCTTTAATCATCCTTACTTTTTGCTTAATGTTTAAAATTTTTATCAAAAGATTAAAATTTTTCCACCTGTTTATTTCATAGACGTACTATGCTCTATTAACTTTTAAATTGTCTTGTTTAGTAGTCAGCTAGATCATTGCCAGAATTTTTTTTTCTCACATACTACTATAGTTTTTATTTACTGCTGGGGACAGTTATAACTTTTTTCTCATTGTACTTTTGAGATTGATGATATTTTGATAATTTTTTGTTGAATATTGATAGTCTGGGGACTTTAGGTTTCCCAGCATTTTTGTCGAATATCATCAAACTTTTGATTGAGGTTGTGACTATTGTTGTTGATAGTTTACATATTCTTATATGCTTTTGATTTTTGATCACTAACCTCTTAGTTTTTGAAAGTATTTCTTCATGTGCAGTTTCTTTGATTTCTTGAGACTTTTCATGTATGCATATAATAGCCTAATTGTTGGATCTCTGGTGTACTGATATAGCTCTCATGATGTTTGGTTCGTAGGAAATTTACTTTCAAAATTATTTTTGCCTTCCCCAAATGTATTTACTTTTTGAATTTTTGACTGTACTTGAACTTTTGATCATTTGTTTTCATTCTGATGGCAATAATCTACTGACTAGAGTTATCTGGAGTAAATCATTTTGCGATTTATCCATTTTTCTGAATTATATGAAATTGATATTCATAATTTTTCGTATATTTTGGCGGTTTACTTTTTTTCAAGTATTGACACTTGGACATAGTACTTTGATACTTACCTTTCTTTTTTTTCAAGAAACAAATGATGTTTTTCTTGACTATATTTTTGCTACTTTTCAATGAGGGGGTGACTCCTAAATCATTTTTACCTATACAAAGACACACATACTCATTTATGATAATTAAACTTCAACTTGTTGTTGAAATAGTATACGTTCCTCAGTAACTATTGTAGTAATTTTGTCTCTTGTTTGGAGCATAAGTTTTCATAATTTTAATGTTTTATAGTTTTATCTGGCATATTCTTTGGGGGAATTTAGAACATTAGTGTCTGATTTTCCATTGGATTAACAGGACTTGAACGTATCTGTACTTTGTTAATGTATGTCAGATATAAAATAATTTTTTTAAGATTTGGCTGCTCCTGTTTTTGTATTGAAACTTTTTGTTTGTATTGTTAGTTTTTTATAGTGTTTTGGATCCTTGTCATTTATTGATGTATTCACGTTTTTAACTTTAATTTTTTTTTAAATATAATAATTACAAAAAAAATCCGCTCAATCGAAGGGGGCGAGTTTTTCGATCTGTACATTGGAGCGAGTAGGTTTTCCTATATTCATTTCCTAGTACAGATGCGAACGGATAAGAATTTCCTTTGATAATTGCTAAGCTAATTTACTGTAAAAGGCAGTTGAATGTTTACTTTGGACATTTGTCATCGTTGATCCTTCAACCTTTTGAAATATTACAATTTGTCCAATACCCATATTTCCGCTCAATCGAAGGGGGCGAGTTTTTCGATCTGTACATTGGAGCGAGTAGGTTTTCCTATGTTTATTTCCTAGTACAGATGCGAACGGAGAAGAATTTCCTTTGATAATGATTAAACTTATTTGCTGTAAGAGGCAGCTGAATGTTTACTTTGGACATTAGTCATCGTTGTTCTTTCAACCTTTTGAACCATTACGTCAGTCCACCATGTACAAAACTTACAAGTAATCATTATTTCATTTTTCTGAGTGTACTCAAAATTTAAATTGCATTCCCGATCTAAATCATGTGACAAATACTGTGTATAATATTTTATAATGTTTTTATGCGTATATTTTCTGAATTTCCTTTACATACTTACGTACTTCTATTTTTGAAGTCTATTACTTTTGAAGTTTTTGATAGTATCCTCTTTTTGAATTCATTATAACTTTCTTCGAGAGCACAGACTTACATTGATTTTTGGTTCAAACTTTTGATGTTTGTTTACATGTTTTTGAGTGGTTTTGAACTTTGACAGTATTTTGTAGTCTGGATAGTTACATAGATTCGTTGCGATGTATGCCTTTGAGGGTCTTGTACTATCCACAGTTTCTTTAATTGAAAGTGTTTTCTTCATATGCATTTTATTTTCTTCTTGAGACTTGTCATATATGCTTTCCGCCTAGTTGCAAATCTGTGCGTATTGATAAACTCTTGAAACCTCTGGCGTATAAGTAAAACTCACTTTTGATATAGTTATTTATGTCTCAGTTCAATTCAATCAGTTCAATTTGATTTGAAGTAATTGTCAATTCCTTCTTGAGATTTTTCATATATGCTTTCAGCCTTTGTGCACATTTGTGCGTATTGCTAAGTCTTGAGCTTGGTTGCGACATTGCTTTCATGTTTCGCTATAGATTTTGAAATATCTGGTGATTTTGCTTTTGCATTATTGCATTTGTTTTGATAGTCTGCTCTCATAGTTTTTTTTTGACTTCTTATTTCTTTCAATTTCTGTCTTGACTTGAAGTAATCGCCAATTCTTATAGATTCAGTATAGTAATTCTCTTTTCATACTTTACACTGGTAAATTATTACAGTTTTTCTAATCTTGTAATATTTCATATTTGAACTTTTATTTTACAATGATATGGTTATTCTCAGTGTAGACTTTGAAGTGCGCTGATGATATCAGTGATCTACATGAGAATATTCCATAGACTATAGACATTCTTGTCTAGGGCTTTGGAGTGCACCTATGGTGACCCTAGAAAGTTGTCTTTCTCTCATATTTTTGCTTTAAATCAAAATTCGAATTCTTACCTATCATATTTATTTCTATTTCTTGTTCACTTGATTGTTTTTTTTATAACTCCAATTTTGCGCCTACATATATCGTAGACTTTTGCATACTCTCATGTATCATGATTTATTAAAATATCTTGTGATTTTCGTTTCGCTATTTTGCATTTTACATATGCTCACTTCGTTTCTCATTTATTACTCATGAAACTTTTAATATTTTGCTTACTTTTAAATTTTTTTGAGAACCCTTTATAAAATCATGCTCATATAGCTTTAATATTTCCTTTCACTTTATGATTTTAACACTATTAGATTTGCAGTTGCACCTGTGTTGCACTTAGTTTTTTTGGAAATTTATTTTGCTCTTTTCTATATTGTACTTCAAATTTTTTTTTAGTCTGGTTCTTATGTTGTCACATGACCCGAAAATTTTGATTGAACTTACTCTTGAATTTTAGTTCATTGATTGAACTTAAGCTATATTTTGACTTTGAAAATCTTACTTCAATATTTCATGAATGTCCCTTATATACTTTAATTCTCTGAAAATATTTTGAATTATTTTGTAGTCTTACAGACTGCTGGCGCCCGACAATTTTTTTGTGGAATCAGAACTGCACTTAGTTAACATCTTTTTTGATTAAAATACCTTCGTGATCAAGTTTTCATTGGTTTAGTACTTGTAAATTGTTTTGTTATATAACTGGAATTCTTAATAGAATTTGTTAATTTCTTTTGATTTTCATATTTTGAAAATAGTAATGCACAGTTTTTTTATATTGGATATTGGTTTAAAATATCACTGTAGATCATAATCTTTTTGGGTTTGGAGTATTGCGAGATAATCTGGCAATTGTTTTGAGAAAGATTATTATTTTTTTAGTACCTCTTATGGTTTAGGTACTTACTTAGTTTTGAAGTTTTTAGTAGTCAGTCGTGCATTTTGGATGCCATTGTGATTCGTGCTTGGACTACTGCCGAAACTTTTGGTTTATTATTTTTCTCGTCTTAGGTATGACGATGTTTTATGTTTTGGGTTTTTCATCATATGATGATAGTTTTTTTTAAGTGCAACTTCACTGTACTTTTCAGCGAGTTGGTGCTATAACCATCCCTCTTGTTTGGTAGACTTGAGGCTATCCCTTTTTCTTCCAATTCTCTTCTAACATTTTTGTTTCTACCTTACTTTTACTACTTGTTATCTGGTCGAATGGTTGTACATTTGTCCTTCCGTGATAACTTTCAATTTCCTAGTAAAAAAAAAATTCTTAAATGCTTCTTCGATTTTTTTTTTTTTTTTGGTTAAGTTGGGGCGAGTGTAACGGTTTCACCGTCCGATCGTATTTATTAAATCACTTCTCGATTATCATTTCATTAATCCCATCTCTAGCTTTTTTGCTTGGAAAATTTTCCGCTTGGAGCGCTTGATGCGGAGTTCCTGATCTGCGATCTTCCTCGCGCTTCCTTTTCACTTGAGCCGCCGATCGAACAACGGCTAGAAATTTCTTCTCAGTAGCACAAGGTTATATAGCACCATGTGCTAGAATTTTCTAGAGTGTGTGTCCGTATAGGACAAAAATGGTGAGTTTTATAATACTATACAGTTTTATTGCTGGATCTGCCTGTAGTTTATAGATAATCGATATGTGAGTGATTTATTTCTTGTACGATTTTAAAATATCCATCGAACGTCATTTTCGACTACTTCGATCATTCGCCATAACTTTAATCAAATCGAGGTGGAAATCGATCCACATCGATTTTACCTCTGTGCGCGTATATATATTCATAGTTCAGTGAAATTATAAGTACGTTGATTATGAATATTCGATGATTGTTTTTATATCAGAAGCATGTGGAGAAATTTTTGATGACCACCATCTTGTTCTACGCTTTTTTTGCTATTTCATGATTTTATTTTATGAAAGGCATTTCCAATTTTCGGTTTGATTTTATCAAACTATATAATGTAATTCTAATCTAGAAAATCGTTGGTTCTCTTTTGAGGCAGACTGAGATTGGAAATGCCTTGGCCATTAGGGCACGTTGCTAATGCACACGGTTCTTTTTCAGATTGGGGCCACCCCCTTTCTCTTTCCCTTTCACTTTGCCTAGCCTTGGCCAATATTTTCACCCATGCATGTGCCTTGGCAGCGCCATCGCCTTTAACTTCGCCTACAACTGGTTGTGAAGCCACTATATGGAGGTCGCCCCTCATAACTGGGACCTCCCCTTCAAGCCCCTGGCCATCCTGGCTTCAGTCGAGTAAAAATGGACCAGCGAAAGATAAGTCGATAGCGTTATAGCAGCGCCAAAGATGTAAAACTTATTTTGTTATTTTTGTAAAATTGTAATGTAATGAAAATGCCTTTTTTTTGTTAAATAAAATCTGTTAAATTTTTGTGTTCTGTTTGTTCTTCTATCCTCTAGCCATGCCATGGTCGACACACAGCTACACGATTGTAGATGTCTTCATGCCACCGACTGAGCTACCGGAAGCTAATGGTAACCCTCTTTCTGTGATTGTGCAGACAAGTTGGAATCATCATTGCATTCCATCTTTTCTGGACTTTTTGCGGAAAGGAAGCGTTACAGTTTAGACACACCTCGTATTTTATCCTTGGCTCTGGGCGCACAAAATTCTGAAGCCGGCCTGCTTAAGCCTATATTTCTGTTTTTGACGTTTCATTCTTGCTAGCCAAACATAAGGCCCGTATCGTCAGTCGTCCCTACAATTGTAGGGTGCGTTTTGTGGCCTCCTTGATTGTCATACTCTTTTCTCTCCTTCAAAAATTTCTAGATTACACTCGTCCCGTGTCATCGTCAGCGCTCTCCTATTGTTAAGATATGTTTTCCTTTTAAATTGTACGAAATTTCAGGCTGATAAAACATGATATAACTCAAAAGCAAGCACAACTTGATGCAAATAGATGTTTGTGACATAACCTCAAAATAGAGCGCTGACACGGAGAAGTAGAAAACTATGACAATTAAGGAGGCCATAAAGGCGCCCTACAATTGTAGGGATGACTGACGATACGGGCCTTAATCGAATGGCAGTTTTAGCTCCTCCAAAGCTATATTGCTATCATCACGTGATACTCAACTGCAACTGGTTTTTTTCGTCCGTTCTCACCAGCAACATACAGCGCTGTTTCATATCCTTAGGGATCATCCGTACAGTGTAAGTTGCAAAGAACAAAAGTCTTCGCCTCTACCAGTTTATCTGCACAATAGGAAAAGTAGAGCATTTCGGTAGCGGAGAGGACAACTTTAGAAATAGAAAAAATATGAATAATAAACCACTTGATAACGTATGCATAGGCATTGTTAGCCGGAAGTCAACTTTAGTTACCAAATACACAAAAAATATCGGATATACACAGAACTATCCCAGATCCAAGAAATGAATGATTATATATGTATACACGTAAAGAGCTTGAGGAAATCCTCCCGAACTTTTTTCATTTCAAACATATCTAAATGCTCCCGATTATATTATAACAGGCTTACCCATGACCTACTTACGATTCATGCATTGATTCTGGCTGAATATTTATCTATCTATTCTACTGGGCATCAACGCGTAATCCTCGTGTTGCCTACATTAGGTGTGTTGATTATGGATGATGTCTATTTGTTAATTCATATACCAAATGGCACCAAGCAGGTTGACTCTGCCTTTCTCACGTAAAGCTATCATTAGCTTATGACGGATTATGTTTAACAATAAAATTTAATCGATGAAGTCAGTCGCACAGGCTCATAGAATAAGTGTATAGTCCGCACCTATTCGACAATGCTTGGACCTAGAGGCTTTTCCCCTGCTCTGCCGACGGTACCACATAGTCAGCAACCTTGATGTGACTAACATCGACACTGGCCAGCCACCTGTCGGTCAGATATTGGTCATATCCTTAGGTAATAGTAGTTTTGATTGAGACCAATGATGTGAAAATATCTCGACTCAAGGACGCGGGTATGCGGCGTTCCTCAAGGAAGCATTTTGGCTCCTACATTGATCATCTTGTTCGCTAATGACTTATCTGTAAATTGTTGTTTGAAATTTGTAGACAACGTAATCAGTTGCTTCAAAAGCATTATTTCGGACTTCTGTTGACTATACAATTTTCTAAATCACAACGTTTCAATTACCTTAGATAAACCTTCGTTCATAAAAACATCTGCAACTAACGAGTAAATTTTCAGGAGGAGACCCGCAAAAAGCGTAGTAGAAGAAGTTTTGCAAGATGATACTACAATCAGAAGAAGCACGCGGGATGAACAGCAGCACATCCTCATAGTAGGGGAGAAGTGGCATGAAAGAGCCAGGTTTTGAAAGAGCCACTTGCATTATTTCGGTGGTTTAGGAACGAATTTGGTGGGTGATCTTATTTTAAGGTGGCAGCACTGATTTCCCGCCACCCACAAACATTTGACAGTTGGCTAGTGGTAACAGGCGGCGGTACATCGAGTCAAAATTTTTGGCATCCAAAAGTAAGTATTTTGCTCTATCTATGTAGTTTTTTGGCATTTTATTGTAAACAAATACAAGTATGTGGATTGCAGATTCAGTTTGTGCATATAATTGGCCTTGCAACTGCGTAAACACTAAGCGGCAAAAGGTTTTATATTGCTGTTATTTTGAAGGTTATATATTTTTTACCAATAAGTTATAAAAGAGCCGGGTGCATAGGCCTTAAAAGAGCTGGCTCTTTCATAACCGGCTCTTTTATAACCCTATATTTATTATTATTATATATCAAGCAAAGAAGCTAGGATTTGATTATGTCGTAGCCAATGATATCTATCCACCCAAATGGAAATAAGTTGAAACTGCGACTGATTTATGAGCAGACACAAAGACTTAACTGTGAGAAAACCTGAAAGCACTTCTCTATCCCGTGCAACAAGTTTTAATAAAGCTAATGTAAGCACATTTTTTGAGAAATTAAACACTGTTTTACAAAGATACAAATTTCCTCCTCATAGGATTTTTAACGCCGATGAAACAGGCTGCAGCACCGTCACCAATCCTCGTAAGGTCATAGCTGAAAGGGGTTCGAAACAAATTGGGCAAGTTACCTCAGCCGAACGAGGAACATTGGTGACAACTCTGTTCTTTATTAATGCTGCTGGTGGTTTTTTGCCGCCCGTTTTTGTGTTTCCTAGAGTAAACTATAAAGATATGTTAAATAATGGTCCGCCAAGAGCCCTAGGATTGGCTCAAGTTTCTGGATGGATGACTGAAGACTGTTTTGTGAAAGCGCTTGAACACTTTGTAATACATGTCAGGCCATCAAAAGAGAATCCAGCATTGATATTAATGGATAATCACACCTCTCATGTGGTTGAATTTGCCAGACAAAACTCCATCATAATAGTTACATTCCCACCACACTGCAGTCATAAACTGCAACCACTGGATATCACAGTATATGGGCCTTTCAAAACTAGGTACCGCACTGCCATGAATGAATGGATGTTGACGAACCCTGGAAAAACAGTTGCTATTTATCAAATTGGGCAATTTGTAAAAGAAGCATATTTGTCAGCTTTCAGTCCACAGAATATAACACAAGGATTTTTGAAAACAGGAATTTATCCATTAAATTCTAATATATTTAGTGAAGAAGCATTTTTATCTTCATATGTGAGTGATAGACTTGATCCGCAGTCAAACGATGGTTTGAACTTGTATAAGGAAAGTATGGAAAGAAACTTAGAAACAACACCTCCATCTTCTACAAAATCGCTTGAAGCTGGCGAAGAAAATGAGCTTCTAATAGATCAGAATATCAGACTCTCTCACCGTTCAACCTCCACCCCCACGGCTGCAAATCCTAGTCAACGAATTATATCACCGGAGATGATAAGACCATTTTCTAAAGCGGGGCCAAGACAAAACACGAAACGAAATAATAGAAAAATGTCATCTGCTATCGTAACCGACTCTCCCGAAAGGAAAAAAATAGAGGAGAAAGAGTATAGTGCAAAGAAACCAAAAGTTACTGTTAAGAAAATGACTACAAAAGACTCCATAAAAACGCTTAAAACAAAATCAGAAATAAATAAAGAAAATTCCGTTCTGCAAGATGAATCTGATTCGTCTGACTCTATCGTATTGGCTGAATTAAAAACAAAGGGTGTTCGAAGCAAAATAAACCCAAAGACAAATAACAATAGTGATGATTGTGTAGTATGCAGCAAAACATAATAAAGACAGTGATCAAGATTGGTTTCAGTGCAAAATTTGTTCTGGTTGGGTTCATGAATGCTGTAGTATTAAGGGGAACCTTAATTTCTTTTGCAAGACATGTTTCTAATTTGAAGAATACGCATTATATTCTGTTCTGATAGATTTAACGATTTTGTTTTTGGTAAAAGATATTACTTGTTGTTTTATTTAATTTCAACACTGTTATTGATAAAAAATAATCCGCCTCTAATATGTTAAGTTTATATTTATTATAAAATATCATTAGTTTTTAAAAAGAATTTGTTAGAATTGTCTTTTCATTTGTTTTTTAATAGTGTATACTTATTAGTTTGTATAATTTTCACAATTTCAAGTTATAATACAAGCTGGCTTAGTGGCTCTTTCAATACCGAAATGTTATGAAAGAGCCAAATGACACATTTTTATAAAACGTATATTTCATTGGTTTTATATACCGTATTTTAGATTTTTTGTATGAAATATATACTTTAATAAATAAATAATAGTTTGACTAAAAAAATAATCATTTCATTCATTAAAAGTATATTTTTTGGCTACGTCTATAAAACTGGCTCTTTCATGCCACTACTCCCCTACTTACTGTACGTGAAAGGCATCTCTAGTGTCTTAAGAAGAATCGGGAGGCAAGTGCCACAGCGAAATTAGATTCTACGGAGCATTCCCACAGAAACAAAACCTAGTAGTAACCATCACGATACCAAGCGCTGAATTGAATATACCATGTCCCATGTGAATGTGGAAAAGTTTACATCAGGGAGACGAGGAGACGAATGTGAGGATAAAGGAGCACCAACTTCAAACTGGACCGAAACAGAAAAATCAGGTGTAGGAGGAATCAGGAGAACGCGGATTCAGAGAACACCGCGAAATAAACTTGGAAGATACCAAGGTCATACATAAAGAAGCACACTGGTATCAATGAAAATTCAAAGAGGCAGCTTACAAAGTCCGAAATAAGAATTTTAAAAGCGTCTTCGAATTTTTCGAATCGTAAACGACAGCTTTTAGTTGGTCGAGTTTGTTCCCCGTGGGGGCATAGACACGCCAACATTGTCATTTCTACAGGAGCTCCCGGAATGAAAAACTCCTCCAACCCTGGTATCATCCATTCGCGCATCTGCTGTTATGGAAGACCGATGTCGGCTTATTTGAAAATTCCGTCCCGTTGTCGGTGCCCCCAAATAAGGCCGAGTTGCACTGACTCGACGGCCTCGTCTTCGTTTGTCGAGAAGTGTCCGGATATAAATTAGGTTAGGTCCGGACGAACCAACTGACGCACGGCTGTCTTGTAGACCGTCGTAAATATGTCGCCTTCGGTCGAGCTCTGCCACCTTTTCGTTGGCCAGTTGAGGAATGCCGTCTCTTAGGGAACTTCAACAGGATATACATAGGATACTACAAAAGTTTTTTTTATGTCCATGAATACATAGTAGCCGCCAGCAGCACGTCTGTTGACTTAGTTGTTAACTTGTAGTTACAGAGGAAAACATTACTGATTTGAGGAAAATGCATGACAAATACCGGAGAGTGACATACCAACAGATAGAGGAGACCTTCTTGCACCGAAAATTCATTCAATTCTGCATAACCATTTACACGTGAGGAAACTTTGTTCTCTCTGGGTATCGGATAATCTGACGGAAGAGCCGAAGACTCGATCTACCCTGATGGCTTTCAACCTATCATGAGATATGGTATAGCCCTGTATGTCACAAAAATAATCATGCCGTGGAAAATTTAGTCCCCACTGCTGTTTATTTACAAGAAGTCTTACTATTCGTCCTCAAAACTCGAACTCTTCTTGAAAAGTATTTACCAGCGAGTAACCTTAACATTCGAAACTTCAATTATATACGTCGTATTCGCTGTCTCACTTTAACAGAAAAGAACGTAGTTGTTTGAAAATTTTTAATCATCATCCTTCAGATATAAAGAAAGTCATTTGAATTTCTTCAAGTACACACATTTTTGATAGATCTAGAACCTTATTATCTCGATGGCTATTTAGCAAGATTCTAGTTTTTCTCTCTATCGTTTTTTTTTTTGTTGCAATAATGTCTGTGCCACCTAACATAGATGGATTTTTGCATTGTTATTTGGAAATAAAATTTTGTTGCTGTTGTTGTTGACCTTAACCTATTCTTACGCGACTTGCTTTTAGGTAAGAAAAAGCAATGCCATGAGCTTGTTAGGGCAACATGGTACCCGTCTCCGTCGCATCTTCGGTCGAACAGTACCTCCCAGAATGTTTTTTTTGGCATTCGCCCTCGTTGGATACATGCGGCGATCTCCGATCCGATGCCAGATTAGATAGCGACCACGAAACAATGCATGGATTTATTAGGTTCGTTTTCGCGACGACCCCGCTCATGCTGGTTCTTAAAGGTGCTCCCGATTCTCTCCTATGGCCTGCTTTATTACCCTCAATTAGGACAATGTATAATAATTGTTGATTTCGAGATTATTATGCCTATAATCATAGACATACATACAAATAGACCTGCACTGAAAAGGGCATGTACAGGGTGTCCCATTTTCAGATGATATATCATCGGTGTATCTCACTTACTAGTGAAGGTAGATTAACGTTTTTCGCAATACATCGAGTAAATATTCAATTTACTTAACTGCCATACGAGAAACCCTGTCTTTTTCTAAATACTTTTATGCCCAACACGTATTTAGAACTTACCTTTCTGGCTTTTATAGTTTTACGTCACCTCTAGGCAACTATGTTGTCGTGCAAAATTTTAACAAAATCATCCCAATAGTGCCTGAGATTTGCGACATTAAAGACTTGGCATTTTTAGATAAACCATCCTGTATATCGGTAAAAATTAAATCTACAACTTCTTCATCTTCAGATATTAAAACATCACGACTCATAACTACCTACCATTTCACTCCATGTCCTCTTAAGTACGGGAACACCCCGTATAGCTAAAGGAATTTGAGTCAATGAGAATCTACTTACCCCGACAGATATGGAAGAATATACTGATCGTCACCTACAAGATTGCCCAATCATCTTCATCTATGAGAGTAAATGCAATTATGGCAATGTATAGAAATTACATAGTTATCTATATTATAATTATCATTATCTGTAACGTCATCTTAAAGGAATCATGAATCTCATACCAACGACTTTAATTATATGACAAAATAAATCATTGTCATTTTTCCTCAGGTATGGCAACTTGAACCAATGGGATAATGATTGAGTGCTAGAGCCGTTTGACAACTAATATTTACCAGTATAAATAAGCGGAGTCTGAAATGTGTAATTTATTCATTTAGATTGCCGGTTGCGGAATTTTTCACGGAACATTTCAACCTTATTTACGCGGAGCCGCTGTGTAATTAATACTTCCTCGAAGGTGTTCAGAAATTGCGGTTACCACTATGGTAGGCGGTTCCAGGAAAATATGTAGGATATTTCTCATATTGAACACGGATTCTGAAATGCCCAATTGTAAAAGATACGTCTTATGATGCAATGTTCGGATAAAAAATGAAGTCGATTGTCTTTGCACTTATTCCGCATCACGGGTGACTGGTTTGATGTGGGGACTATCAGGCTTCAAAATATTCAACCTTGTATGCCTTAAAAGCATTATTAGTAGTTCATCAAAAATGTTGGGTTCCTTAAATTTCCTGAAATTCATAAACTCATAAATACGAACATCAACTAAATACATAATCTACTGTAGCTAATTTTTGTCCTTTTTTGTCATTTGCATTCTACAGTTTCAACTTAAATTTATTGGTGCATGTACAGGCGATGCCTTCTATTGGGCCTGTTTTGATTTTATATTTATTTACTCATATTGTTTGTTATCTTTGTACATTGAGTGAATAAATATTATTATTATTATTATATTATTATTACAATTTCTACCCATCAAAACAGCATTTGCGACCACGCTCGAAAGTAGTCAGAAGCGCAAACGGAAACAAAAACTATGCAGACGTATAACAAAGGAGTATTAGGGAGCGAGTCAGTCAAAAAGGCTCGTACAACTAATACTCACCTACATGACAATATTTCGCGCTTGAGATTTCTACTTCACCGAACAGATCATCGGACCAGTTGCTATTACAGCTACGACGAGTAAGCATTGCCAGTTGCGGCAGCCAGCTCACGATACGGCTTATCTTCTACTATCGGCTCGAACGCGAAGCACAGTATCATTGTAAACAAGAAAACAAAGTTATACAATGTATGCAATGCATAGGTCCAATATATACAATGTACACAATGTAAACAATATATACAATGTATGCAATGTATACAATGTATACTAATGTCTACAATGCATAAAATGTATACAATCTATACAATGTGTACAATTTGTACAATGTATACAACGTGTAGAATGTATACAATGTATACAATGTATACAATGTATACAATGTATACAATATTTACAATATATGCAATATACAGAATGTATATAACGGTGTAGACAATGTCTAAAATAGCATAACCTAAACCTAAACCTTAGTGAACCGTCAACTATAAAATATTGTTAAGCTCGCCAAAAATTCGGAATTTCATGAACTAGGTTTCACTTTTCATCTAATTTAGCTGCATGTGGCTTCAAATCTTACAGGTAAGTTAACTCCTGTCGTATGCTACCGACTATTTAACAATTTCTACTTGCCTAGTAAAGTACAAATGAAATCGGAATAAGTTGTAAGCTAGCACGTGTATGACTCCTTATGATTATGATATTTGTTTAAAACTATAACGCAGTGTATATAAATAATAAATATATCTTCTAATTAGTCATGAATAACTTTTACAGGCGTTGCATACATGCAAGCGACCTAGTTGACCTTTTTTGCTATTATATACTTACATTGTCTACATTGTTAATATTTAAGTAGCAAAACGTATTCAATAGTATATTTCACATGGACATAATAACCTGTTTTGAATCTGAGCAACCAAATTGATAATTAGTAGACTAAAGCCATCGTTTGGAGCGCAACACCGCGCGTTATTAGGACGAGACTATACAAATATTGGCCAACATCTTTTCATAAAATAGTTGCTCCTGCATAAAGGGGAAGTAACGGCATGCAAATAGCACTAACCCCACAAAAGCTTAAGCCTATTTCGCTCCCTTGAATATCTTCGATTATTAGATTTTATTCATCCCTCAGCAAACATAAACAAAAAGTTTAATGGCAGTCTCCCCTAAGGCAAAGCTGTTAAAGTAAATTAAATTTCAAGTTCCAGACTAGATTCTGTAATATAAGCGTACTGTTTGAATTGCTCTGATGAAATAAGTCTGACAATAATAATAAAAGATGGGGTGAGCTATATGGGGTATAAAAAAGTTTATTTTTGAGGAAAATATAATTTTATCACAGCAAATGGAATGACGACTCCAAGCTCTTTGAGTGAGATGTACCAAAAACAGTCTTATACTTACGCTCAGTATGGAATGCATACATAGTCGTACATGGGATCGAAAAACGATAATTTTTATAGAAAATAAAGTAAGAAAAATTCATTAAGACCACGAAGTGAAGGCAACATGACATTCATAAAAGCCACGTCTGCCCCTATAAGAACAGATATGTCTGGAATACGCCCATTCTTATTATTTCGTGAGCATAGTCCATTTTCGCGACAAAACTGCTGAACCAATTTTGATTGAATTTGGCAATTAGACCTTTGAGACGGGCACAGGCTACTTTTTGATGCGAAAAATTTTGAAAATGACGCAACATGTTTTTTGGGTTTTCTACGAAAAAATATGCCACTCGTTTCCGTCGGTCTGTGGATCTGTCTTTCTGTCGGTTAGTCTGTCCGACTGCTCGCTAATCGTTGAAACGTCTATAACTTGGAAGGCCATTGAATACTTTGTTATGCATGTTCGTAGATAACTTTTTACAATTTAGGCTTTTTCATAACTTCAAGCATATGAAGTCACTGGTGACAACTAGTTCAAACGTATGGTAGCGACGCACACCGAAATCCATATTTCAATAGGCTAGTTTGACTACAGATTCTGGGGATGCTGCCAGGGTGTCCCAGGTGTAAGGAAGCTCCCGTTTCTTCAAAGTTGATGCACTGCCATGTGCACACATAACACATAAATTCGATATTTTCATGATAAGCCCCTAAAAAATGATAAATCTATTTTACGGTTGTTCAATGTGGTACAGCAGAAATACAGCCGAAATAGCCTGCACAAACAAAATGCTACCCGGATGGAAATTCCTACTAATAATCAAAGTGTACGGACTACTATCAGTAGGGTCACCCGAAATTTTACTACATACTAATTGAAACCCGAGGAAGGTTACAGGCATAGTTTTATCCACGAACGTCTACAGGGTGCTCAAAAAATATGGGTAGATCAAACTACGTTTCCTAGAGAAAAATGTTGTAGAAGTAGGTTTGAAAATATTCATCTACGGGTGATCTCAAAAGTGACCTTGACTGTGACCTTCAAGGTCATTTGTAGATAATAACCCCTATTTTTGACACCGGGAATGTACTGTGAGCGTCAAGGTCATTTGAAGATCAAATGTATTATGACCGGGATACATCTATCCTTACATATTTACTGAAATGCAAATTGCGGACAACTTTGAGGTCGGATATATTGTTGCATTAAGACGTTGGATAAAAAATGTTCATTGCCAAAGTGACTTAAAATATAGATAGCATTTCTTCCTCCGAAACATATCTTCTTCACGCTAAAACTAAGCGAATGACCTACACCTTGAACTATTTTCACTCGAGCGGAACCGCGGGTTAAGTCTAGTAGAATATCAACGTTCACAACTCCTTTGCAACGTCAACAGCGCTATACGATTGCGCGTGGCAGAGCGTAGCGACATGTGCCAAGCTCTAAGAGTCATCGAAATTGGCCAAAAAGTTCAGTGCGATTTTCAACGAGTTGAATAGCACATAGCGGGTTCCACCAACAACTGCAGCGATAGATTGTTTGGAAACCAAATGTTGGAGAATTAAAAAAAAATTTGGAGCAAGATATGTTCAAAATTTTGGCTCTACCGGTTATGCCAACCAAGCATTAAAATCGGGATAGTTTCGTTGCCTATTACTCAAATAATTTGTTTCCGAGATATTTTGAAAGATCCCTTTTCTATTGAATTACACGGATTTGAACTGAGCTTTTTCACCTTATAAAGGAAGGCTAAATGAGTGGACTTAAAGAAGATCTGTTCGACAGGAAATCAAGTAACGGAGAAAAACCACAGAATTTGGAAAAAAGTTATAATACGTGTTAACTTATACAATCAATAAACTATGAAATTTACCAAAAGAAAATCATTGAAAATGGTTTGGCTTAGGAATGGGCACTCTATAATCAATAAACAGAAATTCAAATTAGTGGTAAGTGATCAAAATAGTGAAAAAGAAGGTTACGTGATTTTGGCACGTGTCAAAGCAAACAATCTTAAGCAAAACTGTCCCCTTTTTTAATGCTGAATATGATCCGACCATAAACAATAGGTTTTTGAAAAGATTGACCGAGTTTTTAGAGCTTATCTGATCTGAAACTTCAAGGTCACTGCGTCCAGTGTTTGTCCTAAAAACACAATAATCAGGCTCTATGAGAAAGATGGAACTATAAATTTTCGGAGAGGCACCCATGTAACTTTAACTCAATAGAGAATAAGCCAACGGATGCAGTCTTAGGGATCCTAAGCTACAACCTTCAATCATTGGGAAATTGCGTAGGCGAGCTGGAAAATAGCATAAATAACCACGATCCGTGACATTTTCTATGAATCACAGAGCACTGGCAAGATCAACAGCAAATTCAAGCTATCAAGATTAAAATTTCGAGCTTATGTCATTCTTCTGCCGTGAACGAAGTCATCATGGTGGGTGTGCTATCTACTGCAACCAGGAAATACTTGAAGGAAGAACGAAAGTGCGTGGAGATCTCAACAACATTTCGCAGTGCGGTGTGTTTGAATGTGCAGCTCTTGAAATAACCTTGAAAGAGCTAGTCTTAGTCGTCGTTTCTATACATCGTCCATGTGACGGTGAAATCGACGTGGTCTTTTGAGAAACTTTAAATAATTCTAGATAAAATCAGTAACGAATAGAAGAAGTGTGTCATAGCCGGCGATTTTAATATAAATCTGTTAGTGACAAATACGAAATCATCAGACTATATTGACATAATTCATTCCTACGGTTTGAACGCAACTATTACCGATTTCACTAGAGTAAAGAATGACTCCAAATCATGTTTGGACAATATTTTCATTAACACAGATGTGAACTTTCAGTCTAAAGTCATTGATACATTTTTTTCTGGCCATAAAAGGCAACATACCTTCTTTTCACTCAATACCGATCATGAATCCAAATTGATTAGAGTGTTTTCTAACTCACATAAATAGTTTTCTACAAGATCTAAAATCAACACCATGGAACGAAATTTGTAGTAGTGTAAACGTTAACAAAAAGTGGGATATATTTTCCCAGATAATACAAAGCAGCTTCAATAACTATTTTCCTCTGAGGATAAAAAACCGAGCTGCGGAAAGTAAGAAACTTTCTTGAATTACCCCGGAATTGGATCGACTCAGGAGCAGGGTGAGTGCTCTTCAAATGATTTCCCAAAACGACATAAAATATAAAGATGTTTTTAAAAGTAATAATCAGACATATGAAAAACTCTTAAAAGATTCAAAATCGGAATACTATTTAAACAAAGTAAATAATCATGGCAATAGAATTAAATTAATTCTGACTGCAGTGCGAGAATTAACTAACACGCCCAAAACAACGTCAGATCATTTTGTCTTACCGGTACATAATGATGTAAATGTTTTAGCCAACCATTACAATAGAAGCTTTGTCGAAGTTGCTCCAAAACTCCTCTCAAAACTACCAAATTTGAATTCTGACTGCAACCTTGAACAAAAAATAAAACAATATTTTTCACTCCAAAACGTGATGAATTGCTCAGAATTGTATGCAACCTAAAAAACACAACAGGTTGTGTTGATGACAACGTTCCAATTTTCATCATTAAAAAAATGATAATCATAATATCCTAACATCCTAAATACATTTCTTAGTGGAGGGGAATCCCCAAAAGCATTAAAAATGGCATTCCTATTACCAATCTATAAAAAAGGCGATCCTGATGATACATATACCGTACTATTAGCTTGCTGATAAATTATTCAAAATTTTTGAGATTTATTATAACGGCCGTCTTATAATTTTTTTCCAATCAAATAAATACTTCACCAATAACCAACATGGCTTAATGAAAGTTAGAGGTGTAAACACAGCACCGTTCGATTTCGCAACAGCAATCCATGAATATCGAGAGAATCAAGGAGCAGCATGTGGTTTATTTGTGGACCTATCAAAAGCATTTGAGTGCATTGATCGCAAAATATTGCGAAACAAATTATATAAATATGGTATATGCGGGAATGCGTACTTCTGGCTCAAATCTTATCCCTGTAATAGAAGACAGAAATTAACTTTGAGCAAAACTGGGAAACGAATAACATCTAGTCCGCGGACACGTAGTACTGGTGTTCCTCAAGGCAGTACACTGGGCCCAAGATTGCTTTTTATTTATGTTAATAATATATCCACCACCATGAAAACCACGCAAAATCTGAGTTTCATCTATACAGGTGATATAACTATTGTGATACAATATAAATTAAAGTCTGATATCCAAATCTTGATAGAGACCCAAATAAACCATATTCAAAACTGGCTGTAGGTGAATAAGTTAGTATTCAACATACAAAGAACGGGTTGTGTCCTATTTCAGTCAAGTCATGCCACCAAAGAACTACCCTTAATTAATGGACCTCTACATATCAAAAGCGATACAAACCTACTAGGTGTCACATACGATAGCTGACTTAAGTTTGATAAGCACATTGAGAGTGTGGCTTCAAAACTCAATCAAGCATGCTATGCACTACGAGTACTTACTTGTCACCTGCCCTCGCAAGCTGTGCAGGCTGCCGACTGTGAGCTTGCGTCTTCTATTACGTCTTATCAAATAACAATTTGGGGTAATAGTCCCGCAGCCAATAGAATTTTTATCATACAAAAGAGGATAATAAGAACAATATTCAAAATGAAACCTAGAGAGTCATGTAGAAGTCTATTTAATGTCAACCGCTTATTCACATTACCGGGCATTTACATCTATAACACTCTACTATTTAGCTTTAACCATAAAGAAAAGTTTGAGAAAAACGTCTTCAACCACAGCTACAATACTCGCAGAAGTCAGAAATACATCTACCCATCACATAAGCTGAATTCTACCGGAAAATGTCCACATTACTCTGCACTGAAACTTCACAATGCTTTACCTCAACATCTTCAATCCATTTCAGCATTCACTATATTCAAAAAAGCATTCATAAATATATATGCGAAATGAAACCATATACCATTGAAGAGTGCTGTGCTCTAGTGAAGCCGTAAGCATCAATATGTTATATGTTGTCTATGTATGTTTGTTTGTGTATGTACTTTAAAAAAACAATTGTATGATATTTACACTGTATCACAATGACGTGTCATCTCTGTTATAAATTCCTTTTTTTTGTTAAGAACTGAGAAACCAATAAATTTCTATTCTATTCTATCTTTTGTTCTCCTTTTGACCACCCTGTATTCTAAGCATCGAATATGATCTACTAAATATGTTCCCTCCTATATATGAAAACCGTTACAACCTGTATGGCCGAGACACAAATACAAAAAAACAGATGATTATTCATCTCTTTCGTCTTTTTTTAGAGATATTCCAATATCCAAAGTACAGGAAGATATATATGAAATATGTATAGAATCTTCTATAGAAAAAGTTAATAGTAAACAGGGTGTCCCATATAAAATAAGTAAGTTGGTATCAACTTCAGATATATTCGGAAGTGCAACCATTTCCAAAATATTGTATTAGAACGTTCTTACAATTTATTGAAACTCCTTATCGTAAATCACTCGCTGTAGTGCCTCGTGAAGCACCCCGTTTGTCGAGGCAGCTACCACGCACCGAAAGGTATGGTATGGATCTGATTTCCGGAAAAATCCCCAACCTCGCTCAGAATCCGGACATTAAAGCTTCTTCCGAGAACGATGGTGACCCAACTGTTGATAGCCTATACAAATTCAGATAATAACTAATGTACTGTCTCTCATGTACGCAAATCTACAAACTAGATATTACAAACGGCCTTTTCAATTTGTTTCCGTCAGTTGCTTTACATCGATATCATTATAACTGCCCACAAAGGGAACATGCTGCAAATAATAATTAACGTGCAAATGACAATGATACAATAGGGATGGGGTGGATATACAGGAATGGAGGAAAATGCTAGTTGGGACTTTTTGTCAGACGAAGGACCAGGGAGATTATTCCAGGCATTCCCGAAAGAGGAGAACTCTGGTACAAATTGGTAATCTTGAATTTCTGAGCATGACTTGGACAAAAGCAACCGGATCACTGAACTACGGGGTTTCTGTTTATCACAATTTTCTAACCGAAGAAGCGAAATAAAGAATTCAAGTCCTGCAAATGCATGAGAGTTTGTTTCAGTGAGATTAGACTAGGAATCATCACTGGCTATTAATTAAAGGAAAACGTTTTGAAGTTTAAGTATCGCTCATTGCTCCTGTATGTGATACTTTGTTATTTAAGCTTTTGAAATATAAATCTCCAAATTATCTTTTTAACGTCTACATCAAAATTTAAAAAAATGGTTCTATTACATTGCACGTATTATACTAAATATTTGCCCAAGATAGATATAAAAAAAAATCTGCTACAATTACAATTTGCTGAGGCTACAGGTATAAAGTTAATTTCTGGAGTGATAACTGTTTCCACTAATGCTATGCTTTAATCTTTTGCATAACAGTTATATAGCTATAAGTTCATGTATATGGTAAGTATATACATATGACTTTCTCACATCGTGAAAATTTGGATTATACGAGTATTTACATTACCTACATAGGCTAGGGTGGCAAATGACTTTGCCAATCCCCAGCCTTTTGGGGTATTATCTTGAATTGTGTTATGCAGTCAAATGTTCATTTCATTATTTATTAATACCAAAATAAACATTACTATTGCTATACGCAACCGGCGACTAAGTGGAACACCGAGTGCTTATCATGCTACTAGCTGTGTTCAAAGCTTGCGAAGCTAAACACAGGCCCAGCAGTCACTTACTCACGACGTATGTCCTAGATCAATACCGTGCTAATATTTTAGGGTAGAAAGTACGTGCAAATATAACAATAAAAGTTTCTATAAACATGGTTCCAACGATGTACAGGGTGATGAAGTTCTACTTACGAAATTTAAAGCACCTAGGAACTGGGGTACCTGGACCTCTAAGAGGAAATATTTTCTACGCCACTGGTCGTTTCAGAGAAAATAAGCGCATTTTATAGTAAACTATTCAATTTTCTATACATTTTCGTCTCTTAAGGAATTTTGTTAGATCTCGCGTACAGGCTTAAATATTTGGAGTGAAATCCTAAAATACAACCTCCCTTATTCTGAAATACCATGATGCTTGATATTGGAATCATTCTATGGCACGTCATTACAACATTAATTAAACAATGTGCGAGTCTTATCCTGAATCATTTGGGTAAAAGCTTACCATTCGTTGAACCTCGTCTATGAATGCCACTTCATGGTATGCTTCTCCTGGTATTGTCCATGTTCGATACTTTTGTTTATCTGACATCAAAACTGGTACTTGTGGAACCAACCAATTTGAATAAAATTCTTTTTACTTTGCTAAAGTTATCGGCCCTTATTTCTCGAGACCCTTTAGCATTTCGGATTAAGTGAGCTCAACGAAGAAGATATCACAAATCGCAAGCACAAAATATGACGGCACAGTATACAGAAGGCTTTCAATACTGTTCATTCTACGCCAGGTATTTTCCAAAAAGTCGGAGAGTACTTGCGATGTACGAGGGTGGGGTGAAAAGTTTCCGGCCTAACTAAGAAAAACGACGTTTTAAATTTTTTACAGCTTCGATCACTTCTTTGTTGCTCTTAAATCTTTTACCGCCAAGCCATTTTTTGATGTTAGGAAACAGGTAATAGTCGCTGGGGGCTAAGTCTGGAGAGTAGGGAGGATGCGGCGTCAATTCAAACTTCAATTCGTGGATTTTGGACATGACAATAATCGACGAATGCGCTTGCGCGTTATCGTGATGAAACAAAATTCTTTTCTTCGCCAAATGAGGTCGTTTAATTTGCACCTCGTGCTTCAAACGTTGCAATAACTCTGCGTAGTATTGACCAGTGATAGTCTTACCCTTTTCAAGGTAATCAATGTATATAATTCCTCTCGCATCTCAAAAAACAGTAGCCATAATCTTGTTTGCCGATAAAATTGTTTTTGCCTGCTTTGGAGTTGGTTCCCCTTTTCCAACCCACTGTTCTTTACTTTCAGGAGTGTAGTGGTGGACCCAAGTCTCATCAAGAGTTATGAATCGATGCAAAAATTCGTTTGGATACAGCACCAAATTGTCGGTAGAAATGGTTTTTCGACACAGTTTTTGATCGAGCGTTAGCAAACGCGGCACCCACCTTACACACAGCTTTTCCATGTTCAAATTTTTGTGCAAAATATTTCGCACACGTTCAGCTGACCCTACAGGTCTCGTCTCGTGCACTTTCAACCTGCGGTCTTCCAACACTATTTTATGGATTTTCTCAAGCATTTCTGAAGTCATTTTAAATTCAGGAACCCACTGCTTAATAGTTGAATATGATGGGGAGGAGTCTCCTAGTGTTGAATCCATCTCTTCTTTCATTTGGTTTGGTGTAAAACCTTTAAAATAGGAGTATTTCATGACAGCACGTTTTTCCAATTTATCCATTTTTACGAAAACAACGGACGCGTCTCGCGCAATGTGCTCTCAAACGCAAACTAACGTAGCGATTGGGCTGGAACTGTATATACAAGCTTGATAGGAATGGTTCTAAAGGACGCCACTCCACAAGTAGACCTAGTGGCGCCATCTCTTGGTCAGGCCGGAAACTTTTCACCCCACCCTAGTATAGCACGGGGTCGTATTGAATCAACCTCCTGTGGGTTGGATGTCATAGTATTTACTCAGCATTATTTTTTGTTCCCAACGCTATTTCCTAATAAATTCAGAAATAACCACGTGAGTTGTATCAAATGTAATGATTATTTTGTTGTCGTGTGTCATTCTTATTAGCCTCATTTATTTATTTTTGAAATAAACGTTTTCTTTGTTTTCAAGCGTCTTTATCTATAAACAAAATTGAATATGCCTGCAAAACCAGTGGGGTGGACAGGAGGGCTTATTGAACGATAGGCTCCTACACTGCAATATCAAGCTTCGCGGTGTTTAGATAATAGGGGACTCTAAACCTTTTCATAAGAGCATTTTAGGATTTTACCTTAAATATTAAATCCTAAATATCTCTTAAACGAGTGATATGACAAAAATTCCTTGAGAGACAAAATTTATGGAAAATTAGATGGTACTTTATAGAATGTCAGTGGCGTGGAAAATATTTCCTACTTGGGGTCCTGGTACTCGAGTTTCTACGTATCTGGTTTATCTTGGATCGGGAAACTCTGTATGTTTATAGCTTATGAAATCAATTGTTACCCGCTCCATAGATATACCGGTATATAATAAAACTTTATTATATCTCGGTAGGGGATCATCTTTGGACCCTTATTCATCAGATTTCTTTTGTCACCGTTTGATGTACTTTCTACCCTAGAAATATTGACACGTATTTCTTAAGTACCCTGTAGAGCATTCTCAGTGATCGCTATTCGTACGACAAATACGTTTGCGAATGTGAAAGCTTGCGAAAGGTATCGCGAGTAGGTCTTGGGGGCTATCACTGCCTAGGGACACAGAAATATCACGTGGTTCAACCCTTAAATAATCAAGACTCTGTCAAGCTCTGTCTAACACCTATGACATCAATAATGCACAACGACCTTCCCAAGAAAATATCCCTTGACTGTACTGATCTCAATCAGTCCAAAGCTTAGCATATAAGAGGATGGGAATTCTTAACGAATCTAAGCGCTTTCGCAACAGATACAAATTTATTTACAGTTCAAAAGTTATGAAAGGAAAAAATCTATCTTGATGAACCTCGTAATGAACCGGGTCGGTTCGAGAGCCGATATCTCATTTCTTTGTAAATAACCCCGCAACTCCATAAATCAAGGGAATAAATCATCACTTCCAAGATTACGTAACGTCGTTACCGATTCTGCATTGGTGGCGTCCATAAACAAAAAACTATTTTTCAATAGAGATGAGATGTATAAAGTATCTCATATATCAATGCATAATAGGTATAAGACGCTAAGCTTAACCTGTTGAAACCATTATCCATTTCTGTTCTATAAATTAATTTCGTTAATTTGAAATACCAACCAGAATTCTATTTCGGCGGTGTTATTTATCACCTAGTTTTAATTACAAGTAACGTATGACATAATTAGGTAATATTCATTAGGGACTTCAAAAGAACCGTTGCGATCTTTTTCCAGGGCCGGAGCAACAGTCCCCTGAAGCTCAAAGCCATTGAGCTTTCGAAAATGCACAAAAAAGTGTTTCTTCTTATTTTCAATAAACTTGACACAAGTGATTCTTTGATGTCACTTTTTACCAAGCTCCATAATTAAAGAAAATAACAAAAGATTTGAGTAAAAAACAAACCTCAACCTGAATATATTACAATTTCTACAAAGTATTTATGCGGTGAAAATGTATATTTCAATGTGAACAAAAAATTGTTTTGACATTAAATGCTAGTTTAGACTATAATTATTTTTAAAATCGTCACACCAAAGAAACTGTTGTGTATTTTTATCTTTTATTGGATGTAGAATAGTTGTACGGAAGAGCAAAAATATCTACGTTCTAGAAAAATAAATATAGCACATCAAAGATCGACTTCTTTAAGTTATTATTTCCAAGCCAATTTTCTTGACACTATTTAAGCATATCTTGAGAGAAGGCAAATATAAAACATAAATAATAACAGCATGAGGGGTTAAACGTATATTGCTTCAAAGGTAAAGGGTGTCAACAAGATCGCCGGATTTGAATTTGCCGCCATTTTTTTGTACAAATGTTTACTTGATGACAGCTGTCATGCCCAAACCACACGATTAGACGTCATGGAGTAGTATTCAAACGAGCAATGTTTAATTATTGTGAAAGCTCACTACAAAAATGGAGAAAATTACGGGGAGATCGCAAATTACGTACACTTTCGCAATAATGGGCCAAATGACAGTTCGCCGTTTAATTACAAAATTTGGGACAAAATTCACGTTGCTGTATGTGGAGACTACTGTTCGTCGCCGCCCTGGTCGGTCCCTCGAAAATATAGTCCAAGTGCGGGAAAGTGTAGCCGAGAATCCAGGCACTCGGCATCGTGGCCAATAATTGAACCTTACCAGACCCACTCTGCGACGAATTTTGACAAAAGATCTGTGCTTGCATGCGTGCAAGGCTCAACTGTCGCAAGAACTCAAGTCAACGGACCATGCGCTGCGCCGTGAATTCGTTGATTTGGTGCGTGTTGTGGAGTGGTGGAGTGATTGGACCGTATTTCTTCGAAAATGCAGCCGTTTTTGTCACCCCAGTTAAATCGAATTGATGTGGAGGATAGTTGCTACATAGCACACGAAAAAATGGTGATACCGCGGACCAAGTTTCCAGACCGTGTGATCTCTCGGTTTGGCGATCAAAATTGGCTACCAAGATCGTGCGATCTAACGCCAATGGACTTCTTACTCTAGGGCTATGTGAAAGAAAAAGTGTGTACGAGAAATCCACAAATAGTTGGACGCCTTGAAGACGAGATACGGAGCGATATCGACGAAATAGAGCCACAGTTGTGAAAACCTCATCTAGAATTTTAAGAAAAAAGTGACCCCGTGCCATGGGTTCCGTGGTGGCCATTTACCGGACATCCTATTTCACGTTTAATCGCAACCATTCCTCTTCGTGTTGAAATATAAATACCCGCTTAATTCGAAAAGAAATTGTGTTTTTCTTGAAAATCAAATCCGGCGCTCTTATTGACGCACCCTTTACTAAACAGTTTTTATTTACATGTTGTCTTATTTAAATAATATTTGTATTTCATGGACAAGTACAAAAAGTTACCATATTTCTGTGAAAGCCGCAAAACTTCTTTCACTGTGAACAGTTTCGGATGATAATTTGAGAATTTACGTAATATTAGTTTGTGAAAATCTTGTTTCCTCACAGATTGTATGTGTGGCGCAGGTAAAAATAGAATGAATGTTCAAAGACGCAAAAAGCATGCATATTGGAGTCAAATGCACCTCAAAATGTAATAGCCGGCTTTGAAGTTAGTGATTGTAAGTTACCTAAATCTAAATTTTCATCGATTATATAATTTTTGCAAGGCTTCGGGAACATTTTGTGTTCCGCTACCGGGCTAGAGTTTAGATTTTTGTGCACATTCATCACTCCGTTTGCCACCAGGCTTATTACTGTCCTGTGTCATCTAGCTGCTACCTCAACCTTGGCGATTAATGATGAAATTGTCATTTCGTGAATATCTCCTTGTCAGGAGGCTTGTAAATGATCAACACACTGGTAATTAATAGTGTCCGTGCTGTCGCTGGTTTCCCCTTGAAAAGTCAGTTTGTTATTGTATTGATAGCGGGCGTGATATAGGTCACTAAACGATGTCGCTGGTTGTAATAGACATTTTTATTTCAAAGCTGTACTAAAAACAAAATAAGAGGGTTGCGTTAATTTCAAACAAGTCAGAAAATCTGGAAAGTGTGAAAAAAACTATGCTAGCTTAAATACATAAAATATAAATCATCATATAAAATACTATAGAAGTTGTCGCCATTCTAGTCGTCAATATGATTTATAGAGTTTTTCCTTAATTTGCAACATTCGGAGATGACTAGGTTTTCCCCTGTTCCCATCTTCATGCTTCTGCAAACTCCTGTGTCCTTAGCTCAATGTACGGGTGTGAATCTACCCACGAAGTATCAACACTACTATGCAGACACACGCCGCAAACTGAGGCCATGTAGAATAAATCGTAGGAATATCCAACTTACAGGTTTACTTCCCACGCCTACCTTACATTTTGAAAATAAGATATATTTTTTGGATTTTGTATGGCAGGTATATCACGAAAAAACGGTGTCATCCATTTCTATCTGTCTATCGGTCTACTTGTCTGTTCTCTAATCATTGGACCGTCTACAACGTGGGAAGTATCGTTCGGATTTTGATGAAATATTTAGACAAGGTTAGTACTATTTAGTAAAGAAATGTATATTAAGCGTGGTGTCCCACAAGGAACTGTCTTAGGTCCGCTGTTATTCAATATATATTTAAATGATATTTTCCAAATTAATTGTGTTGGCAAAATAACTAGTTTTGCAGATGATACTGCAATATTATATGAAGGCACTGACTGGTCTGATCTGGAAAATGTAATTGAAAATGATTTTACCAAATTATTCGGTGGTTTAACAGTAGAAAATTAAGCATTAACTACTCTAAAACACATTTTTTACCATTTGGATCTTATGCTAGACATCTGCCAAATTACACAAATTTCTCCTTCAATATAAATGATCAAAAAATGCAAATTAATAGAGTGCCCAACATAAAATACCTTGGAGTGGTCTTGGATCCTCACTTACGATGGGACATCCATGTCAATTATACAGGGTGACTTCGACGTTGAGTCATTTATTTTAACAGTGAGTAGATCTGATCAAAAGAAATGTTTTTTTCCTTTACCATTTTTCTGGTAAAATTAAATTAACAAAGTTATAGCCCTTTAGAAGTTTGAGTACCGCCCTGTCTCAATAATAATATATATGCTCGTGTTTGGCGACAACGGATATAATCCGCCTGACCGGTTCATCGCATCGGAAACAAAAAAGCGAAAGAATTTGAAACGTTTATCACGATGTTTTTCGTCAGTCAGTAACGCGTAGTGGTGTTTGTTGCGTGGCTCAAACGAAATAAAAAATGGCACATGTTTACGAAAATGCTGAACTTGTGGACATGATTCTTATTTACAGGGGGGGGGGGGGGGAGTCTTTACAAAATGCTGCCGCGGCATTACGGATTTGTGCGAATCGGTTCCCCAATCGAGTGCAACCAACCCCTCGTGCCTTTGTTAATGTCATACAAAGGGCTCGTGAATCAGGTGACTTAAGACCTGCCGGTTCTCCAAGACCGCACGATCAAATACAGGTCCGCACTGAAATACTTGTCGGGAGGATACTTTATAAAACAAGGTAACATTTTTTTTTTAATTTTTTTTAATTTTTACACACATATTTTGGTTTATCTTCCTTCTACAATCATTATCTGAAAATTAATGACTCAACTTCAAAGTCACCCTCTGTATTTTAAAGAAAGTTAGATTTGTATCCTACAAAATTAAATACCTTGGGAATATATTGACAGAAAAATATCTTCGAACATTATACCATGCACTGATTGAGCCTCATGTCACATATGGTATATTAGCATGGGGAGCTGCATGTTCCTCACATATCTATAATTTAGATGTTTTTCAAAAAAGTATTCTAAAAATGATATTTAAAAAACCGAAACTTTATCCCACTGAAAAATTATACGCAGATGTTCGAATGTATGATATAAGACAGCCTTATTTCTTACACAGTATCACTCACTACCATAAATTTGTAAACACCGACCAAAAAATTAAACATAATCATTATACCAGGTACAAAATTCGTGGCACAGTAGTTCCTCAACCGCATAAATCTATAATGCAGCGATCATATCTCTATTTAGCGCCTAAATTTTATGAAATTATACCTAAAGACTTAAAAGATTTACGTTTCGGAAATTGTTTCAAAAGAAATTAAAAAAGTGGCTACATTCTATATCTAGGACTGAAATTCATAAACTCATAAATACGAACATCAACTAAATACATAATCTACTGTAGCTAATTTTTGTCCTTTTTGTCATTTGCATTCTACAGTTTCAACTTATATTTATTGGTCCATGTACAGGCGACGCCTTCTATTGGGCCTGTTTTGATTTTATATTTATTTACTCATATTTTTTGTTATCTTTGTACATTGAGTGAATAAATATTATTATTATTATTATTACTATGGCAGAGACGAAGAAGATTTGTAGTTTTGGAAATCGTTCCAGTGGCGGGTTAGTATTCAAATACTTACGGCTTATAAGTGCGAGCACATGAAACACTGAAATCGATTGCAAATGTATAGTTCAAGAGCAGGGAAGTTTAATAGAAAACTAGCATTTTTACGTGTTATCCCAGTAACAATATATCTTTTGTGAACTCATATTCGCAAAAGCAAAGACTAACGAAACATTTCCATTTATCTTGGTGATTTAGAAATGACGACAAAATACATCTGTTTAATATTCAGAAATATTTTGAAGGACTTATACCTGTTTAAAACGATTTCATAGAAAATAGAAAAGCTCAAAGTATTTCTAGCAAGAATTTGTTGAGTGGTTGACACTGCTGGCAACACTGTGTGCTATCTAATAATCCATGAATATGTTCATTGATGTAAACATTGCAAAACAACTAGGATAACATTCAACAAATCCATCTGAATAAATTCGTGGATGTAAAACGGGTAAGAATATGAGAAGATGGTTTATTAAATATCGTTTCCGTTTCCGCTTATGGCGTCTTAGTTACGATCGATGTTTCCAAACAACGATGACACAACTGGTTCTGAAAACTACACAAGAGTGTATTATATGTAGCGACCTAACGATCTGTGATCCTAACCTGTACCAATATGTTATACCTGATACCATTTCCGCTTTTCCTTAAAAGCCTAACAAGTATACCTCTGAAGAATGAATCGATAAGTTGTCAGCCTTTGATCTCTCAAAAGCGAAACGCCGCGAGAAAGTAACATCTGTTAGATTAAACGCTCCCCTCATGCCAAAATCTCAAAGAGCGGAGTCTCAGGGGAGCGCTCCCCTTTTTAAAATGGTGCCCGCTTAACTGCTCCTAATGAAAAAAGCCGCAACCGTCTAAACTGGAATGGCCCTCCACGGGGTAACTAAACATACAAAAGGCTTATCCCGTTTAGTTACCGTATCGCGTCGTGGTGGTTAGGAATTATTCAAGTCCGCGTAGACCGCCTCCTGCCTCAAGTGATTTATTGTGGTCTAAGCTTGAACAGTCAAGAAGGCAAAGCATGAAGTCTGGGATACCGCAACTGCTATGAGGAGCTTAAAGAAACTTTTTTGATACAATTTTTGGGCTAACTAAAGTTAGTTGAACTTGTAATAGCACCTTTATGTGGATTGTTCTACATTCTCCATACCCTTGTAACAAAGAAGCGGCCATATTGGCTATCTCTGTCCGAAGCCCGACACTCCTGAGATGGGAGGCGGAACTCAGGTGGTGCAAAAGGGTGCCTCTCCGTTAGAGAAGTGGCATCAGTCAATCGCGCAGTCCTCTGGAAAGCATCGAGCAAGGAAAATGTAGTCGGGGAGGCATCACCCCAAACATGTAAACAGTACTCGAGGCTAGGTCTTACCTGGGCCTTGTTTAGAGTGAGGAGGTTTTGTGGAGACTACTTCTTAGGCCTGAACAAATAGTCAAGCTTTTGCTAGCAGCTGCCGCTTTTGACGAGATGTGGTTGTGCCAAACCAAGTCCTCGGTGATCTGGATTCCGAAATGACAGTCTCTTTGGTAGAACTCGGCCATCTATCGGAACATAACTGTGCGAAACCTGGTACATCTAAACAGGTATGAAAAAAGGACACTGGAAGTACCAGCACTCTTTTACGTCAGATGATTTTAATGATTTTCTTGCCCAAGTAGCCAATACGGGAATACCTCCTACAAACTGTGATCCTATCAGTAATATTCATAATATAGATGGTTCTGTTTTTTCATTTTTAGAGGAGTAACATTTAACCAAGTACGAGACATCAATAATGTAATGAGTAAACTGAGTCGTGCCGTTTATGGCCTGAACGGAAAACTGATAAAAACATTAAAACACATCTGACTGCTGCAAGTCTGTATGTGTATGTGTGCTTGAAGTTTTCCAAAAGGAGATCTGTACCAAACCTTGGAAATTGTATGTAAATACCAGAAATAAATGAAATTATTCTTATATATTTTCGACTGAGAAGGTGTCAAGATGCTTCGAGGTACTGGGCAATTAAATTTTTTAACAAACTGCCCCCAAATGTAAAATCTCGCTGCCTTTAAATGATTTGAAGATTCGTATTAGAAATCTTGGGACCGAAATGCTTTTTACAAAATTGATGATCTTCTAAACACTGATTTTAGCGTGTTGTAATAGTTCAAAACTTTTAAATTTAATGTACCATGTAAGTTGCTTTCATGCTATATGAGACTTTTTTCACTGTGTTATGACGATTGAAAACAATTTTTTGTACTGGAATATAATGGAATGATCCGGGAGGGATCTAGCGCGCTTCTTATTGGTCAAGATAGAGTACTACGCGGATTGGATGCTCTTCATATGAGCTTCAAAATGGCTCAGTATCGAAAATATTGCAGACAGTGCTTCCAAATTCCCAGAAGCCCTGCTGCAACCAGGTTTTTTTGTAAAGAATAATTATCATTTAGATTTACAGAGCAAAGCAGTTCGTTATACTCGTATATAGCCAATGAGTCTCAACATCTATTCGCCAGATTCTTTGTAACTAATGGCACTGAAGTATTGAAAACAAAATATTGTCAAAGTATGACATCAACGTCACCAGTTTGTTGATTATTAAGAAATTCTATAATAATCAGTCGAAATCTCAAATGTTTGTGATTGGTTTATGAGTAGAGTCTATGATTTCTTCACTTTATCTGATGGCTTATTAATTCACGTTTAACTTCCAAATGTTATTCAAATATACTCTTAAATAAATTTGAATCAAATAATTCGTTACAAATAGGCAATGGACATTTCTTACACTAATTAAACAAGTTTAATGAATATAATTAAATCCTTTTACTTGGAGCAGGTCAGCTCATTTTATTAGTTCATTAATTTTAAGGAATTTGTTGAATTCAATCTAGAAAAACAGCTTAATTAATTTAATTAAACGATTTTGTTTTTATTTAATCAAACTAGTTTCATTGATATAAGTAAACTGTTAAAGAAATAGGTATTTAGCTAAACTAATTAAACTTGTTAGATGTCACATGGTTTATTAATCTGTTTAATTACCCTATTCAAAATTTTAATTAGTTTGATTATTTTATCTTAGTGCACATACCCTCATCCATTAATCTACCGGCCCTCCCTGATCTCCTACTGAATGTCAGGATGACTGACCACTTTGTTGGGTATGTAACTTCACTATCAAATTCCACGGATCCGAATATCTCGGCGCTTAGGCTGCAACCTATTTCAGGTTATGTTGCCTCTTCCTCCGTTTTCTTAAAAATTCCACAGCATATAACTTTCCCCCCATTAATAAAGGTTCTCATATACTGGAAGAGTAGGCGGCAAAGCTGTTCATTTAATCCGCTAAAATACACACGATGTTCTGCGTTAATTGTCCTAAAATATTCATCAGACACGCACCGGGCTTGAGATATTTTCCGCATTGGGAATTCAAGGATTATACCGCGGCGGAATTATGCAGATTCCCTGCCGATCCTCTTAATTTTCAATGAGAGTTTAGCTAATGATAAGCACTTACTTAATAAACTCTGGATGAATAAACGCCTCAGCATTAAATTGCTATGGTTTTCGATTAGAGACAGAGTTATTTGAATATGTCCGGCTCATGCTTGGAACAAACTGTTCAAGTAATGTATAATGAAAAGGATTGATGAAAAGCACTCGGTGTTTATTCAATAAGAATTTTCAGGTTTACTCTGTAAGGTGTTGCATATAAATAGTTTTCGCCGTTGTCGCTGTTCGATTAAAAAACACAAGTTTGTTGGCAATCACCACGGTTTGAGGTCGGTCTCAAGGTAGGACAAGGAAGGGAAGTATCAGTCGTCGGAGGTATGAGGTCTGCAAGAATATGATCACATAACTGCCATCTATTACCAGAATCGACCACTGCGAGAGTAATAGCAGCTGTGTGTTGGAACTGTAAGGGTAAAAAAAAACATGCACACTCTATTACAAGGGTTTCGAAACAACTGGCCATGGTGCATGGACTGGAAAGCTGATCTCAGATATTAAAACTTGGCAAGGGTAGATTGCAATACTGCACAGTTCCTCACAGGACACAGTTGTTTTGAAAGCTACCTGAAGCTGGTAGAAAGGGGAGAGTACACGAACTGCGTAAATTGCAACGAACGTTTGGATACTCCTATCATCTACTCAAATGTGGTAGATGGGCTGACTACCAGGAAGAGCTGAAATTGACGGTCGGTGCGAGGGCTACTCCTGTGAATTCTACCGGGCATGTAAGCGAGGAGAAATGGGTGGATATTCAACCAATAATGATGCTGAGAAAAGTGCAAGAGGGTAAAATTAGACCACGAAACCAAAAAAAGGTTTCTATTTGCCAGGTTTTGCAGGCAGACATGTATATGTACGACGCGGAAAATAAGATGACAAATACCTGTGGTATGAAAACTTGGCGTAACGATGTCCGTCATGAATAGGGTTGCCATCTGTCCCGATATATCACCATTATTAGGCCTTATGTCCCGACGTCCCGATTTGACAGCGATAAGTCCCGATTTATGATTTGGATCAAAAAACAAGTAAACAAGTATTCGGTATTCGAGACTTACCGATTTTTAAATTTTAAGATTTTATTATGGTAAACCGCCTGAATCCATTAAGAAAACTAAACCTATCACTTGAAAAATTAAGTGCTTTTTGTTTCGACAACGCCAATACAAACTTTGACGGCGTTGATAGACGCGGTGAAAAAAACGTACACTTTAAATTAAAAACTGAAGTACGAAGAGATATTGAGGACATTGGATGTCCTGCTCATATTCTATACAACACCATTTCAACCGCTGCAAGCTTATTATCTGTTGATGTCGAAGTTATCGTCCTTAAAATATTCAATTATTTTTCGATGTAATATACCAGTAGAACAGAGAGACTAAAGGAGTTTTGCGATTATGCAGACGTTTCTTACAGTAATTTGTTGTCGCATTCAAGAATGAGGTGGCTGTCATTGTTCCCTGCGGTTGAACAAATTTTAAAACTATGGACTCCACTAAAAGATTTTTTCAGTTCCGAAGAGAAACCGCCCAAAATTATTGCAGATTTTTTCGCCAACCCACTCAGTGAAATTTATTTGATGTTTATACATTCGCAGCTCTTTTTGTTTCAAAAGAATATTAAAAAAATTGAAAAATCAAAAATATGTGTTATAGAAACTAAACAACTGCTAGATGATACCAAAGAATCGTTGACTGAAATAAAAACAGAGAAATTTATTGGAATTCAAACAAAGATAGAGGTAACTAAATTAAAAGAGAAGTCGTCAGAAGAAGTTATAAAATTAGTACAAAAATTCGAATCAGAAGTCAGCGAATTTTTTGGAAAGAGCTATTGAATATCTTGAGAAGTGGTCGCAATCATTTGTGAAGTTTTCAATTTTTGATTGGGTAGCATTTGTCTTTTATACCAGAATGGGAAGACATAGAAAAGACAATTAGTTGTGTATTTTATTTCAATTGATATACAAATTTCGGGAGAATCTTGCTTTGACCAGTTTATATACTCGTATTTGAAAAATTTCTTGACGACCAATATAGATCTTCTGTCCGAGGAATGACATTGTAAATCTGTTGTAAAAATCTGTGTAAAAAACACCGACCATTTGGACCAAAAATCAGAATTCATTAAAATATGTGAATACTTATTTTCAATTCCTTCACACAATGCCAATTCTGAGAGAATTTTTTCCTTAATGTCAACTCAATGGACCGACGAAAAGAACCGCTTATTGGCACAATCTGTAGAAGCAATTTTGCAATGTCAGTATAACTTTAAAATGACGTGTGCTGAATTTTATAAATATATTAAAACGCAAAAAGATATTTTAAAAAAAGTAAAATCCTCGAAAAAATATCTTTAAGCTTCAATTTCTTTTTGGCTTCTTTTGTACCTATTTACCCATAGGTAGAAGCTTTAACTGAAATACCCTGTATACATTTTATGTTTGTTAGTTAAGAAATGTTATAGGTTATAGATAATGTTCATAATGTTTGCATTTTATTTTTGTTGAATAAAGTTTTTTCCCCCTGGTGAAAGTGTCCCGACATTGGCTAAAGTATTTATGGCAACCCTAATCATGAAGCAAAGCTGCAAGCATCACTGTGGAGGGGGGTGTAGCGAACGGCTGCGGGTTTTTATTTGAGAGTGGCTAATAAAACCTTTCCCCTGTCCACAAAACCTCAATTCACGTCAGAAGTCAAACCATCACCGTAACCGCTTGATGCCGTCGGTTCTGGCAGCACAGTAGATAATGAAAGCTGATAATACCGCGGGCACAGCTATGAGAGCTGCTACTCACTCTCACAATGGTCGATGTTGGTACTAGATAGCAGGCCGTGGTGTTGCCGGCTTGACTCATTGCACAATGGACGAAGAGTTCGCGGAAAATACGATAACTATAACCTTCCTCGGGTATTTTTAAGGGTATGCATTTTTACGTCTCTCAATGGACAAAGAGACTCATAACATGTACCATCGGTTCTTTCTCGATCACCAGTACTAATCATATTCCACCACCATATTAACGTAGATCCAAAAGTGTTACCGAGAGGATACATCGAAGTTAGCCAAAATTACATGAAGAAATTACAAATCTAGACACCCAGAAACTAGAAGATGACTTCTCGGAAGTGACTTATTAAATACGTGGAAGCAGGAATGGCCAGGATAGCCATGTCACTTAATGCCTCGTATTTTGGAACGACCACCTAGTTTTGAAATGTATGGTCAAACCTTAACAGAATTAGATCACAACATGGTAGATGTACCGACTTTCTTTATGAATGGGGTGCAACTCTATCCCCGCAGTTTTGTTGTGGAGCTAGTACAAACCATACAGCATATTCCAACTAAGTGTATCCTGGGGGCATACGATGGAAATCCAGATGGCTTCCTCAACGCGACTTTTCCGTCAATTAATTTTATGAAGAATTTGGAAATCTGCTTATAATTACTACGTTAACTAACCTACTATTTCATATTTGCCCAATGTCTACAAGTACTACGTGTGCCATATACTAATTAAATAGATCAGTGCCTAAGTGTGTACAAGAGGTGGATAGCATAGACTAAAGTTCAAGACAAAGAAGACAACAAAAACCTGATATTGGCTTTAACTTTTGAGCACTCCATTTTCGCAAAATGTTTCAGAGCAGTCAAGAATCCAATTTACCATAACAAATATCAGAACAAATTTCCAATTCCGCTCCCCTTTCTTGATATATCCGGCAGATCAGACTCTATCGGGGTGAAATACCGACGTTATCAATAAGAAAGACGTTCACTCACCCCTTGGGTGTACGAATTAAACCAAAACCACCTCCTTTCAGGGTCGAGCATTGAAATATGACCTTTTCATTTAAATTTTATTACACTGTTAAATTGCAGGGCACCACTATTCCGGCTAATCAGCGATAATCACCATTCACCCCCAGGGTGGTGGGCCTTGATTAATACTTCGAAAAAATCGCCCTTCCAAAGAGCATACCCCCTCGTACGGGCATTCATTATGGAGCGAGAACAGGAAGGGAGAACGTGTTTGTCTTAAAACTTTTATACCAGCGGGACACCTCTTGCAAGCCCTTTCTAAATAAGACAGAAGTTAGGGTGAAACCGTAAATTTGCTCCACGAAGCATTTGAAAAGATTTGAATGATTTTAATGTGAAATACACGAAAATGTTTTAACTCAGATACTCATTAATTAGAAGCAACTTTGGAGGAGTCTCAGGCATGTCTCTTAGATGTTAATTGTAAGATCTTCTTTTTCTTCTTGTGCGTGCATCAATAACGGTCCTCCACTGCGAGTCTCTGGTCTATAATGGCTCACACCTATTAATATTTCCCCCAGTAGCTCCGACCTCCTGAGGAAGTAGATCAACTTGTTTGGAGAAATATCCTTCAGGTCTTCTGCTTGGAGTACTACGTCTCCAAGTATGTTGTTCCTGATTCTGGCAATTGCAGGGCTTCTGCACAATACAAGCCTGGCCGCTTCGTCTCCCTCCATGCCCAGCCCGCTTATGTGGTGACGCAATTTGCAATGATCAGTGTACAGTCCTACCTTCTTTGTCAAGATTGGTATAGTTACCTTAGCATGGGTTACCCTACTAAGCCCTGCCAGTATTGATGGATCTTTCTGTCTATCTCTGCAGAGATTATTTGTTGAGCGGCCACAGTAGTGGACATACAGTTCCATCAAACAGCTCACTGTATTCACTTTCGCAGTTTTCGATTCTGTTGATAGATGCTGATTTGTGTTGTCTTATTTGGATATAATTGTATGTGGCAATATTTCTGAAAAAAATCTTCTCTCCGTATTCATTGCAATTGCGTCACCAGTGCCTTTTATGTTATCCATTATCCACTAAAAAGCCACTCTAAATCTCTAAATAAACGTTTATACTCCAGGTGGATCGTAGGGGGGCGCTTTTTTGAAGTTGCCTGAAATATATTAATCTGCAAACCTATTTATTCGTCTTTCCGTTGCTCTGTATTACAGTGAAGCCTTTCTGTTTTATTATTATCAAACTACAACACCTTCTCTACAAAATAAGCTTTAGCGGGGGTCGCAAGACACCCCTGAACTGTAAAATAAGTTTTTAGAGAAAAGGTTTTTTGCCTGACATCTTTTTGTAACATGTCAGAGTAGATATAAATCACAGGATTTAATGTCAATCTCGTTGTTATAAAAGTAATCCAAGCAAATTATAAATTATCTAGTTTTTAGTGGTCTGATTACAATAACCAGCGTCCTTTTCTTTGACGATAAATGTGATGAAAAAAATAAAATTGTATTTTTAACCCTATTTTTTGCAACCCATATTCTCTCTCGTAACCATTTTCACACATTTTCACCATACAATTCGTCCCCTTACAATTTCTTCTGAAATTTAATTTGATTTCTTGCATATTTCCTGGGTTAGAAGAAAACCACCAAAGAATTATTCTGTAACCGTCCCATGAAACTTCGTCCTAATATTCGAACAAACTGACAAACACCGTCTCATAATGGCGCTCCTTAACGAAGTGTGGCATCAATATTATACACACGCTGGCGGATGTCAGATAACGACTAAATGCAACCAAATGGTCGTTTAATCACGAATTTCAACCAGCATATGTCATATCTGTGAAATAATAAATGCTTTAATTGCTTATATTACACTTATTATGATATCAGTCAAACAGTTAACAAAAACAATACGGGTTGTTATAGAGAATCACTCGTACTTTTAATGGGCAAGTGGCATTTGGATATTAAGGAAATATAAGTTAGGTTAATGATCGTTGTACAGAGCTTGAAAATGTTCAGGCCCAATGTAGTTGAAAGGAGAGCATCTACTCTTTTTCATGAGCGAGTGATTGATAACTCTGATAATAAAGCAAATCAACAAACGTTGGATATGCTTCATAGACAGTTTGGATACGTTGATACAACATGAAATGTAATCTTGACCCGAAATCAATCTGGATCAACCATACCCATGCGATTTGAATTAAGGACCATGCTTACACCGTAGGTAGCCAAGTGTTCAGAGAGACACACACCACCATTGTTCTTTCGGTAAATGGCCAAACACCAATGCCCATATTTGCACTGGAGGCAGCTAGGACTGTACGTTATCATCAACCTGTGTTAATCGATGACGCCACACTAGTTCATTTTGCGTTACAGAGCAGCACTAGTGGTCACGGTGAACACAGGGTAATTGATCTTGCGTTAGCGCACCATCTAAAAAAGCGCCACTGCGTCATCTTTTGGATTGCTGTGGTGTTAACGCATGCTGCATGGTCATGTGGTTAGCTATCCACAAAACCGTCGCCATCATCCAGCAATGGTAGTAATTATCAGGACAGTAGAATCTGCAACTAGGCTACCTACAATGAATGTGCGCCTCGTTCTTCAGGAGTTACTAAGGTTACACTAAATTTTGCTAAGCTCTACCTTTTTAATTTTAAAGTTAAATGGCGCTGGCAAAGAAGTAATCATATAAAAGGTGCTTCGGTCGGAAATATGAAATTAGACAAAACAACAAAACTTTCTAGCAGGAGAATGGCAGCTAACCATAGTTAAGTCTAAATACTTTAGTTGACAAACGTTGTTGACATATGTCAATAAAACGTTATTTATGCCTCTCACATCCCATTACACATCATTACCAAACTACAGTAAGCTTATAATCCAAAGTCAACCTAAGAACATAATAGGTTTAAGTCAATCCAGTACCTTGGGACCTTCATAGATCCCCATCTAAAATAGGATATCCACATAGATTTTGTCAGAGAAAAATTAGGATATCCAGTATATAAACTCAGTAAGATGTTAAATTATGTGTAGCTTATTGAGAAGTATTTGCGTGATCGCTCAAAATGCCTAGAGTGCGTGGAATTCGCTGGGTGTCCCAGCTAAGTGGCTTTGAGAGCGGTCGAATTGTCAGGTTGCGTGAAGCCGGTCTATCGATAAGAGAAGTTTCTAGGAGGACCAACAGATCCTTACGCAGAATACTGCAGTGTGAACGAGCGTGAACTCAGGAAGGCCGAGGGCAGCGAACGAGGAGTTTTGGACTTCCCAGAGGGACCACAGAGCCATCGCCAATCAGAGGTTTGAAGAGCATGGAAGGATGGTTGGTATGCGTGCGGTATATCGCCGAATACGACAGTCTGGTCTTTTTTATCGCCCTCATTGGGTGTCACCTCTCACAACTGAACATCGGCGTAACCGTTTGCTCTGGTGTAGAAAGAGATCTCTACGGAACCGGGAATAGAATCAGGTGGTCTTTAGTGGCTAATCCCGCTTCTGTCTCGGGATGCACGATGGTCGGGCAAGGGTGAGAAGGCGACATGGTGAAAGACGTGACCCACAAATTGACAGAGAGCGTCACGTTCACCACACCGTGGGCGTTATGGTATGTATATTAAAGTAGTGGAGCCTCATCTTATTCCATACCTAAAATCCATCCAAAACCCGATTTTTCAGCAATACAATGCCAGACAGCATGTTGCCAGAGCATCGTTAGCCTTCATGGATCAACATCGCATCAACCGTTTACCTTGGCCACTACGATCGCCTGACCTATCTCCAATTGAACATGCCTGGGACACGATAGGTCGCAGGCTCTTTAATTTGCATCACCTTCCACAGACTTTAGCAGCTCTTACTGACGGAGTTGTAGTAGCCAGAAATGAGATACCCCAACAGGATATCGACGACCTTATTGGTAAAAGAAATCGTGGATCCTCAACACATTATTGAACCAGCTTGTGCAGTCGGTTGACGAATCAAGCTGAAAATTTAATCATTTTCCAGAAATTATTAAAATCGGATAAACATACGTAGGGTCTTACCTTTTATTTGTCGCTCAGTATATATGATATCAATATTCTATTCCTATAAAATTATCCTTGCGATTCGTGAAGGTAAACCTATTACCATACTTACGATTTCGAAATAAAGGATCAAAAATTTTAATTTCAAAACCAAATTAAACTATATTTACCAGATGTCCCAGCTTTCTAGGCCCTAAATATTACAGTTGTGTATATAGACATAAGAAAACTTTAAAGCTTCAGCTTATTTTAGGAAAAATTAAAAGTGTGGGTGAAAACGTTTCCTATAGGAAATACAAAATGTTATTTACGCTTAAGAAAACATGTTTATATAGTATTCCGACCCAGACATTCTTTATTTGCTACTAAGAATCATAGAAAAGTGAATGAAATTATTTTCTTATTTACTTTCTCTTATTTCTATGGGGTAACTATTTCATTAGTATATGCCACGCTCAAGGTTTGCCTTTTGTGGTTTACTTATGTATTCGTCTAATGTTATATAGTTTTTACAGTGAATGATATGTTTTAAATAATGATAAATACATACTTAAAAAACCTACTATTGACTGAATTGTTTCAGTTCAAAACAATTTCAGAAGAATTAATATTAAGGCTTAGACTCTACTTGTCTGTTAACGTCCAACACACTGTTCAGATGTTATAAAAATAAAATCATGTATAGAGGCAGCTACTGACTTTTAAGTTAGGGTCATAAATTAACCTACAATTGAGATACAATCAATAAAATGGACTTTAGTACAAATTAAATACGTGGATCGTGGGTGATTGATTGCACTGAGGAATTATCACTCGCGTTCCTATTTCTCTTATAATCGCCAAATGATGTTAGAGAAATACTTCAGTAACTTTTGTAGACTAACTTTTATTGAGACATCAGCAACAGTTGAGAACAGAAGAACAAGTAACGAAATGAGTACAGAGAATGGTCAAAGACCCTTTTTATATTATAAGATTACACTTACGAATTTTCCAGAAATCAGTAGTCTCTGGTAAAAATGCAAACATCACATCCTGTTTCACGAGTATGGGACGGTCTTATACTAGTAGGGACTTAGATGGTGTTAGTGCTTTAAGGATACCATAGCTCCTCCCCACGGTGAAAAAGATTCGTCTCGAATCAGACAAAATTAAGCTAAAGGTAAATTTCTAAACCCGCTTTTCCTCAGAGGGTTTAGAAACTGGAGTTGTGGGTGGAACTTTGGTGTCCTTTACATAACGATATTTTACAAATACAATAATAAAAATGATTAAAAATATAAGAATACAGAATAAAATGATAGGATAATTTACAGTAGATCTATAATGTAAATTCTGAAAGCTGACTTGCAAACAGGTAAGGTTTCGATGTAAATACGATTCCAGTGAAACATTTGTTTTCTGCAACTGATATTGCGTACTTTTTGCTGCATAAACAAGATCTAACTTAATCTGAAATGTGTAATCTAAAAAATTCTAAAGTTTTATGACTAATTAAAATATTACATTCTAAAATAATATGTGTCGCATAATGTATAAAAAAAGTACCTTTACAGTCTTTTATCTTTGTTAGTTGATTAGTATCAATTATATAATTATTTTTATTCAATTCTAATATTCTCGTGTAGTTTGTTTTGCTCTCAGACTCACACATTTCGAACCTCTGTGGTTGACAGGGAGACTTGAAAGTACTTTTACAAACATACAGTTGATTACTAAGTTTAATAATGTCAGAACAATAAGAATTGCAAAAGTTTGAAAATTTTTACCTTCTAGCTGGCTTCTCAGTGAATATTCGGGATTTCTGACCAAGTCACACTACTTGATGAAGGCTGGGCATCCTGTTTGCAGTGCCAATTAAATACGTGTGGATCGTGGGTGATTGATTGCACTGAGGAATTATCACTCGCGTTCCTATTTCTCTTATAATCGCCAAATGAAGTTAGAGAAATACTTCAGTAACTTTTGTAGACTAACTTTTATTGAGACATCAGCAACAGTTGAGAACAGAAGAACAAGTAACGAAATGAGTACAGAGAATGGTCAAAGACCCTTTTTATATTATAAGATTACACTTACGAATTTTCTAGAAATCAGTAGTCTCGGGTAAAAATGCAAACATCACATCCTGTCTCACGAGTATGGGACGGTGTTATACTCGTAGCGACCTAGATGGTGTTAATGCTTTAAGGATACCATAACTAACACACAAGTGCTGCAACTGTTGAATGAAGCACTTAGGAGTTTATCAAAGGACTTATTCGTAATAACAACTTCAATGCCAGCAATGAAACTTCTAGTAAGAAAATTGCAACTAACCTATAACCGATTAAAGTGTTTACTTTGTTGTCAATTTAATAGCGTCATAAACCGACAAGTTCGAAGCACTGAACGTTCCTGCTGCGTGCACCCAGCTAGCGTACTGCAAGGATCTGTCTCTGCAGAAACGGCTGTTGCCCGGTTTATGACATCGTAAAATCTGTCCTTATATTTGTTGGTGGGAGGTTTCACACTGATATTGATGAAATGCTTCGAATGCGGTTTGTTCATGTCACGTTTGTTGAAATAACTTCGAGAGACTTTTGTGATAGTTGTTAACTGGGATTGGGAGTAACCTTTGGCGTAAACAATGAGCCATAATATGCTTTCACTTCCCCCCACAAACCGTGGAATGTATGGTAAAAACACTGCATATACAATTCCGAAGAAAGCAGCAATATGTCTGTAGTGCGATAAGCACACTTTTCGTATTAATCTGAACTTAATAAATAATAGTTTTAAAAACTAAAAAAAAAAACACGCTTGTCTAACTAAACTAACTAAAAAGTAGAAATAGTTATTTATTATACAAGGGAAAAAAACTAGATTTTAGCTTCAGGTTGTATTGTCTCCCGACGTGAAAGCTAAAATCTAGTATTTTTTTCATGTATGATACACAATTTTTTTCTGTGACGGGAAAAACGACGATTTAATATTGAAAAATTATATTATTACAATAGTTAAGTCAGAAAATTATAGATCTGAAATTTGAATTTTGAAATTAGTCGGCTATGTACTTATATATTTGATTTAAAAATTATGAACTTAGTGGTTGTTTAGAAGTTATGTTTAATACTATAAAGTAAAAACTGTCTGATTCCGAGTTTTCTTTGACTCCACCGGAATTAGTAGAAGTAGCCAAAGTAGCGTCAGAAAAATTACTGCCAGCTAAGTCGCGGATTTTGACTGTATAACCGAACAGTTTAAGGATTATGTCGTTCATGCAATGCACATTTAATAATTGTACTTTCGATATAAAGGAAATGTAACTTTATCTTTGCTTATGTGTTTATACAATATCCGGGATAAAGGTACTCATTTTTTTCCCCGGGGAAAAAAGTAATTTCATAAAAGTGACATTTTGTTACCTGTCAACATAGATAAAATGTTTTTTCATGTCACAGAAAAAATTATTTTTAATTACAAAGAGTTTATATTACAGTAGTAGATGGTCGAACAATCAATCATAATTAGTGACCTCTAAATGAAATTATAATAAAACTTAAGTTATTAACAGAATATTCAATTTAGAGTAAAAAGCGTGGGGTGCTTGATATATTAAATGTTACAATCATTCTGTTGGCAACTATCTACGAGAGGAGAGTTATGAAAATGTAAAATGCACCCCACGCTTTTTGCTCTAGATTGTATTATTCTGTTAATAACTTAAATTTCATTATAATTTTATTTTGAGGTCACTAATTATGATTAATGTTCGACCATCTACTCTGAAATGTCTTACGAATCATTTTGTAATCTAACCATTTCATTTAACGCTTCAGTGTTGCATGGGATTTCCTGTCAACTTAGAGCAATCAAGTTCTTCAATCCGAATACCGTCTAAAGATCTTACACGACTTAGGGTGGATTTCACCAGGATTTTCAAATCAACAGTCCGGTATTCTCCACCTATAGGGTCCGTCAAATACAGAGAATGAGCTTCAAGTTCCAATCAACAAATTTTAGCAACCAATAGCTATGAAATTTTGAAGACAAAATACTGTCAAAGTATGAGATGATAGCTTGTCATTGAAACATCAACAGCTTATTGATTAAGAAATTACATATAATTCAGTCAAAATTTAAAAGTGTTCGATTTTTGAAGAAAGTTCATTTTTTTTTATTTGATATTGTCGATTGCTTATTCATGTTTATATTATTTTCTTCAATTCATATGCGATTTTACTGATTCCTGATAGCTACTGTGTGTTTTTTTCCTATAAACCCCTTGCAGATAGTCACTAAGCATCTACTTGATGGCAGGCTCTACCAAAAATTTCATAGATATTGCTCGTTTCCAAACACTCGTTCATTTAGTTGCCGCTTATCAGCACCATTATAGCACCGTCGATTGATATTCCCACAAAACCATTCAGGATTTTTGATATCCAAACATCCATAGTCAAATATTTTTTGGTTGTTCAGAAACTGAACAAACATCCAGACTATATTTACAGCGATTAAGAAATACTCAAATATATGTCGTAAAGCTACCGGCAAACTGAAAACCTGCAAAAAAATAGAATTTGCAATAACTTTCTTGCTTCACTGATTACACATCCTAGGTTATATTTGTATTAGACATTATTTGAATAATAGCTGATTATTACATTTCAAAACCCCCCAACGAGTGACACATGTGTGGGATCCATCAACCAGGCATGTGTCGTTTGCGAACGAGTCGTTCAAAATGAACGACTCATCTAAGTGAGCGATGATTGAACGACTCTTTTGTTACATATGACTCGTTCTACTGCGCAAAGCGTGTCTGCAGTATGCAGCAACAGAACTGCGAAGTGACAACGTGGTAACAGTATAGACACCATCTAGGGAACCCGGTAGTTTTGTGTTGAGATGTATCATTAAATTATACGTTGAAATGATGGAGTTTGAGACCAAAAATTGCATTTTGATTCAGAATTCGGTAATTTCTCAATACCACATATCCCTTCTTTTTTCGAAAGGCAGTATATATTCCTTACATTCAATTTCAACCAAAAATATTAATACTTAAATTAAATATTATAACATCGGCAACCCTAACCCTCCATATTTCATTTTCGTAGTATGATGTATATTCTCTGACTCCGTGAGTCTTTACTATAGGGAACACAATACTCTCGACAGCTTCGAGGGTAATCGTATCGTTCAAATGAACGGTTCCGAACGACTTACTGAAGACACGAACGACATGAGCGAGCTCAGAGAAAAGAGTCGTATGTCTCAAGCCTACCGTCAACCGTTTGTCCCTGTGGAGTAAGCTCCGCCAACTGTCGAAATATACGAGCCCCTTCCCACTTCAGTTGGCCCAACTATTGAAATCTTAGTTTTTTTCTTATCAAACACAAATAATGAAAATGTAGCAGGGTGTTATAGGTTTGAAATATTAACAATGAATATTTTAATATTATATAGTTGAAAACACCAACTTTATCACTCCCTAACCAAATTTGCAGCATGAAAATAACACATGTTGCAATTACAGCATATCAACCTATTTTCATTTCAATGCAAAATAAGTCTATAACGCATAGGTGGCTGTGAAACATAAAAGCCATGACAATTCTTTTTATTAATCACAGCTGTCAGAATACGTTTAAAAGAGTTTTGGGTAGTTAAGGTTTTCAAAATGGGTAGAGGAAAGGTTATTAGTGAGAAAATTCGCTTACTGATAATTAGATTTTTCAATTCTGGAAAACCAAACTCAGAAATTGCAACTTTGTTAGCCTTATCGCGGCACAGTGTAAGAAATATTGTAAGAAGATGAAAAAAAGTAATAGCACAAATGCCGACCGAAGAGCATTAAGAAGAATAATCGTGAAAAATAGGCGTGCCAATTATTTAAGTGCTCTGTGGAGCGACGCTGTTGGAAGGAGAATTTCGAGGTCCACAACTCATAGAGAGGCCCACAAACTGGGTTTAGCACTTGCACGGTAAGTTTTCTTATAAAAAAAGTGAAGTAAAAACCCTAAAGTTGCACAACTTGTTTATAGGCCAAAGAAAAGCCAGTATTAGCTCAACTGCAAAAGAAAAATCGGCTTAGATGTGCTAAAGAACATAGACAATAGACACCTCAACAATGGTGTGCAATACAATGGAGTGATGACTTCCGATTTGAAGTTTGTGTTGGTGACAGTCGCAGTAGAGTTATTCGCAAAAAAAATGAAGCATGCGATGTTGACTGTCTGAAGAGAAAAGTGAAATTTCCAGCATCCGTTATGGTCTGGGGCAGTATGTCTTCAAAAGGAGTAGAAAAACTTCATTTCATTGATGGAAATGTGGATACAAACAAATATTTGGCAATTTTAGAAGAATCGCTTTTACCGGTGATGGAAGAACGTTTGACATCCGGCCAAGATTTTGTGTTTCAGCAAGATGGTGCAGCGTGCCATACCACAAAAAAGGCTATAAAATGGATGGAAGAAAATAATGTACCACGAGATGAAACAGGTTCTACGGCAACATCCTGCTCGTACAATCACCGAACTGAGACAAAAGCTTCAAGAAATATGGGATTGTTTTACACCAATTTTTTGCCAAAACTTGGTTAACACTATGCCCCAAAGAATTTCAGCCATAATAAAAAATAAAGGTGATGTTACCCAATGGTAATTCTTCAATTGTTGCTTTGTTAACTTCGCGCATTTATTCGCACATTGTTTATTTGTTCAGATGTTCTATTGGTTATAGGTCTAAGTGATTTCAAATATGTATTTTTTACGACTAGAGTGTATCTAAATTTTTTTTGAGAAAATAAATTGTTTTAGGAGTAAATAGTTTCATGTTTGGTTTATAAAGGCATATTTTGGTACAAATCATGAAGTGGGCCAACTGAAGAGGGAAGGGGCTCGTACTCTACTATGCTTTATAAGACTATTTGTGGAGTTTTCCCCAAAATCGTTGCACAACACTTGAAAAAATGCAAATGAAAATTTAATATTATTTCCATGATGCCGCAAAATAGCTCCGTCGGTACCTCGGGTTATACATCTTGACAGTAGCGATGTTCGATACGATCCTGTATTTAGAAGTATCGATACATTTCACGAGTATCGTCATCTCTTGATCCGGACTGTGTCAGAAAGAGTGACTAACTTCAGATTACTTCTCGTCTTTGTTTCCTTCCGCTGGATATCGATAATTTTATTCCAATATTTTTAGAGTATCGATACTTCCTAAAACGATAGGAATTGATACATAACGATACTTTTCGTGGATCTAAACGTTCCCAATCTTGACAGCTTGTCGTTCTTGTCAACTGGGCTGCAGGGTGCGGTGTTGCCTTTACTCTCTTATATTTTGCTAAAATATTATGACAAATAAAAGCTTAAAATAAAATATTGACGAATATGATCGGATATGAATAGAATTTAGAATATAAATTCATATTGCAAATTTCAGATTGTCTATGCATGGACTTGAACCGGATCTTTTGGTATTTCTACCGAAGAGAGAATATTTGCCGATAACATCATTCTCCACGATTCTTCAAAATAATTTAAATATTTCTATACTTACCGAAAAAGAGCTGAAACCAAAAATAAAGCTAAAAGTGAATTTTATGTAGTGTTCATAGTTTTATGCCCCATATCATACATATGCATACACACTCAGGCCGTCGGGCACATGAGAGGCGTAGATTTGGGTTGCCTATGATAACGAACGCACATCCTCATCCCTTACTCCGCTTGCCCTGAATTGATTTTTGTTCATTTAAAAGATACAGATTGGTAGATTACCGTCCTTACCTCATCACCGGACAAGCACTAAAGAAACTGAAACCTGTCTGTTTTCAAAATAAATATTTAATTAAAATGAGAGGTGTGTTCATGAGTTCAGGGGTAAAACAGAAAAATATTCACAATCCTATAAGCAAGAATCGAAAAAGGAATATCCAGAATGGTTTCAAAGTACTTTGAAAGAGCGACCAGTATACACATTGTAGAATTTGTAAGATAGATCTATGCCCTCAAGAAACATGTTGTGTGCGCGCCCAATACAGTGACAGACGTTTTTCATGACTCAGTGGTCCTTGATCTACCACTGATCTTGGAACGGCACTTACCTTATACCGAATTCAACGACACTATTTACCGATTCCGTTTTTTTTTGCCGGTTCGGCAACATTGCAGGTGTGCAGATCACTTTAAAAGCAATTGATATCCCAGACGTGTTATAATAATAGAAATAATAAGAAAATATAACAATGTTTGCTGATATATTTTCATAAATAGGTATTTCTGATTCTGACTGATAATATCTAGAGGATAAATAATAGGTGGATGCGGATACTTTTACAAACATGGATGTTTTTGGACCCAGTAATGCATAATGTGCTGTTTGTTTACATTTGGTGTGGATTTCTAGGTCATAAATTGTTTTTGATGTAACAAAAGATGATGAACCAGTTGGAATACGTTTTATATCCTTTTTTTTGCAAAATAACAAAAATCGGTATCTTTCTACAGGTACGTATTATGTACAACACCCTGTACGTAATATACAGACAAAACAGTCGTCATTAACAGTGAAAACATCCTACCAAATATGATAGCTAGAAAATCGACCTATTATTTGCCGCATTCCCATTGGTCCACTTAAATAACTGACCATCTTTTCTGAAATGATAAAAATTTTAAATTCTATGAAAGTTATCCCAATTCTAAAGGACAAAGACATAGTATTACATCTATAATGTAACCTTATTTTTTTTATCTGTTTTTGAAGATAATACTCTGCTCTGTGCTAGTGAAATAGAATTTTATGATAATAAAATACTTGATGAATCGCTCAAAATTGATCTGGTCATGACCACTGAGGAATATATACGTTCGCATTTACTTAAAATAAAATCTAAAGCCTGTGGGCATGATGGTATTACGCCTAATATGATAAAACTGTGTCTTCCTGTGATTGGCAAATATTTAACGCATTTGATTAATTCTTGTTTGGAACTTCACTATTTTCCCTCTGCATGGAAGCAAGCAGTAATTGTTCCCTTGGCAAAAACTAATAACCCTTATTCCGACCTGCGCCCAATAAGTTTATTTCCGATTCTATCAAAAATATTGGAAAGGATAGTACATGATCAATTGAAAGGGTACTGCTCTGAGAATAATATAATTCCAAAAAACCAGTCTGGCTTCAAAGTAGGGAATAGCACCACCACTGCCCTGCTTAAGGTGACTGATGATATTGTTGAGGCTTTGGATCGGAGTCAAGCAGCGGCTCTTGTACTGCTTGACTTCTCCAAGGCTTTTGACACTATCAATCATTCACTTTTGATCTCAAAATGCAAATATATTGGATTTTCTCAAGCATCTATCAAGTTCATTACTAGTTATCTCATGAATCGTATGCAAAGGGTACATTTGGAAAACTCATATTCAACATATAAGAATGTGATATCAGGGGTCCCTCAAGGCTCTTTTTTTGGGACCGCTATTGTTCTCCATTTACATATCAGACATGTGTAAACTGATACGCTCCTCTGAAGTGATAATTTTTGCGGATGATACACAAATATGTAAAACTTTTGATCCAGATGACTGTGTAGCAGCTGTTGACGAGTTGAATTGTGACTTAGCCACTATTGTTAGTTTTTCCAAGCATAGCTCCTTAACGCTAAATGCCTCTAAATCTAAAGCTGTTCTCTTTGCACCAAAAAACAAAATCATTAATATCAGAAATAACACGACAGTACGCATTAATGACACTTCTTTAGTTTATGAGGATCTTGCAAAAAATTTGGGTGTCTTACTTGACAAGGATTTACATTTTCGTGAGCATATCTCTAAATTAGTAATAAACTGCTTTGTTGTACTAAAAACATTGTTTGTTAATAGGCATTTCATCAATTTCAAATTGAAGAAACATCTTTGTGAAAGCCTAGTTCTCTCAAAAATCAACTACTGCCTTATAGTTTTCTATCCTTACTTAGATCAAGTCTCAATTCGCAGACTTCAACTGATTCAAAATTCATGCTGTCGCCTCATCTACGGTTTAAGAAAATATGACCATGTTTCACACTGTATTCGTAGTTTAAAATGATTAGATATTAATAGTTCATACGAGTATTTTATCTTGAAGTTCATTCATAATTTGATTATCACGGGAACTCCCGAATACCTCTTCAAAAAAATTGTTTTCAGGCAATCTGTTAGAAATCGCATGCTCAGGTATGGCAAATTATTAGATATTCCACGGCACCGTACGGCTTTGTTTACTCGCTCTTTTAGGTATAATTGTGTCAAATTGTATAACGTGCTACCTGATGCATTCAAAAATTTATCTCAAACTAAATTTAAAGTTTGTGTCAAGCAGCATTTGCTATCAAAAATGACTCTTAGTAGTAATTAAGTAGTAGTTTGTAGTTTAGATTAGTAACCGCCAGAAAAAATTTTATTTGACGTGTTGCTGAATCTGTTTATATTTTTTGTATTGTCTTGCAATATTTTTGTTTTCCTTTGGTTAGCCACTGTATATATACATGTTAAGTACATGTATTTACATTGGTTCACAACCATGAAAATAATAGGGTTAAGTGGAAGAGTAGCTATTTAGCTAAACCTCGCCCGATACTATGTAATTTTATAAATAAAGACGATTTATTATTATTGTTATTATTTATAAGGCAACCGTTTTTTCACGACTTTATTCAACATTTCAATAGAAATCACTGATATTCAGAGAGCTTTGACAGCTTCCGTCAAATTGCATTTCGATAAAGTTTTTTCCTATTGGTGCAACTGACCGTCAAATATTAATGTTGGTGAAATTAGCCCTTAGTGCCACATAACCTTGCCAGCAGCAAACAGTCGCGAGCCTAGATAAATGACTGTATGATCGACTGCACAACCTTGCATCTTGTGGACGGCCGAAGCCTAATGGCAACAGTCGCCTCTCAGCAGTTCCATAGCTGTATTTCGCTGTGAACTGTATCGATATCGGTTCAATCATGTGCACACCATCTGAACCTAAATCGATACGGACAATAAAAATATATAATATGAATATTATAAACAGTAATTTGCGTGTATTAGACTCATTAGTACCTACGCATGTATACCGAATGAACAAGGTGAGAATGCGATACCTTGAAAAAGTATCGGCCTTCGTTATGCTGTGCCGAGCGCCCAAACCGACAAAGAGTAAGTCCGAAGCTGCACACAAGCGCAGATTGCGCGATAGCTCTATTTCTCTTACTCACCTACAGAGGATCTATAAAAGAATTCATCAATCCTGGTGGTTCTAGTAAGGATATTGGAAAACTGTCATCAAATTATTGCATTGTCATCGGTCCTTGACACGTGTGCGAAGCTTCAAATTAATCATACTTCTGGAAATTGGCGAAATCTATACAGGTGTGCCAGTATTTGAATTGTGGAATCCTAGTCCTATCAACAAGTTAGATGACAAATATAACATTCTAACCCATTTTCTAACTCAGTATTAGATAAATATGATCAGTTTGGTGAAAAATTAAGGTGTATTTCCCTGAACTCGTAGATCACTTCTTTGATGATAGGGAAAGGGAGTCACTACCATTCCTTGGACTTTGTTCTGGAACTTTTGAAAGACAGCAATATTGCTGTTGCCTTTTATGACTTATACGTCCAATCTGGTTTTAACAAAGCTTTGCAGAGGTCCAAGGTGGACCTTGTTGCACACCTTGGACTTCCCTCCACTAACCCAATGCATCTCTGTGAGTTTGAGGTCCATTTGTCTCCTTCTTGAGATGTTCATTTGCCATGTTAGCCATGATAGCTTTTAGAGAAAAAACAAAAGTTTTGAATTTAGTCTGGCACACAACACTAGAAGCATCAGAGACCCGAGGCCGTTGCCATATCGGTAAAATAAAGCGTGACCCTCGACCGCATGTCGGTGTGTGCGTGGCTTGAGACAATCCGTTTAGGTCGGTCAGTCGGGTAGCAAGAACTTCACGTACCAGTTGTACCCTATATAAACGCACAAAAGCTGGGTCAGTTTTGAACGAGTATTGCAGAGAGAATTGAAGGAATCGATTCTAACTATCCCAAAGAAATTGATTGCAACAGTTTTGGTTCCCACTCCAATGAAGTCGATTTCGAGTCAAACGAATTCGACTCGGATTCCGATTAATTCTGTTCTGGTTTATGTGGTTTTGGTGAATAATCACGAAACCTGGACGAGGTTGCGATACCACCGCTTAAAACCAGATTATATTTGAATCAACTATTTTAAAGCTAAGATTTGGATATCAAATTGTGGTGTGGAGTTTTGGATTTTGTATTCACATTAATTTGCCATTTTAGTGTTAGCAAAAGGAAATCGAGAAGGTGAACATAATAAATATAAGTAAATCGTTTCTTTTTAATTCCTCACAATCTGATGTATAAGAGCAAAATGTAGAATGATGCACCTACAGGGTTTGTCCGGAAAGTAATAGGACTGAGTCGATTTAAAAAAATGTATTGAGCCAATCGTTACAATTTTAAAACCTTTCAAAATAAGCTCCTTCTGCGTCGGCGCAGCGCTGCTAGCGCGATTTCCAAGTATTGAAGGCGTCACGGAAGGCATTCTTCGGAATAGCCTTGAGAGCCGCGGTGCATGCTGCTTGGATCCCCTCTGTCGTTTCAAAATGCTTGCCTTTCATCGGCCGTTTCAGCCGAAGAAATAAAAAAAAGTCCGGGGGGGCACATCTGGGCTGTAGGGCGGCTGCGGAAGCGATGGGATGCCGGCCTTAGTCAGGTAGCTGTTGACAAGAAAGGCGGTGTGAGCCGGGGCGTTGTCGTGGTGCAAGTTCCAGTCGGCTGCGATGTCTTGGCGGACCCGACTGACCCTTCGTTTGAGTCCCCTGAGCACTTCCATGTAAAAGTTGACCTTGACGGTTTGTCCAGGAGGAACAAATTCATGGTGGACGATGCCTTTGATGTCAAGAAAGACAATGAGCATCGTTTTCACTTTGGATTTGCTCATTCTTCCCTTTTTTGGGCGAGGAGACGCCGTCGTATGCCACTCGGAAGATTGCCTCCTTGTCTCGGGATCATACTCAAAGATCCACGACTCGTCACCTGTGATTACGTTATTCAAAGATTGGGGGTCACTTTCACACATGTCCAAATTTTCTTGGCACACTTCCACTCGCCGCAATTTCTGGTCGTGAGTGAGCACTTTTGGGACCATCTTCGCGCACACCTTGCGCATGATCAAATGCTGTGTCACAAAGTCATGAACCACAGATTTTGCTAAATTTAACATCTAAGCAATTAAACGAATACTAAGTCGAGGGTCTGAGTTCAAAACTTTGCGCACACGAGTCACATTATCGGTGTTTGTCGAAGTCGAAGGTCTTCCAGCACGGTCTTCATCAGCGACCTCTTCCCGGCCCTCCAAAAAGGCCTGGTGCCACTGAAACACACCACTTCTTGCTAAAGCAACACTTGGGTAAGGCTGCTTGATCATATCAAACGTCTCTGTCGCAGATTTACCGAGTTTCACACAGAATTTAATCGTTTACCTCTGCTCTAACGAACGCTGCATTTCCGGCTTGCACCACTCACAGAAACACGTCGCGCGCCCTGACTCTCCAAGTACTCGGAGACAACTGACCAGCCGCTCATTCGTTAGCTAGGAACGCCCTCTACCGAATCCAGTCGGTACGCGTACGCTCCGAAGTACAGTCATGGCCGAAGAAAATGAGTCCTATTACTTTCCGGACAAACCCTGTATTTAACACGTTCAGTGCTATATGTTAACCAAAAACTTCACGGAGGGACGAAATTTTTTTTTAGAACATTACTATAAAAATATTGCTGATATGTCTTCAACATAATTAGAATGTAATAAAAACCCTCCCTTCAGTATCTTTTTTATATGACGCACTGGTGCGTCAAGCGCACACTACACCCAACTTTGGTCCAGTATGCTCATGACGCACTGGTAAGTCATAAAAATATTTATTGTAATACTGCAAACACATTTTACTGATCATCAAATAAAAAAGATAAAATACGCCTAACTAAAATAGAACAACATTTCATACCCAAGACACACATATATATTAGGAAATTAAATGCAAAACTCTAATGTGAATACAAAAAACTATTTTATGCAAAGCAAACTTCAAGTTACATATTGATAAACGTATTGATATCTGAAAGTATTTTAAATACAGGTAAACCTGAATAAATGTTTATGATAAGAAAACTAAGCCCGATGATATTCTTCGAAGCATCTTCCAACACAATCCTGGGGCATCAGGGCATTTGGTACAATGATACGAGGAATCTCTTCTGATTTTATTCTGCCAACACACTTTGCAACGCTTTCGCATTGTTCTACCATCTTTATTTCTAGTTTCAATTTTCTCCAGTAAATGATGTGTAGTTTGTTTTGCAGGTTTAGGATTGGTATTTTGTGGTTGAGGAAAAATTTTTTCAAGAACAGCCATACGAAAATAATAATATAGCCGCTTTTGAGAGTGCTTGTTATATAAAATATAAGAATTGAAAAGTAGTAACTGAAATATATGTACCCCAGTTTGTTATACCAGCGCAACGTTTTCCGAACACATGATATCATCTTATCCATGTGGTCTATGCCGCTCATGTATCTATTATACTCCACTACAGGTAACTGCTTTTCCTTTGTCACATTTCTTCTGTTTTCCGCTTCAATTAGGTCGTTTTTGAATCCTGTAGATATATACAACACGTCCCTTTTATCTCTCCACTTCCCAATCATAACGCCATCCTTATAAGCAGCAAAGGTAAAACAAACCTTTTTTAAGTTTTATTGTGGTTATGTTTTTGGAGTGTCTTTCCTTCCGGCTTTCAGGGTCCCCGTACAGTAAGTGTTCACCTCAAGTAACTTTTTTGCTAAGCTATAACTATTGTAGAAGTTGTCCATGAATACAGCATGACCAGCATTTAGGTAATTTCTCATCAAATATAAGACAACCTTTGCTGTATGTCCAACTCCTCCATACGCATCTGTTTGTCCTGTGTATACCATTAAATTCATTATTAGACCATCGGAATCCGTAAGCATATAGCTTTATGCCATATTTGTGTCGCTTATTTTTCAAGTACTGTCTAAAGACAAGCCTCCCCCTCCAGAGCAACATTGATTCATCTAAAGAGAAGTTTTTATTGGGATAATAAATCCTTGCCATTTTGTCTTGAAAGTAATTTAGCAGCGGACGAATTTTGTATAAACGATCTTCAGGCACATTTTCACCTACACCAGGATTTTCAGCAAAATGCAACTTCGCAAAATGAGAAAAAAACGATCTCGGCTCATATATCTTGAAAAACATGTAATCCCAAACAGCCAGTGGGTTTTCCAATAATCTTTCAAGACATTGCATTTGATGGTTCCTGTATGAAACGTAAGTCCTATGAATTGCAACAGCTCATCTTTGGTAACGTTTTTCCAACGAGATATTCGTGAATTGGTCAGAGCTCCTTCGCTGAGGAAAATAGTTTCCGCATATTTATTTGTTTCATCGACAATAAGTTACAGTAAATCATCATCTAATAACAATCTAAAATAATCATAAGGACTTGCGTTTAGATCAAAATCAATCAGGAAACCGGGTGTTTTTGTAAAATTAATGTCCTTCATTCCGGCACAAGTATCGCTCCAAACCTCATTCAAATCGTCAGACGCAGTTGTTACATTAGAGTCATCAGGCGGAACAACAGCATCATCATTAGTAGGTATATCTAAAACAAAAATTATTAAATTATCACACTGATACAAATAATATGTTTAATATAAATCTTACCGTAATCGTTCTCTGAAGATGAATCAAGGTCACTGGGGATGTAAGAGCCTTCGATGTCGGAATCATCCAAGTCGAAATCCGAATCTTCAAGAATACGTAAGAGTTCTTAATCTGTAGGGTTATTCTCATTTCTGACTTGAATTTTACGTCTTTTTGTACCTGAAGTACTTGCTTCACATAGCTTTGGGTCACTCACGATTCACTATGTATAATCAAATAACCGATAATCAAATTTTGAAACTACGCCAATTTAACGTAAACTGAACCTTTCTGTACATGCTCCGTTCGTAATAGTTTCCTCTCGACAAGTGCTGAAATACTACTGCCAGTTATGTTTAACGGCGTAGCTGACTCACCAGTGCGTCATGCGCACTCGACATGTTAACTAACATAACCTCAAAAATGTAATTTGTGCAGAAAATGTGGTTTTGGGCTCCTTCAGACTAAAGCAAAAAACCAACTGCGGTCAAGGGTTCTTAGGTACTCCATAACGATACAATAATAATTGTTGGCACTTGAAATAGTTCCCGAGCTAGCTCTCACAGGTTAATGGGACGAAGACAGTGTTACGACAATATCACTTTATTTACTAAAATAGAGGCCGCTTTACAACTCACACTATACAATTCGAAATAAAAAATAGTATAGCAGTAACAATGTTAGTACATCCGTCGGCCTGGGCGACGATATCTGTCCTCCTTCTGCCGATGCTCATGCCCGTCTCTCCTCGCATTCACGTACAGTCGCGCTGTTACCGAACCTCTTCACACTGAAGAACCAACTACAAGTGCTATACGCTTCGTATCTACGAACTTATACGTGGGAAGTGAAAGGTAATTCTGTCATCCTTGATATGTCTGACAAGTGGTTAGATTTGCTATCCAGTTGCATAACTATGTACCTACCTAACCCATACTAAACGATTCGGTTGATCCGATAGCTTCACGCAAACCATCCACTGCTCTAATAAATATTCATTTGAGATAATCTTTATAAGGGTGGCATGATAAAGGACTCTTAATTAGTCTCCAATAAACGTTAATTTAGATTATTGAATCGCCTTTAAAAGGAACCAGCCTGCGTACAAATTCTCGCAGTTATCGGCGCAACACGGGAATCGTTTCAGGTACCAGCAGATTGCTTAAGTGCTGAAGCTGAAATACTGTCGAGCGGGCAGGCGACCGGCCAAAAAATCGCTTAACGCATATTCATGTAGTCCAGGACAAGAATGTATTTGGTCCAAATTTTCGTTATTAAACTTTACCAACGGGACCCAACGTGGAGATAACATCAGACCTCCACAAATATCACTGATAGTTGGAATTTGGCACGCCTTCTTAAACCAAACACCGTTTATGGAGTAGCACTCCTTATGGTACTCTCACACATCGAGTATTTGGGGAATGCCCCATGTTTTATTACAGACCATTTAAAGAAAGGGCCGATACCAGTTGGGCTTCAGTTATTAACGGTTGAGATATTATGAATTTTATCTGAAAAATGAGCGAATTTATGCAACAGACAACTTAAATGGATCAAGTGAGCCAAACAAGCACATACAACTAGTCCATATGCATCCTTTCCCTGCCCTACCGGTAGTTACTGTTCACATGGCAACGTTGTTCCTTCCCACATCTGCGCGGCAGTGCCCACCATGACATCGCTGCAGCGAGTTCATTTCGTGTATATGTTTTGTGCGCCACAGTACGGATAGATTAGTTAACCGGACCAGTAGGCTGAGCTTAGAAGGCAGGAGTCCGAAGTTGAAAATGTTTCATATCATTCTCAGTTTTAGAGGAAAATGTACAGGGAAATCTATGATGTGTGAGCAATGGCAATATTTGCATAGAATTACCGGGGGTGGAAGCGTATACGCGTGTACCCCCAATCCCCAAATTTCAAGTCCTACAAATTTTTTTCTGGAAACGATCAGGATCCTCTGAAATATCAAAAAAGCCTTTTCCGTGAATATAAATTTTTATGGTTTAGGCCTTAGCTCCGCCGCCACTGGATCGATTTTCAAAAACTACTAAGCTCTTTCGCCCTTTCGTGACTTTGTGTGAAAATTTACTTCCCAAATGACTGGTGTGGTTTTTGGTGATGTACATAGCATATCCAAAAACCATATCTCATTTTTCATGAGTACAATCCGCTCAGTGGCGTAGAAAGTAAAAATACTAAATTTTGACCTGCTGCACATCTGCTATCCTGACATCTGACAACCTAACCTATTCTTTTTTAATTTTCTGGTCGAAACCGCACAATGCATTTTTCTCAAAAGATAAAATACTTCTGGACCTTTTGACATTTTTGGATTCCACTTTCCACAAGTTCCTTCCAGGCATAAAATTCAAGGGCTGTTGTCTGAATAGTTTTGTAGTTATGGCAAACGCATAACATGGTTGGAAATAAATAATCACATCGTCCAGGGAAATGTAGCGGACAGGGAACAGAATACATAAGGTATTTTTCGATATAAGGAAACACGTACCAACAAATACAAAATCATCATTTATTCAAATATTCCAATTTTAGTTTGGAGGGCGAATTTTGGAGCATAATTGATTAATGCAATTAGTATTGAATTGATTTAGGCTACTGGCATTATTCTTAATGTATTTTCTTTGTCAGGTCTTGACTATTTTTAGGGATCAAGTTTATCAGCTCCTTCAAGTGATACTATTACTACGTGTGAATTATTAAGATAATCCATAAACTGGTAGGCACCCTTTTATAAGCTAGGATTCAAAATTTTGTTTCTGTCACTTTTTAACATACGAAATGAGGTATTTCATTTTTATTATAAATCCCAGCTTTTTATGTTCAATTTAGTTGAAGAACTTTCTTTTATCCCTTGGGAGACCTTTGATTTTAACGATTCAAAAATATTGAGCTATGAAGTATTATCTTGTGTATAGTCCTAGTGTGCATTTAACGAAAGATTGAAAATAACTCAAAAACTTCATAAATAAGCACCATTAATTTTTATATATATATATATATATATAAATGGATGAACTGGGGTGAAACTGATGACGAAATGTTTTAACACAACGCTCACTACTCTAACTGTCAATATAGCAGGTGTACCAGTACGTATTTTGAGATAAAATACCCAACAGCTCATTTTCTAACAGACAAAACCCATAATCATGTTATTTCAATTTTCTTCTTTTAAAATATTCAATCGAAATATATAATTGAAAATGTCGTACTTTGCTTAAAGAAAATCAACTTTGACATGTGGGTTAATACTGTGCAAAGTCGGATGCATATGGAACGCACTCCAGATTCCTATAAAACATTTCCTAAACATCTTTTAAATTAAAAATGGTATGTCATTTAGCTCACCCGAGACCGCTGTGAAGCAATATTGCTGACAGTTTTGTAACGGCACAAAGTAATATTTTTGTGAAGGTGAGAAAACTTATATTTATTAATACGAAAAAAGCATTTTTGTCTCATTTTGATGGAGTGGAACGGTATTGAGAAAAGCACTCGTCTTTCGGCACTGTTCCTATCCATTTACATTTAGCCATTTCCGAAAATTTTGAAATATCGTCGTTGTCTTGATGGAACCCGATACGTAACAATTTCTCCACATCGAAGCTTTCTGAATATCTGTATAGTCAAATATGACCTGACGTACAACAGTTTCATAATAACTCTAGTAATTCTGTAGAGATTTACTAAAAATCGGTGTGGCTGGAAGCGGAAAGTTTGAAAGAGTTTTTATGTCATTCTGTGAAAAATGCTTCTAAATAAATAGGAACGTTCATGAAAACAACGACGTCATGTTAAAGCACTAGGCCACTATGATGGATCCAATACCAAAATTGAAAGTGGTATTGAAACCCAAATCAAAAACAACACATTTTACCGATGTCAAATAGCTAAACTTGTTCTAGCCCAGTGATAAAGGTTTCCAAAAACGTCATTTTTGAGACACTGTGAATTGTAAAAAACAGTAATATTGCGTTCGTTTCTGGTGAATTAAGTGAGTTGCTTGCTTTACGTGGATCACCATTCAAAAGATGCTGCCATTCAAAAAGTATTCAAAAAGGGATATTCAGTGGCGCTCGTTGGTGCTTATTTCCGTAGGACATTTTTTTACGAGAAAACCTGTAGCATTAGTTTTTTTCCTCCGTTTTCAACCGAGAAAAGTTCATCTCACTCTGTAATACCCTGTGTATTATTAAGTCACCTCAAAAAACAGTTTTTAGGTGTACTGTAGTCAAATCTTGATAAGCATCCAAGCACGGGTGTTTTGAGACTTTTGTAACAAGACCTACTTTTTTAACGTCTCTAGAATCCAAAAATAATTTGGTGCAGCTTCAAATACCTTAGTAACGTTAGAATTTGTCCATCCAAGAGATGCTCGATCACAACAACGTTTCTTCACTATCACACATTTAGGACCTTGTCTCCTGGGCTGATATGTACTCTCCGCAAAAATATGGCCAACCGAAGAGGGTGATCGTGGAAAAAATCGCTTACCGCATACACCCAGGCTAGTAAGGAGCGGCGGCGGTTATCTCCTTGGCTTTTTGGCAAATTTAAGATTACGATGTCAGCGCTGGCTGTTAGCTATGTGTCTGAAGATAGAAGGTGAATGGCTTGAGAAGTTTAGCGGGATTTGAAGTTGCGACTGCTACTAAGAAGGCTAGGCGGCACTTTGATAAGGAGATGTCTGTTACACGAAACTGAGAAGCTTATTTGTTGTGCAAGAAACAAGACAGATGTTCGAAATATAAATGCTGAAATTATTCCTTTGAATCAGTGTTTTTTGTGTTTTGTGTGAAAAGAATTCCAACAGTCACAGATTTTTAAAATGTGTGTTACGAGGTGCTTTTTATTACTACCTTAGTTAACTTTCCGAGCTCAACCATTTAATCCAGAATAGACCTTTTATTTAAACTTAGCAATGATTACAGTAGAATTGGAAGTGATGTCTGATCCTCCAGAATTAATCTTTCTAATAAATTAAAAGCATTGTGCTCATTTCTTGTGTATTCAAAGAAAATATGATTTAAGCCTACTACTTTGGTGTTATCACAGTTGTGCAAACTATTCTCAATGATTCCAATCATAAACAGGTGGTCTTCAATTCTACCATGATCTAGTCGCAATCTTCATATTAGGATTGAATAAAATCTTCAGACTTCATCATCGACAATATAAGGTTATCTGACTGGTAAACGGGTTTTTAATTATTACACACGGGGTTCTGGAATTAAAGCAATATACGAGAAGGTACCCAAAAATAACCGGAATAGCATTGCAGTGGGCGGAGCTTGTGTAGTACACATTTCTGCCCCTAGAGGCGTACAACGCAACTCATTACCACTTCAGTGCCACCTGAGTTGTCGATCTGGCTTGTTTCGTTCCTCTGTAGTCATTCTTTTTTGGCTAGAGCTGTTCCGTGCTTGTTTCGATTTTTACGTTGGCAAGCTTCAGTGAGCAACGTGCACCTGTGAAATTTTGCTTTATAATTGGTAAAAATGCTGCTGAAGCTGTTTTAGTGTTGAAAATAGCTATGGGAAAAAGTCAGGTGTACTGCCCGAATCGACGAAAATGTTAAAAAAATTCGAGATCTTGTGCGTGTGGTTTTAAGTCGATTGCGAAACAGTGTTCGGCTAAAAAGACCCGATTTGTGGCAGTCAGGAGACCGGTTCTTCCACCACGATTATGCAGCTGCGCACACAGCCATCTCTGTTCAACAGTTTCTGGCTGAAAATGGCATGGTTCCGCTGCCTCACGCACCTTATTCGCCTGACCTGGCTCCGTGCGACTTTTTCTTATTTTCGCGGATGAACAGGGGCATGAAAGGATGCCGCTTCGAGCAGTGGAAGCACCGGTGGGACAAGTGTATTAGTTGTAGTGGACAGTATTTTGAAGGAGATAAGGTTACTTTGTGGAAAAGTTGAGAATAAATAGCTTTTAGAAAATACCTTGGTGTTTTTGGGTACCCCTCGTATGCTCCATCGCTACTTCCCTGACGCTAGCATATTATTTTTGTAAATATTATTGACATCATTTATTGAAACATATTTTATGTATCCAGCACTTTCTACAAAACAAGCTTCTCTGGCTGCCTTGCGTATTCCTGAGTGTGCCTTCCACCAAACAAAATCGAACTTTATGCCCTTCTTTGCCAACTGCATTAATACTTTGTAGCACTTGCTAGCTGACCCTTCTGAATGCTTAAGCACCGACTGAGAATTTGAAATTATAGTACTGTTTTTATATTGTAACAGTTATTAGATGTTTGCATCTGGAATTTGAAACGACATAGTTCAGTTCTTCGTACGACTAGTCCAGTCATTCTGCACAAGTCAGAAAGCAACGGTAAATTCCGAAATCAGATGAACATAAACCACCGTATTTTTCAGAAATATCAAATTAATTTGTCGGCCTTAAAGCAAACATCAAACGGTAAGACTTTGTTGTAAATTACTGATAAAAGGTTAGTAGTATATGTTCAAACTTCAAGTAAGTTATATAAACACCAATGCCGACATACTTACAGTTCCATTTCACAGTCAAGACCTCAAGAAGCAGCGACTGATACTTCCTTAAATAGCAATTCGGATTATTCATCTGGTGAGAAAAAGTGTGCTCTTTGGAGAGTTGTCTAGTTAGAACTACTTACTACTATAAGTTACTAATAAGCATGCGAGTAAATATGTCTATTTATAATATCATACTGCTTTAGGACACGCAAAAGGACCACTGTAGCATAAAAATGGGTACAATCAACACGAATTCAGAGAATATATTGAAGCACATGAAACTGTTTTTCAACATGTGCAGCACGGCACATATTTTGAAGAAAGTTTGCAATGCTTACCATAAATAATAAAATTCGAGGCTAACTGTCAGCAAGAAAAATCAGTCTTATAACAACCGCTTATAATCTCACTAAAAAGTACAGTCTGACTATACTTACGTAATTCCATAAGGCTATAATTTTTGTGATGAAAGCTCACTGACTCAACCTCTATCGCCAGCTCTAGCCCTTTTCTTTAATAACCCTATCGGTAGTTTTAGTAAAACTAAAGTAAAGATACTGGTGCTATAAATATGAAGAACTAATAATCCTTAACGCGTAACGTTTTCATTCTGTTCGAAAAATTATTCAGAGGAATATTCCACTTCAAAATTGAACATATTGCAGCAGAGCCGACACTACAGAAAACAGTTGTGTGAATTTACATTTGGAAGCTGCTTTTACGTGTAAACTACATACGGGGAAAATGACCTAGTCCGCTATGCATTACTGCCGAGAAGCGTTTGTTTGTTAGTGAAAAATGCGCTGCGCTGAAGCATGAAGGCATGGCTGGCAGTTCATAAGTTCGTATAATGTAAATATACCAAAAAAGCTAACCTATTAAAGTATAAGTTATTTGAAGTGCAACTCGGGCACAATTCTTGAATACATTTAACTGGGGACGTATAGAATCATCACGAGAATATCGGGTTATTGTTTAGAGATGTGCAAGGTAGCATATTAACTGTTGATGATCCCAAGTATAGCTGTAGAGTGTTTTGTATTACAGTAAATTTCAGACTTGTTATCTGGATGCTCCAACGCGTATCAACACACGAAAATTTCAAGATGCTATGAAGACCGAGATCTGTGGCATCCAATTTAGTCTGTCCATGAACCACTGACTGCTTACCCTTACTTCTTGCTTTGAAATATCAATGGGGAGTAGCAGGGGCAGATAACATGTAACTTCCACTTTTTCAGCACTCTAAACCTAAAGCTTTCGGTCAGCTGTGGCTAGCTGCCCCTTTATGCAAACTTCCATCCTATGGCCTCCCAGAGAAGCTTTGCAGATGTGGCTGACTACCCGTCTGGCAGCAACGTCTTCTTAATGGACGGATTCACCCCTTCATCACAAAATGTCAACGCAAGTATTCCCCAGGTAACGGTCTTGATCTGATACCAACCATCTACTTTACTGTACGGCCATTCCGATCCACAGCTTTGCTGATGACAGTACTCTACACGCAGGACAGACTACTAGCAGCGACTTCCTCTGACGAGGGATCTGGAGGTTATCACTGCTTGGGGAGCAGACCGAGTCCTACCGAAAACCCGTTTACTTCGGCTAGTCGGAGTCCAGATTACCGAGGACTTTTTTTCTCCGCACAACCTGCTAACTTTGTAGAAGCTCCAGCTACGACCTAGCCTCAAGTACTGCTACGTTTCTAGCGGATCTTCAGAAATCTAGCTCTCTTATACTACTGTGTCAACGGACTTTGCTGACCGGATGCTGCAGCACGATGGGCCTGCCAGGCAGACGCGCTTGACTTAGGCCACCCATCGTTACCTTGTGGAACTTCGTATACCCAGAACTGGCCAGAACGACCGCTCCTTTGTTCCTAGGGTGTCAAAATTGTCGGCATGAGGAGGTTTTTCCAAGTTCTACTAATTTTGGGCTGCTATAAAAGCGCATTAAGAAAGTGTCCTTAAGCTTCTCATAGCAGCTGCGGTGCCTCAGTATTTAGGCTTCTATCAGCACGATGGCTTCTGTTTAAAAAGAAACCTTCTGGAATAATTACATCTTCCCCGTTTATTTGCGTGTATATTAGTGAAATTATTTCAAATCCTGTCTACCTCGTCTACTAATTCCTGCTCACAACCCCAAAAATATGCTTGCAAAGCCGAAAATCAAACACGCTGACTGATCCTGTTTACATACACTCAAAGCGAGTGAGAGCTGGCTAAAATATGCACAGGCGCGTTCATAACTTTCAAATTATTCCCCTCTCCCACCCTCGCTTTGATGGGGGTGTTGGAGAGATTGAGGCAGTCATTCATCGGGGTATTTATTGGTATTTGGGATGTAATTTTAACTTTGCATGGCTTTGAACATGTTTTGCAAGCTTGTTTGTGTATCTTTTCTAGTTTGCCCAATCTTGTAATACGTAAAATCAGCTATGGGCTGGGTAATAATATTAAAATATACTGAATGTATTGAGAGTCAATAGAATAAGAACTGATAATTCTACTTTAAACAAAAAACATGTTAAAATATTGTCGAGGCCTAATTAAAGAATATGTTTGCTTGCATACATTTATCACTAGAGACCGACTTCATTATCTTTGTAGTGCAGGATATAGTCACTATAGCGCTTGTCGAGACATAATGGATTAACTTCCAGAAGTAAGGTGCCCGTTTTAAGTTCTTGAAGCCGCTGTATCTGTCTCTCGAATAGACATTATCATCACTTGGTGGCGATTGTCGAGAGGTGATAGATCAACTTTTGAAAGGAGAATGCCCATTTTGAGTTATTGAAGCCCTTATGGGTAGTGGACTTAAAGCAACGGACCACACGGGTGGATCAGAGAAAAATCGCAAGATGTGCCAGGTAAAAGTGACCATCTGATCAATGTAACTAATGAGAATAGGAGCATATTAATGAACACGCATAACAAGAGCTACTTGCTGACTAAGCTGATGAGTCACAATGTTCCTTTCACTCCCTTTCATTGGTTTTGAATACGGAACTGACACAACTAGCGTTCAAATGCATCCTCAAATGGATTCTTCTGTTACATCATACGTATATTACGAAAAAGTTAAGCATCGTCATTGAAATTGTCAAAAGTGCCACTAATGTCAAGGATTCCAGCAACAACCAAACCGTTTAAGCTGACAACCTTGGCGAGCACTGTTACCAAGATATGTTATCTTCAGTTGTTACCATCCTGCTACTAGATACACTAACATTTCTTCGACAATATATTGGAGCCAATGACAAAACGGCCCTAAGCCCCGTATCGTCAGTCATCCCTACAATTGTAGGGCGCGTTTATAGCCTCCTTGATTTCGGTAATATTACGTCTCCTTCGTTAACGTACATGTATGTCCTGCTTTTGATTTCCGAAATACTGACAGTTCCGGCTTGAGGTTATGTTGTTGTCTTGACGTTCAATGGAAAGCAGAACCATAATTTATAATTTTCTTGCAAATAATGTCGATCACTCAAAAATACCTCGCTACATTGAACAAATTCCACAACCTGTGGAATCTTCAAGAAATTGTTGAGTTAGAAAAATTAATGCCCATGGATATATTATATTATAATATTATATTTGTGTGTATGCAAATCCAGAAAGCTATTCCCTTGATGAAGCATTGCATATCCATATTATATACTTACCGCATTACTTCCGGGTGTGATTCATTCTCACAGACTTTATGAGATGATTCCTCCATGGATCAGAAACATTGTATGGCAAGTGCAATTATTGCATTGTCGATGTCAGAGATGCTTTTTCACAAATCATTGTGGGAGTCTAGATTGTGTAGAGTGTCTGGCACAAGTATGTATAATGTGGTTATGTGAAGATCATAATTAATATTATTGACCATCGCTATTTCAGGGTGCTCAAAATGCCTGAGGTACAGAATTTGATTTGTATTTAAACTGATGGCTATAAATTTTCGATTTAAATCACTATCAATAATGCAGCCTTCAGCTACTGAGCATAATTCAGTGGTATCATCAAGAACAAGGAGATCAATGCCCTGAGCCTCAAAGAACAATATGTTGTATTTATCAACTATGTTGCACCATATATTAATATTGTAGGATGTGGTATATGAAGAAAAAGTGAGGACAGCTAAATACAGTTCCAATTTGTTCATTGACTTATAATCTTAACATAAAAGGGAAAGTCTACTAAAACTGTGGCATAGGAAAGAAAAACATTTACTGTTTGAGAAAGAAATATCAAAAACTGAACAGGTTTGATATTTGAAACACTCATATGAAGAGCAGATTTTGCTAGTTATCACAGTAAAAAGAAATGAAATCTTTGGCTCGAGTCTGCATTCATCTCTTGAAGTATTGGTAGCTGCAATTTAGTTTGTTTCCTAATTTAATGTCCATATCTAGGGGGGTGGTTTCAGGTCTTAAGATGAAAACTTCAAATGATCGTATATACTAAATGTTTTAACTTTTGAAACACAGAGTGGTGAAAAAGATCAAAAGAATAAATCCTTGATTATGGATATACGTATTACCACTTAATGAAATTTGGCATACATGTAAATGTGTTAAGAGGCACTCTTTTAATTATACCTGCCAGTTTTGATAGACAGTGACGGTATGCTGTTTATTTCTCTCTTATTAAAATTTTCAATCACTTCGAAGCAAAAATCGATGCGAAGTGATTTTTTTTTTCAATCTGATGCACGGTTTTTATAAAACCGATCATAACAATATTGTTAACATGACAATATCACCATGCAGATAATTATTTGGGTGGAAATAGTGGGTCCGCCATGAAAAATTGAGCTCTTTTAGTCTGACGCACGGTTTTCACCTGAAAAATACAATCTATTTCTCAACATAGTGACATTGTCATACTAACGATATTAGGATCATGCAAAGAAACGTTATTTTAGTTTTGTAGACGAATACCGTGCATCGGAGTGAACAAAAATTAAGCAATCAAATTTGCCTAGAAATGACGGGATTTCAATTAAAAGTTTTTATTTTAAGATAAATCAGATGCGTACTATCATTGTCTGCCAAAATAAGCAAGTGAAATCGGTACGAACGTCGCTGGTGGAAATCAGAAGAAAATTCGTACATTAAAAATACCTTTTGATTGTACATATATGCAGTACTTTAATAAAGTATTTAAAGTGATATTACAGATCGTAACAAAAAATATGATTGATTTTTAAAAAGCTTACTACCCTGTTTCTCAAAAGTCAAGACGTTTAGGACATACAATTATATGAAGTTTTCTCCTTGAAATGGAACCAAAAGTCGTCCTCTCAAATATTGACATTCAATTGGAAAACAACATATTTTATGTAAGTAAATTTGATTTTATTAAAAAGGTTATTGTAAAACTCTATTATAGTTTTTCATTTTGGATATTTTTTTTGACTATATATTTGTTCATACTTCCTAGTATTATTTGTACCGTTTAGATATAAAGAATTAATTTGATTACTGATACTTAGTTATCTTGACATACGATCTATGAATTCCTTAACAATTTCATGAATTCTTATTTAACCTATGGCATCAGCTTTGTGAGATTTTGTCAAATAGAAATGTTGATTACAATATTCAAATAGCCACTTTATCGAGTTTCATGTGACATTTTATCTCTCACATGCAACATTAATTCAATAGCTTTTAAGTTTTATGAATATACAAGCCTATGCCTACCTTTAAGTTACAAATTGCAGCGTAACACATGTCAGTCACAAAAAGCAAATTCACTTATTCCAGCAAGGTTGGCTCCTTCAAACATGCTTTCACGTGCCTGGGTGCATGAATCCATTCTTAGGAAGATCACTCGCCTCTGTATCCTTCCAAAATAGATATGGAGTTTTGTATGCAATATCACGATGGTTTGTATCTGCAAAAAGATGCATAGATGAAATTTTACACCTTAGTGTGGGCTACAATTTGATAGTGATACTTTTAGGAGTTATAGTCTGAAAGTTTTAGGTTAAGGTTCCCACTAATATAAAAAAAATGCCTGATAGTGAAGGGCATGTTTAAACTCAGTTTCAGAGCATTTAAATATTATACATACATGTAGCCTGACACCATATAATCCAAAGTCTATCAATGATTTGTGAACAGCCAACACCGACATCAACAATGCAGTTGCACTTCGGATACAATGTTTCTTATACAACATCTCATAAAGTCTGTGAGAACGAACCACACCTGAAAAAATGCGATAAGTATATATAAATATGAATATGCAATGTTTAAAAATGTTTTAACTTACCAGCTTCATCAAGGAACAGCTTTGTTGTAACCTTTTAGGCAAACATATATAAATACCCATCCATTTGCATTAAATTACTGATCTTAGATCACTAATACCAGATATGGGACTTGAAGATACCACAGCCTAACGAATTTGTTCAATGTAGGAAATTATTATTGAATGATCAACATTATTTGCAAGGTAAAATATCCTTCGGCATTTGATTCATCTGTCAAAAATTTCGTCAAAAAGGAAACATAACCTAACATCACAATTGACTTCTGATTGACAGCAGACTAGAAATGTAAAGCAGGACATACATGCACCTTAACGAAGAAGACGTAATATTATCGAAATCAATGAGGCCATAAACGCGCCCTACAATTGTAGGGACGACTGACGATACCCGCCTAAGGACCGATTTCACCAACATTAATATTATGGACCAATGGGAAAATACATTATCGAAATGCAGTCGTGAAAATTCGACTATATTATAAACAAGACCACTTCTTGATTCCAACATGATGCTTTTGCACAGATAAAACAGGTCAACTTTCATATATTTTGGTTTGTGTTATAAATTTACATTTAACAATCAGTTATCCCCAAAAGCCAATGGGAATGCGGCAAATTGTAGGTCGATTTTCTAGCTGTTAAATTTGGCAGCTGACTTGGACGTTTGTTAATGCATGGCAATCTCGAATTTAAGTTCAATATACTGTTATCATTACAGACCTGTTGAATAGTGTGGATTTGTCTGTATTTTGCAAGAAAATATAATATAAAATACATTCCATCCAATTCCTCATATCCCTTTACATCATAATTGTAATCATTAATTAATTTACGGGCTAATGAATTTCTTCAAAGCAATAACAATATTGTCCTCTCCATCCTAAAACACAGATAATGTGTGTAAGACGTGTCAATCTCTACATCTTCGTGATGCATAATGCAATTACTATGGACATAGACAAAAAATTATGAAAAATGTCTCACAAATAATGTCTTTTAAGTCCAAAAATCATAAAAACTATTAATGTTTACTGTTTGAATGCCTTTTCCACTAGTGGGGTTATCTATCTGTCACTCGCAGGGCTGCCACAAATTTGAAGATTTTGTACAATTTCTTTGAACATGATGAAAGATATGTCTGATTTGGCAGGGTAATGTCTTATCCAAATGGCAGTCACTCTTTCTGACACAGTCCGGATCGAAAGATGACGATACTCGTGACATGTATTTATACTTCTAAAGAGATTTTTTCGCGAGATCCCGTAGTAAACCGGTGCGAGAACAGATGGAATTTCCCCTTCCTCTCGAAGTTTTGACAGTTTCAAGTTACACCGGAAGTGGTTAGATGGCACATTTTGCGCAAAATGTTTGCTTTAAGCTCCTTGATAAACTTAGCTGCCTGTTATATTTTGAGTGGAATGAAATTTACTGGTGGATACGGCCAAAACACAGATTCTAATTATGGTTGTGAAGAGTTGAAATTTGGGGAGATATGTAAGTTCTCCAATTTTTCGCAGTTTAGCAAATATGAGTAAATGACACTCAGTTGTTTAACATCTGTCTTTTTGTTGATACAGTTGTTATTCATGAAAATGTGGGACATTTCCAGGAATAAACGTTTGGAAAGGTGTTTTTCTTTATCAAGAACTTTGATACTTGTGTAATTCATAGAATGCCCTGTTGTGTTAACATGAGATGCTAGAGCGCATCTTTCAGGATGAAGCCTAGCATCACTTTTGTGTGATGTAATCCTTCCTTTAAGAGATCTGGAGGTCTGACCTATGTATATTTGGTTGCAGTTGTTGCAATTGATGGAGTAGACTGTGTTGGTTAAGCCAAGCAGCGGGACTTTGTCTTTCATTTTTGAAAAGATGCAGTTTATAGTGAGGACGGATTTGCAAGCAATTCGAAAGTTCAAAGGACTGCACAATCTGATCAGCTTAGGGGTCAGTTCCTTGATGTAGGGCAGGACAGCAAAACCAGGTCTGGAGTCCGGGTTGGTGCTAGTACTGTTAGGATTGATGTTATTATTGGGAATTACATCAGTTCCGTTATTAGGGGTTGTGCGACTATTACCTGCATCACCAGAGTTCGGCAAAATATTGGAAGGTGAACTAAAAATGATCTTGTTAATCAGACACTTCGGATAACCATTATTGATGAACAGTTTTGATAGTTTACGTAAATTTGAGGTGTGGAAGGTATTATCTGAGATGCTGATTACCCTTGTTTTCATCTGTTTTACCAAATTGATTTTAATCCCTAGCTTATGGTATGACCTAAAATTGAGAAACCGACCTGAGGCCATAGGTTTCTGGTACCAGTCTACCAATAAACTGTTGTTGTTGGCGCGAATGAGTCTTGTGTCTAGAAAGGGGACAGACAGGTTCTCATCTTCTTTTTCAATGGTAAATTGGATGTAGGGGTCATAGCTGTTGAATTCTCTGACAATACCATCCAGACCTATGGAAGGGAGGCATAAAATAATGTCATCTACGTATTTTTTTATGAAGAAGAGGTTATAGGGTAGTGTCGGAATAACAGTATCAAGCAGATCATCCATGACATATTCCGCCAAAATTGGTGACAGAACAGATCCCATAGGACAACCATGTGTTTGAGAATATATTTTGTTGTTGAAAGAGAAATAATTGTTATGAAAAAGGAATGTTATAATGTTGGTGAAAGATTCTAGAGATATGTTGCAGTGTTGACTTATCTCATTCCAGTGTTTATTAATAGTTCTTGTACATGCATCCAGATAGATGTTGCTGAATAGCGACACCACATCAAGACTGGCGATAATATGATCGGCTGGTATTGTCAATCTATTGAACTGACGAGAGACCTCAACAGCTATGACCCCTACATCCAATTTACCATTGAAAAAGAAGATGAGAACCTGTCTGTCCCCTTTCTAGACACAAGACTCATTCGCACCAACAACAACAGTTTATTGGTAGACTGGTACCAGAAACCTATGGCCTCAGGTCGGTTTCTCAATTTTAGGTCATACCATAAGCTAGGGATTAAAATCAATTTGGTAAAACAGATGAAAACAAGGGTAATCAGCATCTCAGATAATACCTTCCACACCTCAAATTTACGTAAACTATCAAAACTGTTCATCAATAATGGTTATCGGAAGTGTCTGATTAACAAGATCATTTTTAGTTCACCTTCCAATATTTTGCCGAACTCTGGTGATGCAGGTAATAGTCGCACAACCCCTAATAACGGAACTGATGTAATTCCCAATAATAACATCAATCCTAACAGTACTAGCACCAACCCGGACTCCAGACCTGGTTTTGCTGTCCTGCCCTACATCAAGGAACTGACCCCTAAGCTGATCAGATTGTGCAGTCCTTTGAACTTTCGAATTGCTTGCAAATCCGTCCTCACTATAAACTGCATCTTTTCAAAAATGAAAGACAAAGTCCCGCTGCTTGGCTTAACCAACACAGTCTACTCCATCAATTGCAACAACTGCAACCAAATATACATAGGTCATACCTCCAGATCTCTTAAAGGAAGGATTACATCACACAAAAGTGATGCTAGGCTTCATCCTGAAAGATGCGCTCTAGCATCTCATGTTAACACAACAGGGCATTCTATGAATTACACAAGTATCAAAGTTCTTGATAAAGAAAAACACCTTTCCAAACGTTTATTCCTGGAAATGTCCCACATTTTCATGAATAACAACTGTATCAACAAAAAGACAGATGTTAAACAACTGAGTGTCATTTACTCATATTTGCTAAACTGCGAAAAATTGGAGAACTTACATATCTCCCCAAATTTCAACTCTTCACAACCATAATTAGAATCTGTGTTTTGGCCGTATCCACCAGTAAATTTCATTCCACTCAAAATATAATAATTCTCTCCTCACGATTTATTAATAATTGTTAATTTAAATTCCCATTAATAATAATATAGTTTATTCAACTGCCTCTGGTCGGTTTAACAAATTCTAACATAAAATTCTGAAAATCTCATCATCTGAAGTGATTTGGCAACGTTTTGGCACACGCCCACAATTCGTTCCATCTTTCAATACTGACATTGACATCCTTCGGCCTTCTGTCAAAGGGTTTCATGTCACTCATCAATTCATCATTCCATGACCACTAATTTGTGCAATCATCAGGTGGTTTCACGATGTAATGCTCTAATTTTTAAAATAATTTTTAATCTGTTTTTAACTTGTTCTTGTCATGTTTTGTATAAATTTTGACTATTGTGCAATCTATTCAGCTCTCACCATGTTACTGGACGTTTCCCTCATCCTATACGTAAACAACAATTAGCAACATCCTCACATACTACTGTAAGTTGAGTCAATTTAAATTCATTTTACACCTTTGTTGCTACTGTTATCATTGTAATTGCAGCTCCTGATGATGATGGCAAAGTCCATTGAAAGCTAGAGAGAATTAAAAAAAGTATAAAGAGTCCTCTTTGCTTAAATCTTGTCGAAGTACCCAACAAAAGGCGGAAGCTTTAATTTTTCACCTAACTGGTCTAGACGACAATGACCACGTCTCAAGTTATATATATATATATATATCAATAAAATCAATCATTTGATCTGACAAGTGCGGTTCATATATCTTTGATGACCTTCTCCCTCGTCATTTAAAATCAGGTGGACGTGTTCCTCCATTTATGATTTAATAATTTAATTCAATTTTCGGCACTGCGAAGACAAATTTTCAATTGAGATGCCTTTTTTTAAATGAAATAGACATAAGACCTGTCACCCGCTAGTACCTCACAGACGTTAGGCGGGTACCCGTACCACGTGACTTTTTGACATTCGGATGACGTCACGTCCGTCTTCCCCTATTTCCGTTCTTCGCGAAAATTTGAGTATCGGCTCCCGGTAGTCCACTGTGCTACACCGTGGACTCGCGAAAAAATCCTTTAAATATAGGATCCTATCGAACATCCTTACTGTCAAGATGTATAACCCGAGGTACCGACGGAGCTATTTTCCAAGTGTTGTGCAACGATTTTGGAAAAAATTCCACGAATACTCTTATAAAGCATAGTTGCACCCTTTTTGTCTACTTATCTGATATATCAAATTTTTGCGCAGGTATATTTCAACAGTTGGCGGAGCTTACTCCACTGGGATCAGGGGGGTGAAACGGGATATTAATGCACAATCTGGCAACCATGTCGCACCCTCACAAAATGGTTACACAAGTCACGATGTTGAATAGCATGGAATTAAACCTTCTTCAGAGTATATGTTTTGTGACTGGGACCAAGGGTTGACAGATCCCACACATGTGTTACTCGATGAGTGTTGAAACGCAATAATCAGCTGTATTCAAATAATGTCTAATATAAATATAACCTAGAATGTGTACTCGTGAAAAAAGAAAAATATGGCAAATTTGTAGTTTTTTTGCAGGTTTTAGGTTTGCTGGTAGCTTTAAGGCATATATTTGGGAATTTCTTGATCGCTGTGAATATAGTGTGGATGTTTGTTCAGTGGGAATATCAATCTGAGCTGCCATAATGGTTCTGATGAACGGCAAGTAAATGAATGAATGTTTGGAAACGAGCAATACCTTTTGGTAGAGCCTGTCATCAAGTAGGTGCTTAATGGCTATCTGCAAGAGGTTTATAGGACAAAACACCCAGTTGAATCAGAAAAATCGCATATCTATTGAAGAAAATAATATAAACATGGATGAAAACTCATCAATAGTAATTAAAACATGAATTTAATTCAAAAATCAAACATTTCTTTAAATTTTGACTGAATTATATGTAATTTCTTAATATTCAATAAGCTGGTGATGTTTCAATGACAAGCTGTCATCTCATGCTTTGACAGTATTTTGTTTTCAACATTTCATAGCTATTGGTTGCTAAAATTTGTTGATTGGAACTTGAAGCTCATTCGTTGTATTTGACGGACAGTTACCCTATAGGTGGAGAATAACGGACTGTTGATTTGACAATGTTGGTGAAATCGACCCTAAGACAAGCTGATTGTTGCGCATACAGGTATAAGCCGCTATATGCGATATTTATTCTGGGTGGTACATCCTCTGTTATTTCCTCCGTCACATCATGTCCCAATGGCACGCTTTAAACAGGGTCTTCTGTATTTAATTGAACATGGTGAAATGATAGATGGCTGTATGGATGGAAATAAAAAATATTTGAGTTCAGGTTTTACGTTAAACATCTTATACCACATATCTCAGGCACTATTGAATCGATTTTGTTGAAATTTTGCATGACAAGAATGCCATCTAGACGTAACTTCAAGCTAGTTTTTTTTGCTTAGCACCTTTATTATTATTTTTAGCAGTCTATGTGGCGCGATTCTCAAAATTTTAGGTGTAATCAACTGATTTCCATCAACATTTTACAAGAGGGTCTTTAATATTGAAATAACAATGTGTTGGGAACTCGTAGTCTATCGAGAACAACGCTCTACTTAGCTCCTACTTTTAGTAATTCTTTCTACCAACTGATGTTATATAACAACATGCGTGTTTGAACTGAGTTTGACCTAATATGCAGGTCCAGATTTTCTAGTCATTTGTCTAGCTCCACGTTAATCGATTCAATAGTGTCTGAGATATGTAATTTTAAAGGTTTGGGGTTTACTTAAAATACATATCTGTAAAAACTATTTCTTTGTATTTTCATACATACCATTTCGCTTTGTCTGGTTAAGTACGAAACAGTAGACTTTCTACTAGTCTGAAACTTACAAGCCATACTAGCGAAATGCATATTGCAGTTGCGTAGAGAAATATCATCAAAAGAACCGTAGCGCCATTCCTCGACACCCTTTTTGTCTACTTATCTGATGTATCAAATTTTTGCGCATCCAGCAAAAGTGTTTCTGGCAGACAGCCTGCTGTTCCTGTTAGTTTCTCAAGACTTTTCTTCAAAACCCATATAATCGTTATAAGGAGCGAAAAAGGTACAAACGCTGCTTAAAGCAGTCCACATGTGTATACACCACATGCGAATGTTTATTTTTGCCAAGGCGGTCATATGAATTATTCATACCGGAGGATTTTTTCGGCCGGTCCGTATAACAATGAGCCTTTTTTTACACGATTCGTTTTTCGCGCGGCGCGAAAAGGCATTGTTTCAAAATGCTGGTCTACTAAAATATTTATAATTATACCGCTTCATGTAGATGCCATTGTTCAGAGATGCATCGGCTTTGTTCTGCTGTACCATCCCCTGGATGCCTGGACGCCGTATTCTCCTGGATATTTATTGGTATTAAAGCGTATCGGTGTTATCCACACCTCGGGTACCTTATGGTGGAGCGTGACTCTGTTGTTTGGACGTTGTTGCCACATTCGAGGCGACGTTTTACTAACCAGTCAAAATGAAAATGAGGTTCGCAAAGTTCTTACTAAACTAAAAATCGCTACAGGCCTTGAATACACCATTTCGGATCATATAATGTCACTTCACATATCATAAAGGACCGGAAACCTATTTTATTTCAGTTAAAACGTCAAAAAGATCACCTTTTGTCATATTTCCTTAAATGGGATACCACACAAATACTACTTTGAGATCAAGTGATATGTGGACACTCAGATATTCTGGTGCTCTTATGCATATTCATGTGGACGCCATCGAGAGTTTAATAAGAACATATATGTGGAAGCATTGATGTATCCAACTTACACATACGCCCTTGTACAAAAAAAGTGTCAGCGATTTTTCTAAAAATTCATTCCATGAACAACCAAAGGTGCGCTAATATCAGTACGCGTCACACATGTCATTCCTTTTATATCTCAGTTTATATCAAACGATCGATAACAGTAAAACGTGCCGCCTAAGAGCCGTAGCAGTAGCTTATATACCATAAATCAAAAAGCACATAAACAACGACAGGTCGTTGACTTCACACTCAAACTACTAACATGTATATGGCAGAGATGCAATTACCAACTATATTAGAAACTATTTTATGTGCCTCAAGATGGCAGAATTTATAACTTGAATTGAGCATCGGTGAAAATCCTGTATCAGTCGATCTCCAGTACCAAGAAAGCACAGATCTTGCTGAAGATTCATCCGTAGACCAACAACGATATATCGCACGTTACAAACCATATTGAGTATATCATCATACCATATTGCGTATTGCCTAATCGCAGCCCAATAATGCAGTCTGATATTTTAATAAGATTACATCTCACTCCCATTTCCTCCTCCACTCGAGTATGCATACATTCACGGGGATTGCCTCCAATTTACATTATACTACGTCAACTGTAAAACGTTACATCTAGGTCAAGGATCTAGGTGACTGTATTAATACGTTCTTTCAAGGGAACCAAGATCCATTTGAGGGCAAGTATAATGTTGAATTAATGTTAGGATTCCGTTCACTGGCATGTCACCCCCTTGATAAAGTAAGTACTTGGTGATACTATATCCGTGAGCATAATAATAAATCAACAGTGTTTTGTTATGACTCTTTTCTAATGCAATACCAACAAGGCATGCTTGTCTGTGATTCCTCACTGACTCTACGTCCTGAACCTAAGAGAACTCGGGAAATCACTGAGACAACATCTCTGTCCACTTGTCTGTCAAGGCTCTGCTAAAAAATCCAAAGAGCAAGTAAGAGCAAGTTATGGAGAAAGACGGTAATAGTAACTGAGGTTAATGGCTGCACATGGACTGGAGTGTCCACTGTAGACGGGCAATATTGTTAACATTCCCATTTTAATGGCTGTGCCCGGTCATTGACCATAATGTCCAAGAGGGGCTATAAAACCTAAATCCTGAAGTCGACGAGTATTTTTAGTTTTGCCATTTTTGTTGTTATATTCTTCAACGTTTGCTATTACAGCTTGTTTCTTGAATGAAAAAAGAAATCAGCTACGTTTGCTTACCGTTTTTGCGACCGTGGTCTTATGCTTTTTAATAATCATCGGTACGGTCTAGCTATTTGGTGATTGATGATGGAAGGCAATCAAGCGAATAGGAATCTACTTAGTATTGTGTTATGAACAGTAAGGGTATCTATAAGTGTTCTCTCCAACAAATTTTGTTGTTTTGTGACTCTACGCTTTTTTAATTTAACTTCTACTGTGACCTGTGTAAATACACAGCTGTATTACGCATCAATAAAGAAATCAAATGGAAAATGGAATAAAAACAGTATATCCCTCAACTTTGTCCATTACTGTACGCTTACATTCCCTTCCTCCTTTTTTCGTTCTATCGCCGCCGCCATTCATCCAACGTCACACGCTCCCCACAAGGGTATCCATCAGATTGTTATCGCTCGGCTCGCATAATATTTTACTTTACACATCATAATTCTTGACTTTTTTCACGCGTTCCAAGCCAGAATCGCGTGCATTACCGCTTGACAAGGTTGAGTGGAGGGGGTGACACACTTAAGGGATGAAAACAGCAGCTATAAACATTAAGTTTCGCTTTGATGTGACAGGCGTTGACGATGACGTATTCCTGCAGCGCCATTAATTATAAATATTGTAAACAATCAAGCTGTGTGCTATATATTTGACTTGATCACGGAAACACAATAAGCGTCCGAGAGAGAAGCGCGAGAAGTATGTAGAACACATGTTAGAAAGAGATAGAATCCGGCTGTAGAGTCACACATTGCCTAGCAACGCTGACGCAGCAGGTCGTGCAGTCTGCCGCGTTGATAACTTGTTACACCAGAAAATGTTCGCACAGGCTTCCACAATAGGTTAGGTTTACGGTCTGTTCATGCATTTATTTTAGTAAGTAGAGCCCTGCCCAGATTATCCGAAATAATGTGGACCCAAGTGCTTTCGGATAATCGAGATTTCGGATAAAACAGAAATAAATATTTAGACTCATAATACTTTTATTGAAAAAAGTAAATGCGTGTGTTAGGTGAGTATATACCTATACAAAGTTACGTAAAATATAAACATGTGTATACAAACATACATATTTACGAGTATTTAGAAACAAGGGAAGTAATTTTTTACTGTACACACTTTGCATTATTCCTATTTTTTGGCAGCAATATCCCTCCAACGTTTGATAAGTAGCACAACAGCTGCTGTCGCATTTTCTTGTTATTTGACGTAAGGCCTTTTGTAGAGCTTCTAATCCCACAGAATGTGATATTTTGACAGATATTTCTGTCCCATTGTCACTAGCATCACTTAAAACTGTCTCACCGCCATTATTACAAACAGTTTTTATTAGTTCTATATCAGTTAATTTTTCCACCAATTCATCACCATTAATCCACTTACCAACATCTGCTTGGGCAAGATTTTCACACCCTGCTATTTTCACGAAGGGCTCATGTAAATTTTCGTTGTTATTCTCATAGTCTGCGCTAGGTTCCATTTCTTGCTTAATTGTCGTCGACCAAGGCTTTTGTAAAGTAGAATTTTCTCCTTGGCTTCATGCCTCTGCTGTCCAATATTCCACATTCTTGAGGTTAATCTCTTTTAAACAATCAACGAGGTTACAACCATTATGAATTCGTGACGTTTCATTAAGAGGCAAAAACATCACTCGTATTTCTGCACTTTTAAGTTGCTTCTTACTTGGGTGGCTCGGAGCATTTTCTCGGATATCCGGGTTCATTCAAATACAGTTCTGTCTTGGGAATAAAATGATTGCAAAACCAGTCCTTAAATAGAGCGGCATCGATACAGGTGTTTTTTTGATCTTTATTCCGCACTGGAAGGAAAGTCACACGTTCTTTACTGCGTTTATAATCAGGAGCTCCAGATTCTAGTTTTATAGCTTAGTCCCGTTTTGTCGCAGTCGTAAATTTGTTCTGGATTCAAACCATACTGCTTCATTAATTTTTTAAAATGTTCTCCAAATTTTAATGCAGCGGACTTATTAGCAGATAACTTTTCTCCGCAATCTTTTAGTTCTCGTATACCGCTTCGTTTTTTCCATCTATGCAGCCAACTATCGCTGGCTCTAAAGTTATCAGGCGCCTGAATAACTGACAAATCTTCTCTTAAGTTTGCTGCCCTTTGCTTTATAATTGGTCCGGAAATTGGTATTCCACGTTCTCGATCCTGTAAACCACAGATATAAAGAATCATACACTTTTTGATATTCCCCCTTTTTCATAGTTGTCCGTGATAGCTGCGATGACGTCAGAACACTATAAAACTTTTCAATTTTCGCGCGTTGTGCTTTCCATTCTGAAATGGTACTCACGCCCACATCCAAATCACTTGTTACGTTTTTAAGCAAATCACCTCTATCTAAACGTCTAATTGCCTCAAGTTTAGGTTCTATGGTAATAACAACGCGTTTACGTTTATTTCTATGCTGCTATCTTGGCGATTATGAACCTGACTGAAACAAACGTACACGCACACATACCAGTGAATTCCGCAAACGCGCTTGGGGAATCACCTGGCAGCGAATCTAATGACGCAAACGCGGCTATTTCGGATCATGCGCGGATTTGCCGAACAACTTCGGTTTGAACGGAGAAATTACAGTATGCGATCTATTTCGGATAAGGCGGATTTCGGATAATCATGAATTAGATAATCGGGGTTCTACTGTATTTTGTTTTCATTTTGATTAGAATTATTCATTTCAATTTTGTTGGGACTTAGTGTTCTAAATTATTTTGGAATTATCTTCAATTTCCACCGATGGTGATAAGATCAACACATCCTGGGATATTGTTGCACTTTGCGACAAATTATCATTGTCAACGTCTACGCAAATAAAAAGTATTTCAAAGCAGGACGACACTCCCCAATCAGCGCTAGATGGGTAATGACCAAAATTGCTCATCTATGATCATGGAGGTGGAAACCTTGCCTTGGAATGACGAGATGTGGTGTTGCCAAGCTAACCAATGATGAAATGTTGCAGAAAAATGGAGCGCCGTTAGGACCAATCCGGAATAGGTCCTAAACAGATTCGAAATAATGCATAATCTAACTTTTTCTAACATATGTGCCTATACACAATGAACTTAAGACGTCAGAAAAAATTGGTTCTCAGTGTACTAAATTTCACCTTTTTACCTTTAGATGGTAATATGTTGATATATAGGTATAATTTATTTCATCAGTTAATTAAGCAAGGTACATTTAGATGATATAAGTATGCGTATTTACGTAATATATGATTTGTCAATCGAAATTCAAATCAAGTTATAAGTTTTATGAAGTTCTATTAATGGAATATATTTAAATTATGTAGAAATTGTTGAACCAGTTATATGCCAAAAAATGAGAAAACAAATAAGGAGAAGTATACATTGTCAAGAACAAGCTTCATTTATCTTTCAGAAAACGAACTTTTATTTAGAAACATTTCTTGGATTGGAGATTTGTATGATATACTTCATAACCTTCAAACTAGATTGAAACTCCTTCGTTTCAGGTTTTCATAAAGAATACGTGTCGACCCCTTCATGCCTACAGAATCGTTCAAGGCTTAGAAAGTAAAAATCGGAGAAAAACACTTTTTAATCTTTAGTCCACTTTATTAACACCTAAATTAAAGCTCTTATTTTAAAAATGTATGTTTCTTCATGTAAATAATGGTAAGTATAATAGAAAAAGCATCATCAGCAAGCTTCCAGTCTGAATGATATTTTTGAACAACTCTTCAGCTGCATGACTTGTATACGTGTACACTCTCAATAATGAGTCATTTTCACCAGACTGAAAATGGTCCAATTACTCGAAAGCCCTCCATCAGCCCTACCACATGCAAATCATAATTTGAAGTTAATACAGTTGCATCCCCCAGGAACCGGAAGACAACTGGCATATTTCAGAATTACAACCCCTGTTCAAAAGTCGCTGTTAGGCCGTTTTTTCATTTTTCAGTTTCACACCCTGCCTACTATTCGGAACATTAACCTGGCCGCCGTCGCTTCGACATTAATAGAATTAGAGAACAGCGAAATTACACCAACAGCGGTTGGTTCCTAACTATATTAAGAGAAATGATTATTGGACTGGGGTGTTAATGAACATCTGGTTTTTGAATGCCAACTGGGAGGGAAAGGTATTTAGGAGGAGTAATTTATTGTAAATCATCGCCTAAAACATACAGGGCCTTCCAGATATATGAGGTTATATGGAATACATTAGATGTCTGGTATTGTCACATACCATGTTTTTTTTGATTTGTTATTACTTGAATTGAATTGAAATAATCTTCTTACATTTGCTTCGGAGCTATGGTCCATAGTGGCTTATGGATGAGTATCATCCTCCTTATTCATCTGTTTCTACCTGCCACATCAATTAGCACAGAAAATTTTCGAAAATGTGGTATAATGTTTTCCAGTCGTTACATGGCATGTTCACCACGAAAATCATGGAACTCGTTTTCGTCGACCTGCCTCTCCGCCTTGGTCTGTAACACGGATTTACACATTGCTGCTACTAAAAAACGGAAAAACTTTAGTTTTTGAATATCGATCCTGTGGCGGCTAAAGTAGGGACACAAATGAAAAAATCGACAAATTCTATTTTTTTAAGCCTTACGGACTTTTGCGCGTTTTGTAAACTTTTTGTCAGGCAAAAAATTTAGGGTGGGATTTGCAGTTTCACTTTTCTGGCGTTAGTACTTATTAGGCATGTTTTACAGACAAATTTCTCCATACATTTACCACTACCTTGGAATGATGAAATAATTCTGGTTACGACGTCAAAGCAACGCAGATAGAAGAAATCTGTCCCAATCTTCCTGCTTTTGCGGTCAGTGTTCAATCACCGCAAGATTGCAAGTGAGATTCCAAATTTGTCGGTAGGGGAGGAGAAATTACTAATCCCGAGGTTTATTTTTCTATCTTATTTATTCAGCAAGGTCCAATAGCCAAAGCCAATTAGATGATGCATAAACATGAAAATAAAAAAAATTAATTTGAGTGGAGGATGTATGTACTCGTATAAAAAGCTAGAAAGCTGAAAAAGATCTCAAAGCAAAATTCTGAGAAAAAGGATTTACCTACCCAGCACTCAACAATCACACCAGGAAAATTTATGCAATCATTAATGTAAATAATTATTACTTCCTCCCAAATTCGAACAAAACGAAAACATATCTGAACCTGGCTTATAATTACAGCACATTACTATGTAAGATCTAGGTTTGGGTAAGCAAAAAGTTCTACTATTTCGTGACGTTAATCTAGGAAAAAAGAAGCTAAGTTGTTCTAAGTTGACACTGAAGTCTATAAGGCCTTGAATGAACTTGTGAAGGAAATGACTAAATTCTCTTTGTGTCTGCTCTCTAAACTACATAAGCATACTACGGTACTTTCAATGTAAAGGAGTTACAAAAAAGTTTCATTTCGTCAGCATATATAAGAAAACAAAATCAACATTAACTTCGGAAATATCATCTAAAAACCTAATAAATAACAGAGATCCCAAATTAGATCCTTGAGAAACACCAGACATAATAGGGTACTGCTTGACTTATGTCCATAGAAGCAAAAAAAAATCGAAAATAAAAAATCATGATTTTTGGATGTCATATGATTTGTACGGAAAACCATGTCACTCATTTCCGTCATTATGTCTGCCAGTCGGTCGTTTTGTCTGCTAGTTCTTGGCCCGTCTATAATTCTGAAAGTACTAACCCGATTTTGGTAAATCTAGTTCCTGAAAATTGGCCCAATAGCGGCAGGGATATAGGCAAAAGAACAAAAATCGCTCTTTGAAGTTTCAGCGGCTCCTGACCATTTTCGGAAAAATACTTGTCGGGTTTGGAAATGGCGAGCTAGGGGTTGTAGGGGGTGAGAAGAGCATTTCACATTTTTTTTGACGTTAGAATCTTAATTTTTTACCAACCTCAGTAATCCTAAATACCTATTAGACATATTTCATATACCATTGATTTCCCCTTACATTTCCCCCTGAAACTTGAAAGTATGATCGAAATATTTTCGACACATGCGTATACGAATCTGTGTCGCAGACTGCCCGCTACGATGCGAAAAGGTGGTGGAAACGCATCGGAATTATTGTATACAGTGGCGTAGCGTGAACGCATCCGTTTAGAAAGGGCGCAGTGGTGGTTCCAGGATTCATGTATACGGAGGAGGACTGTGGAAATTTGTGAACATGAATGCATTCATATTCAGATTGTATATATTCTCGGAGACGTAAAACTCGTGCCTCACATGTTCCCTTCAAGCCGATGACTTACTTGTCGTCATTCTCCCTAAGGCGGTCTAAGTCGTGCCTTCATTAACTCAAAGTCAAGCTACTTGACGTCATTCTCTGCTTCCAAATTGAAGTTATGTTCTAAAAATCGCCAAAGGGTAAAATAATCCTCACAATGCTTTGGAAACACCCTGTATACCATGATATGCTGCTAATGTCTATATTCGATTTGTACTGGATGGTCACAAATGACCATCCGAAAAGTCCATTTCAGAACATAGTACCATTCACGACACGTCCAACTTTATCATCATTAATAACCCCTAGGATCCTATTAGGATTTCCATCGCCGTTTTGTGTTGCGGGCATGCAGTGTGTGTTGCCATTACACCCTTTCAAACTTTACGTTGAATACGTGTCGCTATTAATATCGATAATTCCCGGCCTGTGTGCCGGATTTCCGTAGTATTAGTTTACTGCATGGGCGCTCCTATGGAGATGTTCCATACTTAGATTTTGAGTAACATTCTACAATAAGTTCATAAAAAAACATTTTTGTTGATATCCTTGGAATAAAGTTCAAATTTGCATTATGATAGGGGTAGGGCATCAGCCGCCACTTTGATAGACGCGCTTAATCAAATGTCTGCTAAACTATCGATCCCATGGAAAAAATGTAAAAGAACACAATTTTGTAAGGAGCTAAGTCATTTTGTTTCTGCAAACTTTTGACTAACTGAACTGACAATCTAAGCATATGAAGATTACTACCTTTATTATACAATTTGCTATAAAAAAGTTTTTTACGTGTTTGCAACAGTTTGATGGTTCTTGAAGTACAAGACTGCTGGGCAAAAGGTGAGCTATTTGTTTAGGGCTAAGTAATACTTTTTTCCACATGAGCTCCATACTTTATACAAGGCTCAGGTAAGACCCAGCCTCGGTATTGCTCACATGCTTCATGCTTCAGAGGAAGGCTCTCCGAGTGTTCGATGACTCTTCTCTAACAGACAGTCTCTGGATCCCTTTGCACTGGCGGACCGTTGGCGATCTAGCTCTATTCTACTGCTATGCCAATGGGCTTTGCTCTCCAGAGCTCTTCTCCATGATGTCGCCGCGCAATGTGCATTCTAACCATGTGGAGCTTCGTACATCCAGAACTGGCAGATACGACCGATCTTTTGTCCTTAGGATGTCGAGCTTGTGAAACAATGTACATATGAAGGCTTTTCTCAGTCTCACTAACTTTAGCCCGTCCAAAAGTCGGATTAACAAAATTTGTTTGTCATCCATTTACACCATTTGCCACCCATTATGCCCGCACTCTAGGCATTCTTCTTTTATCCTATTTTTTTTACAAGAAACTGGACTAGAAAATAATGGAGGGCTTCCGCTGTTTTATCTACTGGTAACGATCAAATATTTTGCTACAAATCTTGGACATGAACATGTGCACTTCCACCAATCATAAAACAACCACCTTCTATGTCATGAGTCTGTTGTCATGACATCTAGAAATCATTGTTCTATGCATAAGCAGCGTTCTGTGCCTGACTTTGTAGAAAATAGAAATTAGGATGGGGTTGGGGTGAGTGGGGGAGGGGTTATATTAGGTTTATGAATTATGTACCTTGTTATAAAACCTCAATCCTTCTGGTTCAACTGTTACCAGCTGAACATCATTTACAATTTTCAACTGAAAGATATTACAAGAAAAATATCCATGGAGGTTATATTTTCTATGTATAAAATTTTTAGTAAGAGATTCTCGCAATATATGGCATGTTGCGCTGTCTTATTGCGATAAACCGGACCTTCTGGATAGAGGACATATGCTATGCTTTCGTTCGCTATCCAGAGGCGATTGATCTAGCCTAGATCACGCCAAACAGCACGGAACAGCTGTACATGATTGGCAACGAAGGCAGCATACTTAATAAGCTCTTTTTGTTGACATAATGAACTCAGATGCGCACAGATGCGCACATAGATCAAATTTCTCTCAAAATTCAGAACACAGTCTGAATGCTGAGAGAAGTTTGGTGTAAATGTGCGCAGTAATGATACCGCCCATTCATTCAATTTCTTGTACAATAAATATGATAATAATAGTAATAAACGTACCAATATGGAGACATGATATGAGCTTTACGTGTAAAATTTACATAAATATTAGCGGAAAGACATACAGTCCTCCATGTCCCACCTATGACCAGCAACTAACTCCGTTCAATATTATTAACGCAAGTTTCGAACATACATTAACGCCCGACCGCCGTACACAGGTAAATGCCTCTCAATTCCACCATTAATCGAAAATTTAAGCTGAGCTTAAGATCGAAGCTGCGCACCGTATAGGTAAATTAATACCGAGCTTTGGATGCATCGAAAAACACGTATTGTGGACAGAGTTGCCAGGAGGACGTGAGTTTACAGCGCAGTTGCGCTTTAAATGATTCATAGCATTGACAAGGTGTTAGCCAGAAAGATGGATAGTTTTTTCAATTTGGTATCTATAAAAGCTATTTTTTTGGTAGTCTTGCTTGGGGAGTGCACACGCCAGATCCTTTACGTCTACACAAACTGTGGTCAGCACTAACGGTACGCGAGACACCTTTCCTTGACACTAGTGCTTCTTATGAGCGCCTTTTGTGCAAATTAAGTTCTGTGCTGTCAAAGTGGATCAGGTAGTTAGGCCGAGGTCGGAGGTAACGGCAAGGAACTTAATATAATAATAATAATAAATGGGCTTTATTTCGTACCTAGGTAAAAAGGCGAAGTGTCGCTAAGATTAGCGTTTTTCAACTTAACCCTTGAAAGAACAAAAAAATGTATCCATAATTTTCAGTAATTAGTAAATAATTAACAGCACAAAAAAAAACAGAACAATTACAAGAATAGTCCATATTTCTAGCATTTTGTATTCAACATCAGACCTCGACTTGTAGTTTTAGTTTAAGCCTCTTTTTAGAATTAAATAATGTATAGTTTTGGAATGTAACAGGCAGATCATTTCATAATTTAATAGCGTTGTAGCTGAATGATTTTTTGTAGACAGCCTCAGAATGTAAGGGTATCACTAACATATTTCTATTCATTCTATTCAGTTGATTTATGTCACTACATCGTGCTAACTTATTATGCAAATATTGTGGTTGTTTAGTAGCTAAGACCTTATGCGTGAGTGTCACGAAGTGAAATTTTTTCATGCCTTTAATCTGCAGAATACCAAGTTCCTAAAATTTATAAGAAATACGATCAAACTTTCGTATTCCGCAAGAAAATCTGGCGCACGAATTCTGAACACGCTGTAATTTGCTTTGTTCACTATCTGATAGAGCGGGGCCATATATACTGTCACAATAACTGATCTTTGATATAACTCATGTTTCAGCTTTACTGAAGTAGATATTATTTGCCTATGTGGATAAGACTGATTCAAAATGCAGTACGATGCACTACATAACGAATTTACGTGTGTTTGTATTTTAGTGCTGTGTCAATCCAGAGTCCCAGGTTTTTACACTCATTCATTATAGGAAGCCGGCAATCATAGATTTTATGGTTAATTTCCGATTCGATCAATGTTCCTGTTTTTTGAGCCGAAAACCATAACTGAAGATTTAGACGGATTAATTTTTAGGTTATGCGAGCACGAGACGTCTACTAGCCTTGTTAAGTCTTCGTTGAGCAATGCCTCTGCTATTTTAAAATCTTTGTGTTGAAAACTAAAATACATTTGAGTATCATCGGCATAGTGATGGATTGTGCAATTATGGACATATTGATGAAAATCCGATATATTATATAGAGAGACAAGTAAAGGTCCCAATATAGAACCTTGAGGAACATCAAACTTTATAGCAGTTGACTGTGACATTTTCGAAGCTGTTAGGACCGTTTGATTTCTATTTGACAAATAGCAGCTTATCAAATTGACTGCAGCGTCAGTAAAACTATAGTAAGACAGCTTAAGTAGCAGAATTTCAGGGTCCATTCATCTCAACTATCAAAGGCATAAGCAAATATGAGGTTTGCTTTGTGGGGGATGTCACTCTTTGACTGCGCTAAGCATTTTTGAGAGCTTAAATTCATACCCCGTACTTTTTCTCAACATCTACCAAGGGTCAGTCGGCATACATATTAAATACGTAGATGGTTATGCATTTACTAATTATGTCACAAATGACCAGGCGGCAAACTGTACTTTATGAATAGACCTTTCTGCTAAATTTAGTAATCAAAGAATAAACATTTGTTAGAGATATCATCTTGTTATTGTTTGGGAGAGTTTAGAGTACGATTGGATACTATGAAGTTTGCGGAATGTTTTATTATTTTCTAGCAACTTCAGCCGCTCACCTGCTGGGGCACCTCTGACGTCGGTCGCCCCTCTCTACATAGACCGGTGGAAGGTGTGTTTTTTGACGATTCTTCAAGATTTTTTCGCTTATTATTGAAAATATCGAGTTGTCGTTTTGCGGTATAAAAGGATGCTTGTAATCATATGTTTTCAGGTAGTCAGGTACAACACGAAAAAGTGTCGCAGCTAGTCAAACCAACTTTTACAAAAAAGACCTCATTCAAGAAGTTCTTCTGTAAAGACCTAAATATTGTTGAATTGATATGTTTCAATGAATGTTGAATGATATGTTTCAAACAAGTATTGAAGGAAGGTTAGAAAAAATAAAACAAAAAATGTTTCTTTTCTTTGAAGCTACGACCCAGAGCATGCTATAAAGACATCTGCTGTCACTTCAAACACCTTGACTCACGTATTTATGTTTGTGCAATGTACTGGTTCGTCAACTGAGGCGCTAGAGCTCCAATTGGCAAAAATTAGGTAGCTAGGATAGATTTAGTGGATTGGGGGTAAAGCCCTATTTGCACGGGGAACGGACCGAAAAGATAAAATTAAAAAAAATGGAGATCAACGTACGGTCAAGGAGTTGTTATAGCAAGAGATATAAGAGTTTCTTCTGCACTATAGTAGCGAAGCCGACTGCAAATTTTTTGCCACATCATCGCGTACAAATATGAGACGACAAGAACTGGTCAAACTAACCTGTTCTTTTGAAAATGCGAAACATACACTTCATTCAATCTCTGATTTTCATGAGTCTATGAAAGTGAATAAATAACACCCTGTATATGCTTCCTCCTTAACTGACATGAAAGTCGTTCTCATGCAAAATCTGCGGCAACAACGCAAATTTAGTACACAATGCTATTGTTAACAGATCTTTTTTGATTAGAATGTCGGTCAACATTATGTCCTTATTACATAAATTTTACAAATTTTCAATAAGGATTTGCAACAAGAATTCGCGCCCGGCATTGCTGTCCGGTACTCCCCATATTAACAGCTACTCCGCGATACCATTCCCGATCAGATAGGGTCGAATATCATTGAAGCTTCGACTAATAATGTAGCAAATTATTTTCAAATACAGCTCTTTGCATTACGAATTCGGAGGTAAAGCAATGCCAATGTTGTTAGGGAAACCCGACCAGACCGCTGGGACTTTTACATTTATTCTTCGTCTTAATCTAGAATGGATGTTCACGTGGCGGTACATTAGTAAGCTATAAAGCCCTGCTAGTGGCGGTTTTATCCGAAGAATGGAATTTTTCACAATGGCGGTGCGCTTGGCGTGCGCGGCATTTTTACAGCCAGCTTTCTAGTCGAACCGTAAAAGTTAATGGCGGTGTTAGTTCGGGCGATCGCCGTTCAGAAGTCAGCTGGTAGCTGCTTGCATTTTTGTTTGAAGGAATCTTCTACGCCTATATGACGAACAGTTATAGAACTAATACATGACCTACGAATGTCTCTGTCGAATAGGCTTTCAGAGGAACGCCTTGCCACGCCTTTTTTTTTCTGGTTAATAAAACACAATGATAAATACTATCTAACGGTTGGTCCAAGCAAAACAATTGTCTAGTGGCGTGCAAATTTAGGCCCTAGCTCAAGAAAGCAGAGAGTAGGGGGGGGCGGGGTAAGAGCGCCAGTGACTTAGGACGGATTAAGCCACAACTCCCCGAGACGTTAGTCGGAACTTGTTTTGCTTGACCACCACACAAAAGGAGAATCTAACAGAGATGACGAAATTTAAGTAATATTATACACAGAGAGAGCCAAATAAACAAGATAGCAAATGCACCACAATATATTGATTGAAAAAAAAAAATAAAACGCACATGTCCTCCACCACTGGAGTGCGAGTAATGAAAAAGAGAAAGTATGTTACAAATTTTAAATACGACCTGACAAAATTATTTGTCGAGATAACCTCGAGAAACGTCTACCATGGTATACGCCCGAAGTATTTACAGATATTTTGCGCCTAAATATTGAACTTATCTGTAGGTCTTCTTTGTCAGGCGCAGCCGGGATGTCCTCGAATCTGGTAAAATAGTGGCCAGTAGTGGGCACGTCACTGGGCAGGGGCTGCTTGCCTCGTCGCCAGAAATTATGGTGCTAACACAAAAAAGCCTAGAGAGAGAAAGACTGTTTAAAAATCTACTCTACTCTCTGTCTGAGAGAAAACTACACATTGAAAACAATCGCACTTGAAGCGAAACCACGTACATTTTTTTTGTACAAGAAAAGTAAAGCAAAGGCAAAAAAAGAAGATAAATGTACTAAACTGATATACCCTTGTTTTAAAAAGTTATGGCAGCTCAAAAATCAAAATCATGATCAATGTAATAGAAGGTGCCATGTAGGCATTGCCCCCATATTTGAATACGTAGAATGTCTAATAAAATCAAGAAGTCTCTAAGAATTTCAATAAGCAATAATAAATGTATAAAGATCTATGAGATTGTTAATTAGAAAGATATTTTACCCGTTCACATCAGGGTTTTTCAAGGGGATGGCTTACAATTTGCAAAACTGCAACGATCCAACTGACTGGAGGAGAAATGATGATGATTTTCTCCTGTTTCTATTGACAAAAAGAAAGCAGATATTGAATGAACGTCATCAGGACACGCACTAAGGCACGCGGTCCGAAGGTATATAAAAAAAGAACTGCTGAGGGTCAAAATCCCATAAAAAAAATGGGAGACGTAGCACCCAAACGAAATTAACTAAACTTAAGTAACACAACAAAAAGGAAAGAGTGCTAGTCCATGAATGGTCGCTTGGGGCCTAATATCCCAGAGTCCGGAAAACGTCGAAAAGACCTCTGCACCATGACCTCAACGGAAACAGAAAAGCGAATCACGCAGAATACGTAACGTTCTGGAAGAAGGAATCTTGAGTAGCCTTGAAGAAGATATGTTTTATAGGAAACCAACTGACGGAGAAAAACTACATAGCTTTTTGCTGATCGTCAACACCATACTGAATCGCTGAGAAAGAAAGATATAATACGAATGAAATAATAAACTATTAAATTTGCAAAAATAAAATCATTGAAAAGGGTTTGGTCAAGGAAATGGGTACCACTCTATTATCAATAAAGAGAAATTCAAATTAAGGATAAGTGATAAATAGTAAAAAAAAAGGTTACGTGATTTTGGCACGTGACAGCCTTTGCGGATTTATGCGGGCCGTTGGCAGTATAGCTTTTTTCTACCGCTATGTCAGCGAACTTAGCTCCTCAGAGTTCTCCTCCGTGCATGACGCCGCCGCACGATGGGCCTGCCGGTCAAACCCTCCAGTCTCCGGTCTCTCATCTTAACCGTGTCGAACTTGCCCATACGACCGCTCATTCAACCGTAGGGTGTAGAGATTCTGGAACAATCAGCTCAAAAGTAGGAATAACAAAGTCTCTTAAAGCTCCTCACAGCAACCGCGATGCCCTGGTACTTGGGCTTCTACCTAAGCGGCTCCTTCAGTATAAAAAATATGAACGCCAAGACCGGATTTAGAGAAGGCTGAAATGGAAAGGTCTTGAGTATACTGAGTGACAAAAAAAGGTAAATACCTACGTATGTTTATCCAATTTTAATAAATTTTGGCATATATGTTCAGTCTCTTGCTGGTATACTGATTAAATTTTCAGTATGATTTGTCAACTGACTGCAGAAGCTGGTTCAGTAATGTGTTGAGGATCCACGATTTCTTATACACTCATTGACACACCTGGGCATCGTGCTGATAAGGTGGTCGATATCCTGTTGGGGTATCTGATACCAGGCTACTGCAACTTCGTGAGTAAGAGCTGCTGAAGTCTATAGAGGGTATTGCAAATTCAAGAGCCTGCGACCTGTCATGTCCCAGACATGTTCAATTCGAGATAGGTCAGGCGAGGCCAAGGTAAGCGGTTGATGCGATGTTGATCCATGAAGGCTATCGTTGCTCTGGCAACATGCGGTCTGGCGTTGTCTTCCTGAAAAACCTGAGCTTGGATGGTGTTTAGGTCTGGAATTCGCAGCCACCACAAAAACTTAAAAGAAGAACCTGACCATTTTATTACTTGTTGTTCATGGCAAGATAACTCCATATGTGAGAAATTCTTGAATTCTGATGCACATACGTAGGTGTTTACCTTTTTTTTTGTCACTCAGTATATTATATTATATATCTTATCCATTTTGGTTTCAAAAGCATCTGCATAGCATATCATCTCTGTGATGACTCTAGCTAGTCCCGGAAGTATCTTCGCGTCTGCTCTGAAAAATATTCTCATTCGGTTCATTTGCATAATCACAGTCAGTTCTACAAAATTTGGGCTATTCTGAACAACAAGGGCTCTAATGGAAGTTTCACTAAAGTCGATTGTTTTTGAGATCCAAACAATTTTATGTTTGAAAAATGGCAACGTATACCTATTTCGACACTGCTAACCAGAAGGAAATATAAAAATTTCAATGTTGCCAAAGTTTCAAAACATTCTTCAAATATCCGTCAACCTATACATATGAGCATCACTTCTGAACCACAATACTGAGAGATGTAAGTATTCTTACACTTACTTATTAAAACCCAAGGAAGGTTTTATATGCGAAATATACAGAATGTTCTAAAAGTATCGATAATAGTTTGAAAATAAGTTTCGTAGGTAAGAGGTTGAACAAAGCTGTCGGGTTTGCAAATGTTCATCCATTAGTAATCTTGACTATCACCTCCAAGGTCATTTGAATGCCAACACAGCTTTCTTATATGAAACCCCTATTTTTGTCACGGGGAATATACAGAGAGGAAATTTATTAAAGTATATCTTTAAGCCTGATTATGATCTTAATGAGTATTTGAAAAATATAGACAAAAAACAAAAATACATTTCATAAATAGGAATATTGTGTTATAAGGCTTAGACAGTTCTCGTAAATGAAAATCCCTATTTTTGACAGCGGAAATATAGAGAGCAAGAAGCTTTTGCAAGAACGTGCATGACCTTGATTATGGCCAGCAGGCTCATTTAAAGATCAAATCAATTTGGATCCCGAAACGTCTATTTTTAATTCCAGAAATATAGATTAAAGACAATTTCGAGTTCTACTATAGACTTGCCAATCTGATCATGACCTTCAAGGTCATTTGGCGCACGCGCTCTGAACGCCTTTTTATGGAGGAATGACATATGAAACACTACTTACAGTATAGAACTTACAGCTTAAGCCGTAGCGGCTATAAGTGACCTCTGCTAGCGCCATCTCTGAAGCAGATGTTAAGTTACATCAGAGCCGAACCATATAGATGAAGTGTCATTACATTTAGGGAACACGCACAGCTAGTACAAGTGAACGTGAAATGAATGACAACCAGTTCATAAGTGACATTTTTCTCTTTCTCACGGGTTGATGACGTTAGTTACACGAATCGCTTGAACGCGTTGGTTTTGACCGCGGTTTTGTTGCAAGTTGTTTATTTTAGAAAAGAGCGTATATAATCTCTGATTATTTTTATTATCACTTAATAATCGGTGTTTTTTCGTCTACAACTGTATATGGAAAGTTTAAATAAGAAACCTTTCATAATATTCATGGGAGAAATGCTTTTTTCGGATTTTTTTTTAATGATGGAACCATGGCTTTGTAGCTATGATAACTTTCAATTCTCTAAAATTTTCCGCATGTCAAAGAAAACATTTATTGATTCAGCAGAAATGATGAAAAAAGATATTAGCAAAACTGTATACAGGTGGATATCATCTAGTGAGTTTATATGGCCATATTTTAATATTCTTGTGGTATATGGCTACACAGGATACTTTGTTAAGCATAGGAACTACATATAAAGTGTCCTCAACAACCGTAATGAGTATAAATAACAAGGTGCTCCACTTTATGGTAAAACTGAAGTCAGCCTGTATCATTTTTCTCAAAAATGAAGCTGAAGTACAATAACACTATCCAATACTCGTCAAATTTCTAACTTGTCACATTTCAAATAATAACCAGAAAATAAAACTACTCTTGAGTTGGGTAAATACTACAATTTTGCGGTGATAACTATGACATACAACAGCTGATTCGTGACGTCACGGATCTTATAACCAAACTAATAACTACACTCGCTTGAAGGGATTGGTAAATACCAACCCAAAATGGTAAATACCATTTCCATTTGGTTATCCGCTTGAATTTGATTATAGTGTCAATAAAAAATCTGGTTGTCAGTATTGTCAAATTACCACGGTTCACTTTAAAGGTAACATCAACTCTTTCTTAATATACATTTATTATTTGCGGTCGCTGTCATATCGATAAATGTGTAAAAAACTGAAGCAATCTACTTGGCCAAATTTTTTCTTGCCTGTTTTCCATCGACTTGGCATTCTGTTAAGTGAAAACACTACATCATAATTTAACACCGCTATCCTGCTAATACCATTGAAGTCCGCAATTAATCGGAAACTTATCCAGGCTGTACAGATCGTGGAAACTGAGCTCAGGTAAATTAATGTATCGAAGAGCCACTATCGCGGGTCGGCGCAACCCCGATGACGTTCGGCAATAAATAAGGATCTCGGACGGCCATGAAAACGGGTCAAATGGATCGCTGTGGCGGTCATTCGGTCATCTTGGGGGTGCCGCAGGTCGGATGGAGTTAAGCTCACTTCCTGCTGGAGTTGAGAGGGTGAACTTTGCTTTTGCTTTATATTGGGAGTGAATCCGTTTTTAAGCCAAGACATTTTATATGCTAGTCAAGAGGTAGTCAACCTATTACTGTATTCCCGTATCCAAAAAATATCCAAGATGAAAAGTGATACGGTGGCGTTATCTATGAGAATTTGTTGTGACAAATTGTTATAGATGGCGCTACGGTATCTCATTTCATATTAGATAATTTTGTGGGCGCGGGAACATAAAACTCGTACGCTGGTTGTACCTGCTCCGACAATAATACTTGAAAGCTTGCATAGCATCACTAGATAATAAATTATCGAAAACAAATAACTTTGAAACAACAAAGGTCATCTGAGGTAAAACCAAAATGTATTTATATAGTTGTTTTTACGGTAAGAAATTTTAAGCATCGCCCGGTCATGTGTTGCTGGTAAATACTGTTTCAAATTGTCGCCGTTAAATTCAAAAGCGCATACGGGGTTGTGTCGATCTTCAACACCATAAACCGAGATCGAATCCATAACTTCATTATTGCTATAGGAATTCCTCAATTTTCTTTTCCTAACTAAGTTTTCTCAGTTAAAGGCGCAGCGCCTGATTTGGATACTGATGAACGTCGTACCTTTTCACGTTCTAACGTGCGTCTACGCAGGGCCGTCATGGCCCATTCAGATTTTTCCGGAACTTGATAGCTGGGTAACATTGAGGCTTTGGTGTGTGTGTATTCTGTATGAGAAACGCAACCTTCAGGTGGTTTGCAAATGCTAACATCCTCCCAGCTGATACGCTGAAATGAGATAAATACCCATACGTCTTCCGGCTCATAACTATTCCTTATCTGTAGTATTTACAGATATATATGCTACGACCAAAAAATGGGTCAACGTCATCAAGTAGTCGGATAATTAAGCATTCACAAAGCTGTCAGGGTATGGCATTTCTTGCATTTATGCATAAATAGACTGTATCTGTTTGATTTCCATCTCTGTAACTATGACCAACGGTAGACAGCGCTGTTTCGTATTCTTTAGCCATTTAGTAGTTTGGTGTACGTGTTACAAGGGAAATACACTAACTCTCCGATGACTTACTATATGTGATGTGTTATGCGATATCCTGACTTCATTTTGCAATTTATACTGGCTAAACCGAGCTGCTCCACCCAACTTACTATTATCACTCCTGTTAGCGCTGCAAGAACGTTTATGCGGTACTCTTTACACATCATTGCAGGTTGCCATGGCATCGGCAAAACGTTTTTAGAACAGCTATATAAGCGGAACAAGCGCACCTAATAGAACACTTCAGTCACTTAAGATGTTGTATAGGGGTGTAGGTAACACTTACACCACAAAACATCGGCTGAAGAACCTTTGCGTCAGTGCAAGATTCAACTCTTGTCAACTGTACATGATTCTATTTTATTGCAACAAAACCATTTTTTATGTAAAGTGAAGAATATATTCATAACTAGTATCTTAAGGGCAAGAAGCACGAGTGCTGGTGGCAACAAAAATCCGAGTCGAAGACGAACTTGTCCAGCTTTAAAAATAAATAATTAGGGCACTCGGGAGCATGAATACCTTGAGGTACTTTCTATATTAGATTTCTATTCATTTACTAACTATACCTGTACTTAATTGTGTATATTTATATGATTTAACTATTTTTCTACTTTCATATTCCACCATAAATCCACAACATACACGCACTTCACAATCAAGCAGATATTCGAGTTAAAGCGACAAGTCTTGTAATAAAAGCTTTTTAAAATGGAAAAGCTTTCATGTTTATTATGATTCTACGTCTTAATCTAGAAAGAATATTAGATGATGAGCGTGCCTTTAGCAGAAGCGATAAAGCAGAGAGTGAGCGCAATGCGGGTTTTATTTTTAAACAACGAGCACTTGTTGCAAGGAGAATGTTTCAGACGTTTCCAATTATATTAGCAACTAAGCAAACCTAACTGTCGATAATAGGGAAATGCACTGCGCGTATAAGAATATTGGGAGTTACTAGAACAATTAGAAAAATGTTACAAGATATAAGCAGACGAATTGTGAATTCAGTATAACAGAACTACGTAATGTCATGCTAAGAAACAGACCAACGGAATTGGGTATTGAAAACCCATTATCTCAAACTCGATAACTTGAGAAGGTGGACGGTAATTTTAAAATGAAGTTCCGCAAACGCATTGGAACGGGTCGTTTGGAATATCAGTATCACCGTTATACGTATATTCTCATGCTGAAAGTATCTAAAATTCTTTTCATCTACCCAGGTGTCCAGGCCTGCAGTTCCTTGAAATATGACATACTTTTTTGTTTTTGTTTTCGTTAGGAAGTGGGTAGTGCATCAGACTCCCATTCCAAGTTTCTGTCAATGTGTGGAATTCTGTGGTACTGTCTTATCTTTGTCTACTATTTAGATGGCTCACCCATCATCACACAAAGTTACCGGAAGCAACATATTTAGCAATTTTTGTATCTTCTGTCACATCTTAGAAATTGATTTCATAAACTCTTACCTCTATATTTGTGGTTGAAGTTGGCCACCACAACATGGAGCTGGATTTGGTGTTTTCACGTCATGTGGTAATATTCAACGCCCCCGTATGGTCATATATCCTATGTACCGGACGCACCTCGTATAGTTAGTTTCTGTTTACTGTTAATGTCATGCAAAAATTGCAGTGTCCATTCACCTGCAATTCATAATTCGTTTTTAATTTGTGGTCATCATGTACTAGTACTTGCGAAAACTACATATAGAACAAGTTCGTAATTTCCCCCTGCTCAATCTGAGCCTGCACAGCACCTGTCTCGAACTTAGTGTCCCAATTTGTCCTACCTCATTTGTGGTTCCAAGCTTTGCTTGTGCAGGGCCAATAAAAAGGAGAAAACTGCTGTCAGCGCATTTCCATACTACAAAATTGTACGTTATTTATGACCCTACGAGCGTGAGATTCTGCCATTACATTCGCCGGCAGCCCTAAACACCTCATATGGGTAAATGTCTAATTGAGGACATGCTCATTTCAACCCTACAACTGAACCTATGTTGTATTTGTATAAGGTTAGTTTTGATTTATGCATGTTTTAAGTGAGTTTGTTTCCGTTCTTTATTACTTGTTGATTACTTGTGTGTAATCTTGTACATTCGGTGGATGATGTACGAGGTGTGACACACGCAACTTTTTTCAGTTACAGGAGGTGTGTGAATTCACCTCATTTCAAGTAAGAGAGGGAATCTGTTCCCCTGGCTTAGACTACTAGAACCGGTTTATATATGAATGAACGGTTTGAAGGGAAGGATATTACTTGGTTTCAAATATATCTGCTAATGCAATACGAATCCTCCCACTAACGCCTTCAGTGTCAACGACTTCAAACTGGTAAAGGTCTACGTGATAATGATTAGGTGGTGGAGCTTGTAGTGTAGACGATCTTTTGAAGTATGTTAAGTTGCCGTTATGTTGTCATGTTTTGTTTCTCAGAAGATGAAACCGAGCGAGTAAAAACAGTATTCAAGCAAGTCATGGAATATAGAAGAGAGCATTCTAAGAAATGCAAGCCCTCTAACGCAGAAAAATATGAGAAATTGTAAATTACTCGGTCAATATTGAACTAAATGTAACCCCCTATGCTGAATGACGAACCACAAAATCTTTCAAGGTCAAGCCTAAGCCCACTGATTGCTACAAAAAGTGTAAGTCCGCCGATTTACTTAATTTCCAGTATCCTATTGGTGTCAAATGACTCCAATCAACATCGTATTTATGCAGTGATACCTTTCAACATACCTTCCATGAAGTTCCATCCTACAATCTCCGTGACCGTCAGACTCGAATCGCTAAACAATCGGCTCCTGTTCTTTTGAAGCACTGATTAACATCGATGGTATGTTTGAGGTCATGTCTGAGGTTATAAACAGACACAGGTATCAGTATTGCTGACCTTTCAATAGAAGTCATAGCGTAATGAAGTATCGTGCAAAATTGGTATTTTCCTTGTCTACTTTTGACAGCTTGACGTCCAGCCACAGACACACCGCCTAGCGGGAGCAAAGTACCATTGCGGTAAAAAGGATTGCAAGGATCATGCAGGAATCGGTTCCGAGACCGGAATCGAAAATATGGAATCAAATTACAAACACAAAGAGATTGTTAGCCTGAATGACACAAGAAATGCCCCCCACTGCCAAATTAGTATCTAGAAGAAATCTACGACTAACTTTCCTCAGTAGGTTTCTCAATGCCGAGTTAAGGTTACTACCCACATACTCTACGAGTGTTTCCCAAAAAAGTGTTTCGTTCATGTAAAGACCCCGAAATTTTGGGCTTTACTACCTTCTCTATTATAGACGTAGCGTGAGAGTTAAAGCAGGTACTCGCCTTTTATATATAATAATAGGTTGTCCGTACCAAAGCATATAATGACAATGTGCAAAACCAAAGGGGTGACTCGGAGAGATGCCTTTGATATAACTCAACTACCAAGTCGATCCAGCATGTTGACTCTAGATGTACTACCCTGTCTGCGACGGAATATGGTCGCAAAGATAATAAATACACCAGGGCATATGCAAAAATTATCGCTTTTTCCATGCTTTAACATCTTAAGCCCGTCCACAAATACTCTCGTTTAAACACAAATCCTCATAAGTCATTATTTACTGGGGTACTACCAGCACAACGATAATTAATAATCATCCAGTCATACTAATAATAGACAAAGATAGTGGTATAGCTTATATCAGAGATGTTGCGGTACCTGTTGACGAAAACGTGCAAAAAACATACTCTGGTAAAATAAACAGGTGCGAGCACCTTTCCCACGACATCAAATAGCTATGTGATGTGAAGCAAACATTGATACTGCCATTTGTCGTCTCTGCCAATTGCCTAACACTCAAACATTTCAACAGAAGCCTGACGCTTCTAAAACTTGGCCACACCTATTTAGGAATACCAGTCGAAGGCAGCAATACTTAGCACCTGCAGAACAGCTATACAATTCTAGTTAATCGCTTCCCTGGCTTACTTCGGAAATAGCATTTTCTGTCAACCAGGAATTCCAGCATGCAATGCCTGTGAAAAAAAATAATAATAAACGACTTTTATTTAAGGCAAATTTTAGCCACAGCCTATTTCATCTCTCAACCATTGAAGAACTAGCATTAGGATATTGAAAACAATTTTCATGAAATATTCTTCCAAAATTGTTTACTAAAACTACAAATAAAGTAAAGTGGAATTTTTCACAATTACAAAACCTCCTCGCAGTGGTATGGAAAGTGAATATTATGTACCTCGTCGAGAAGTGTTACCAGAAGTGTTGTAATATCTATCGAAATGGAAGTTCTTCCAGCGGGGAAAACTTCCGAACTTCATGTACGACACGAGCACGAAAACACGTGACAGGTCTGTTTTTGCCACCCGTACCGCCATGCCTTTTAATATTTCACCCTTTGTCAGGTGCTGCAACACAGGCGAAAAGGGTTCAGGCAGCGCATCCCTGAAGTTCGCTTGGCAGGCGACGTCATAAAAACTGAATGGTGGAAGTAATACATCCTCGCCGGATGGGAAGTTTTCATGCGGAGGTGCCGTGCAAGTCAGATACTCCAAACTTACTCGAAATAGTCCAGGCGATATACTATACCGTTCTCTGCGCTATTGTCGATGATGCGCTGTCAGATGGAACCACATGGCTTCTGCTTCCTGATCTGTCCCATTGTCAGTCAGTCTCTGTACATGCAGAAATGGTACGGCAGTTTCATTATTCATAGGCTGTCGATAACGTCGACAAACTTCGCAGAAAGGTTTTACTGCAGTTCTACTAGCCCTAGGCACTTCAAGATCAAAATGTCTTCAACTTCCTGTACCACGTGTCTGTGTTTTATCTTTGCAGGGAAGACAAACTTTGAGTATGAGACAGAACCCTTTTTGTTTCCAATATAAACTAATAACGGTGCATTGACGTGGGCAATATAAGGTATATCGTTTTGACAGCTCAGAAGCGTCATGTCCTTCCTTTTATGACAAACAAGATACTAAACTGCTAATCCAAAGACTACTACTAACGCAACGTTAATATAAAATGAAGGATACCATAATAAAAAATAAATATGACCGCAAAGGTTTAAATAATGCTCAGGAAGCATTCAAGAGAATATCTCAAATTTGGCTTTGTCCACCCCTAACTTCATCGGAAACTTCAGAATCGTACGAAAATCAAGCCATTCCACACATTCCAAATCCTAGTAAATCCAAATTATTTGACTTAAACTTTAATGCCACAAAACAAGGATGTTTCAGACAAGTGGCCTCTAATTTGTATCAAAACCGATTCAGTGATTTAGGAGTCCTGCGGGGGTAAAGAAACTCCGGGCGTATAGGAAGGAAAACAATGAAAACACTTACCGTGGAAAGTCCCAAATTGACAAGCTATTACGAATATCATTGATATATATATTAAGAACAGTAGTCGTTGAAGAACGGATCCTTGAAGAAGTCCGTTGATCACGGCTTTGGTGTTGGAGTTACAGCCATTAAAACCACTGGTTGTTCTCTGTCAGATAGATATGGTTCTAAAATGTTTCTCCTAGCAGGATTAATGTGATATAATGGTATTTTTTTTTCAATAAGAGAGTATGTTGAATACAGTTGGAGAACTTTGACAGATCGAAAAGGTCCGCTTTGATATGTGAATGGTGTTTAAAGCCTTAGTTAACGAGATCTATAAGGTCATTAATTGCAGAGGTAGTTGATCTGCTGCGTCCAATTCCAAATTACCTGTTATTTAAGAAGCAGTATTTCAAAAAATTATGCAAAGCACCAGATCAAAGAAATTGGTTGATGGTTTGAAAGTTCATGAACGATCCGGTATTAAATATTGGAACGACTTTAGAGATCTCTGGAATTTTGGAAAAATTACTGGCTTCATGATTTTGGAAGTACATTTGGAATTCTTCAAGGACAAAATAGCAGATCTGACTTGGTCTTTAAATTAGAAACAATCTATGTTTTTGCTGTGAAATATGTAATCTGCAGCATCATGATTGGATGGAGGAATGCTGTCAATAAGTTTCTGGGCTATACTTGTAAAATAAGAATTATATTCGCTAGCATTTAAGGAGGCACCTATATTTTCTTTATGCAAAGGAGTTTTAGATTTAATAATATTACACATCGCTATCCAATCCATGAGAAACCTCAAATGGTCTCCCATGACGTGCAAGTTATCGCTAAACCAATTAATTCATCAGCCTTTAATGTTCCTACTAGCTTAACCAAAATGAGTGTCTTCTGTTAGAAACTTCAAGTGTTCTATTAAGTGTCTTATGACAACCAACTAGAGAGCCTCAACAAATCAAAATAGCTACACACTCAAGAGCTATGTTAGTATGTTAACATTAGTCATTTACTGGCTGAATAGGATCTGCGATAACCAAACGTATACTACGCTGTTTCATGCTTGGTGCTGCCCTAAAAGGCGAAGTACACTTGTTTGCTTTGTTGAATCAAACTGCCAATCAGAAATGCCAGGATACTGTAGTTTCCAGCACATCGTTCCACTTTATTTATTTTTTGACATATCTGCTTCCAGGCGGCAGTCTATTCACTAACTTGTTGAGTCCAGAATCCAAAAAAAAGTCTTGCATGGCACACGGATGTCTCTTCCTGACTTGTTGAACATTATTAATTGACATTTTTGCACGACACCAATCGCTCCCCTTCCCCTCAATAAGCCTGCACCTTTACAGGCATCACAGAGTCTCTTTCTAATATCCGTGTACTATATTTACCGAGTTTGGGGTAGTCTTAGATGCCGTGCAAGTCAAAACTCTTTGTTGTATACGTACACAACACAACGAAGGGTTCAAATTATTTATACGCCCTCGGGCTGTGGTGCAAGTTATTCCTGCTGGCATGTTGCGACTTGTCAATTTCCTTTATTTATGCGCCTTTCATAAGTAATCGCCCTTGAATTTATGGAAGGGAATCACGTAGGTCTTGCTTGGTATGACGGTTACGCTACCCCAGGGTTGTCTTCTGTATGGCAACCAACGTTGCTGACGTCTTCGAGCTGGTAGAGACGGGTGAGTCATTTTGTTAATTTTTTATGCAAGAGGAATGTTTTCTTGATGGACTACTGTTCTGCAGTGTTTGGTGAAGCCGGGAAGAATATTCTATGATTCGTAAACGTCAGCGAAGAATTTTTAGTTGCGGGAACTCTTGTGGCAATAAAAAGCTAGCATCGAGTTGGTTAACTTCGCACACCTAACGCAACGTCGTAATTGTTCGGCACCGCTTAGCCTGCCTTAGGAAAGAAGGTAGCCATCAACGTGTGCGATGAAAAAATTAAATAAATTACGCTCTCACACGTTTGACACAGAACATTTCCTGTGCATTGCGGACAGTACTATACATATGGCAACGATGATATGACGCCAAGTTGCGTATTCGAGCAATCAACAAAATGCTGCTTGGAAAGCTTTGAAATTCAAATCGCTTCCGGAAAGAGACAAAAAAAAACGTTTTAATTTTACCTAGCGTTATTTGTAACGGGATTTTGAAATAAATTGCACATTAGCATTGCCACTTTTGTTCCTCTACAAGAAGGCATAACTAGAATCTCAATATGACGCTTCGTCCCTTGTCCTGCTGCATCAGCTTCATTTTTTCTTATGAATGCCATATTGGATTTTTGCACAGATTAATAGTTTTTAATTCTGATTCCAAAAAGTTTGAGAATGAATAAATACGTGATATAAACTTAGTTGTGTTAAAAAAATCGGTATTTTCTAGGTGGGCCCTATAGTTTCAGATAGTCATACCAGATTTATCTACAAAATCAATTTTATGTTTTCCCAACTTTATTTCAAATGGGACCTCAAAATAAATTGCATGTTGTCAATGTTAGTTATTCTCCTGTGCAAGGTCACGTAGTCAAATTTTCAATTCGACATTTAGTCTATCGACTTCCACCGCCTACTTAAGGACGGAATTTTGAACATTTAAATTGACTTTTCAGTCCTACATTCAGTGATGTCTTTCCTTAGATGACCACAAAATTGTTGTTCGATAAAAATTATAAGAAAATAAAAAGGTATGGTGAAACCTGGACACAAAATGAAAATTCCATTGATGGTAGTAACAATAATAATAATAATAATAATAATAAAAATAATAATAATAACAATAATAATAATACTAATACATAGGCAGAGGTAAAGAATAGCAGATGTTTGAAATGTTGTCCGTTATTTTGTAGGTGAAGCCTAAGCTCGATTTATTTCTCCGTAGTCTTCCAAACCCTGTTTCTATATTCAATTTGAGGACTTGTCTGGTATTCGAAACAAGTGAAACCTGACATTTTCAATGCATGCCTAGAAAACTCTGTTTTTTCTGAAATAGGTTCGCCGACATCAATGTAAAGTTGACGCTGGCCGACATGGGATGAAACGTCATATTGAAATTCCAATTGTGCTGCATTGTAGAGGAGAAAAGTGGCAATGTAAGTCTGTAATTTAATCCCACCACAAACAAGGTCAGAAAAAGATTAAGATGATTTTGGGAAAATTCGATTTTTTTTGTCTCTCTCCGGAAGTACTTTGAATTTCTAAACTTTATTAGCAACATTCTGTTGATTACTTAAATTCGCAAGCTTCAACCCGCTTATGCGACTTCGTATGTCTTACAGTTGCCGAGATCTCAATGGGGGCCGAATTTGAAACAACCTGCATATCTGTTAGTAGCTTTAAGGAAAAATGTACCCGGAAATGGAAGGGGACGAGTATGCTACCATTCAAAAGTTTGAAAATATCATACACTAGACTTATGAGATATCGATACGGTATAAGTATCAGTATGCTGCTGAACAGCTGTCCTATAATCTTACCATATCTCACGAATATTTTTAATTATTGTCTAAAATTCAATGTAATACCCAAAATTTGGAAGCTTGCACAAGTAATTCCCATACCAAAAAAGAGCAACCCTGAAGATGTGGGGGACCTTCGACCCATCAGCATCCTATGTACTCCATCAAAGGTCTTCGAAATGATTTTGGATGCTAGAATGAGGGACTTTGTTGCTAAGAATGGCATTCTTCCAGAAAACCAACCAGGGTTCAGATCAGGTCACAGCTGCACAACAGCCTTGCTCAAAGTAACAGATGATATCCGCGAATACATTGATGATGGCAAGCTATGCATCTTAATCTTATTAGATTTTTCGAAGGCTTTTGATAAGGTAAACCAGGATCTACTGATTGTTGTTCTTCACTACTTGGGTTTTTCTAAAAGTGCGGTTCATTTATTAAGAAATTACCTCAAAGATCGCGCACAAGTTGTCAAAAGCTTTGGTGAAACATCCGAATTATCTAACGTTTGTCGAGGTGTACCTCAAGGATCTGTTTTAGGTCCACTCTTGTACACTCTGTATACTTCTCAGCTGCACAAAAGTTTTAAACACGTCTCATACCATTATTACGTCGATAACACTCAGTTATATATTGCTTTTAATGAATCATATATAAACCGAACTTTAATTAACATAAATGAGGACGTTCAGGTTCTTTATCAGCTAACAAACAAATGTTGTCTCTCCGTCAACGCCACTGAATCTAAGGCTCTACTATTTGGTAAAAAAAAGAATCGTGAACTATACTCCAATAATTTAGACATTTATTTTGGACAAGACGAAATAGCTTTTACAAACTCTAAAAACGCTAAAAATTTAGGGGTTATTATGGATACAGATCTACGCTTTTCCCAGCATGTCTCTCTTATAACCAAAAGGGCATTCTCATCATTGAAACTGCTATACAATAGCAGAAGCATAATAACCAAGACAACAAAAATAATATTGTGGGAGTCTTTAGTTCTTTCTCACCTGAGCTACGCAGACTGCGCGTACGGCCCATCATTGCTAAATCGAGATAAGGCGACCCTTCAGCGTATGCAAAATTCTTATGTCAGGTTTGTTAGTGGTATTAGAAGGCGGCTGCTAATACCTCTTCACTTAAAGAACTTAGTTTGGTTCAATATAGAGAAAAGAAGGTTCCTTCATCAATCCGTACTATACCACAAGATACTCAATTCTGAATCACCATCCCATCTTTACAAGAAGATCAAGACCCGTACAGAAGTGCATAGTCGTAACACGAGGTTTAAGCATCATCTCTAACTACCTAAATTTAAAACTTCAAATTATAAGTGCTCTTTTTCATATGACATAGTTAAGGTTTACAACTCGCTGCCTGATAGAATTAAAGCCCTATCAATTTTGAGATTTAAGCGAGAAGTGAAGACTATGTTGAGACTTGAGATGACTTAAATTTAACACTGCACGCTGATTTGCCAATTATTCTTCTGTATGTCTTTTTCGTTTGATCCTTGACATTTTACGTTCATAAGATATTAGCTACAACTTCTAGCAATCTCATCCAAGCATCAACTCGTTTTATATTATAGGTTTTACCAAGGTGCCTGCAACAGTTATATGTCATCTATGGATGTATAGTTTTAAAACATAATATGTCTATATGTATCTGTGTTAACGTTTAACTTTTCTCTTGCTGTTATTATTATTCCTGATATACTACTTTTTTTTTGGTTAGGTGGAAGAGCGCGGATTGACACCTAATGGTTGTCAATCAAGCGAACCTTGCCGTTTGCTCACTGCATCAGATTTATGTACCTTTCTTTTTCTGTACTTACATCAGCAATAAAAGCAATTTATTATTATTATTATTATTATTATATTTAATCGCAAAGCGAAAACAAAAAATAAAAATAACCAGTGTTTCTGGGTCCGTAGCTGGAATTGATGTCACGGAGCTTGAATCTCACATTTTGGGCTCTAACAAATACTCAACCTTCATTAAAACATTAAAACGCTTCATTCCAAAGCATCCCTATTCAACAACAAGCTACTTAGTCCAAAGGTGACTGTTTGGTGCGCCATATCTTCTAGATGTATTATTGGGCCGTAATTCTTTGAAGATGAAAACGGTCATGCAATGACAGTTAATTCCGAGTAATATAAGGACATGATTGACACTTTCTTTTTTTGCTCCTATTCTAAGAATAGTACGTCGATTTAACAGAAACACATGGTTTCAACAGGTCCACACTTCCAGAGAGTCGATGGACACGATGAAAGCAATTTTTCCTCAAAAAGTTATATCGAAGTTTGGAGACATTCACTGGCCTCCTAGGTCACCCGACCTCACGCCATGCGATTATTTTTTATGGGGTTATCTAAAGTCAAAAGTTCCACGAACTCTGTAGGAACTTAAAGACAACATTAGACGAGAAGTAAACAACATCACTCCGGAACTCTGCAAGAGAGTGTTTCAGAATTTGCGCGATTAAAAGTGTGTGTCCCAAAGGATGATAAACATTTGGACGGAATGATATTTAAGAAATAAAACCCGCCGAATTTACGAATATGTTGATAGTAATAAATATTTTCATTTCGTGAAGTTTGTTTTTTTCTTAAATCAAATAGTGGACTTTCCCACTGGATGGATGGTATTTTCATTTGTCTCACGCGTAGTGTTTTTGAAAAGCGCTTGTCGACTTCAAAGCGACTACCAAGTGGTTGGTGTTGCTAATCCTTGTCTGGGTTTTGATTTAGATCTGGGGTGTTGGGTGTCATTGATATACGATGTTGTGGTAGTTTTTAAATAAAGGAGTACCTAGTGGCCTTCCAGTTTACTGACACTAATTCATTCAGAAATATTGTAAGCTTGTAGAGGTAAAGATTCACGGCCGATGACCCGTTTGAATTCCCGGAGTTTGTAAGAAAAAAATGTGAAAGCATTCCGTCCAAGAAAACAGTATGTGCAAAGTTGGGAAGAAATGCTGCCACCACTCTTGCCAGAGTCTGATAAATCAGACGTTTTGTGTAATTGAACAAAGAGTTACAATAATGAACTTCTTGTACTGGCAAGACTGACAAAAAAAGCAAGTAATAGTAATCAAAATACTGCTGCTTTTATTATAAAATAATTACTCCCCTAACCCTTACTAGTTAATATAGTATAGAAATAATAATTTGATAACAATAATGTTTATTGTCCGAAATGCAAATAAATGATTATAAAGAAAATACTTTAGACTAATTAACATGGAAGGGCTGGTCTGTACGCAGGTATGACCGACTGTAAAAAAAATAACTTGTAAGAAGTACATGAAGTTGATGTAGAATGGCATAAGGTTTACACATAATATTAAACTTAAGATGTTACAAAACATTTCAAAAAATGTATTACCTGACACACTCAGACTAGGAATAATTTCAGTTGACCATGAATCCCTTTTTTATTACTGTTACGTATTGAGTCCACATCCGTAATTATTTGTCTTCTCCGATTGATACGGCGTTATCGAGTATGTTGTCAAAACCGGGAATATTAGCAACAAAATCGGGTCATCTTAGTATGCTGGCTTTTCACATTAATAGTGACTTTTTTATAACAATAACTTTATGAGGTCTTTTTCTGGGTGTATATATTATTCAGTCCTTCAGTCTTTTTCTAAATGAGTATCAGGAATAAATGTGTTTGTTTCAGATCTTGGGAAAGGAGACTTTGTAACATCGAGGGCCCAAATAGACATACGACCTGCGCGTAAAATTTTTTTCTGGTTTGGGGACTTTCATATATGATTATTCTTCCTTTTTTAGTGGGTATGTAATGGATCTTGGATTGATGAGTGAGCTTCGTGTTGCATACTGTATGAACCGCGAACATCAAACCAAACTTAAGTAGAACACACAAAAATCTGTCACTGAGAATCCAGCTAAAATTGTGACTTAGCTGATAGAACATCGTATGAGAATTTTGCGACATTACGTCACAGATCTGGCAGTCTAGGATCATCGTAAGTCCCTGCACTGGGGCATAAAGTACGTGGCAAGGGATTCTGCCAAAGGATTCGAAAATCGCTCTTGAAATGCGCTTATGAGGCTCGTAAACGGCATGTTATGGCTGGCGATACTCAATTTTATTCTAAACAAAGCTTCATAACAGCCGCCATTTCAAATTTCATATTTATCGCCGACGATATAAATCACAGTATATAAAATGCAATATACGCCATTACGGATATATTTCATAATAAAATGGATATAGAGAGACGGCAAATATATCTTCATATAAAGTTGTATTTATTGATGGAAGCTGGATGGCTGACAGCGGATGTGCAGTTCTGTTATCGATGTTCTTCTATTTCACACCGCTACACTGCATCTAGAAGTAATTTATATACGCAGTGTCGAAAGAGATATTGGATCCTTGAAACGCTGAGAAGCTGAGTTTTTTAGTATCTCGCAATAAGCTTAAATCGTTGCCCATATCTGCTATCAAAAAGGTGAAAAAATAGTAGCAAACAAAATGTGTTCAAGATGTGTGCCATCCTGCTGTCAAAACCTTACACGCTTTTAGTTGGAATCTTGCGAAGAAGAAGCGTCCGGTTAAATATTTCCAACCGGAAAAAATAATTATGAACTTTTAATTCCTGCTTTTCAACTTTACTTATTTTTTGCTTTTCAGCATTGATAATGTCAAACAAGTCATATAATGAATGATATATGAATAGTTTTCATTTGATCCCTATATCACAGCGAAAATCAGCGGCCACTGCCATATTGGATCTAGATGACGTCACTTTACTTATTGTGTTTACCTCATCAGGCCTTTTCATTTGATACCCATATCATAGGAGTCAGTATGGAACTGATGAATCGCCATTTTGTAGCATCCGCCTTATCTGAGTCAAAATGGTGGCAGTTATTTCATTTTGTATTGTCAAGCTAACCAAACGTGTGTACAATATTTCAGCTCAATTGACTAAGGTTAGGTGATTCAAATACAGTTCCAAGGTTTAACCCACACATACTAACATATACATATAGTAACAAAGAGGCCAACTCAAATAAAGGCTTGCAAAAATGTTAAAGATCAACAGCGGTAGAGTGGCATTTAAAGTATCCCATTTAGTTGTTGAGTTGAGGCCTCGGCACCTGCGAAATCTGATTACTTCTCTAACTGCAATGTTGCTTAACTTTGCTTTCCCCTTCTAAATTTTAACAACCTCTTTTTAAATTGTAACAAGATTTCAACCCGGAGCAACCTTTTCATAAATTCTGTTTCTCCCAGTCCAAAGTCCATAACGACATTGATACTTTGACCGCTTGTTTCCGGAAGCTTCAAAGTTTGTATCGCTAAGTCAACTCACGCCTCGCTAGATGTGTATTCAACAAACTGCTAGTTTCACTCTCCCTTTAATCAAACCTTCTGACGTCGCACTGACCTTTCATCCCTGAAACATCTTCCAAGATGACCCTTTCCTTTCCAGCCCTATTTATGTAATCTGAGACCGTATCTGCCTCCGGAAAGGACGACTCCGGAATATCTTCCGGTCATCTGGGACTTGACTGGCACCGAACTCCCTAATTGTTTATAAATGTGTCAAGAATACCAGCGGCTGGTTACGCATTGAATGTTCCAAGGAATAAGAGTATGTTAAAAAGGACAAATCTGATGGAGTTAAGGTATGAAGTTTATCTTGAAGTTGTACCTCTGATCTGATCATGATATGTCTATAGCCAACAACATGACACCACATGTTAAAAATATCTCTTTTTCTGCATTGTGTCCGCATTTTTGAGCAGTTACCATTAATTTTACTTGTTCTATATTCTTAAGAATAAATCTTTTTTGCTTCATTGTCTTTTTCCTGCTCCAATTAAAAAAATAATTAGAAATAATACTGTTTGAGCAATTGAGGTTAGAAAAATACCTTTTTCTCATATTCTAGGCCCTATGTCATAACTTTCCTGTTAAGGTAGTTCCCATGTCAGAACAAATCGTAAAACCTGAGATAGGCATTTTGCTGGTTAAGCTCATTTCTAAACTCAATATTTCAAAAAAGTTGAATTCCGGCATGCACGGATAAAAAATGTTTAAAATCATAAGAAGAATCTGAAACTACAAAAATTAAAAGGATTATCCATTAAACAATGTTTGGCCTGCTTTCATTTTAGGGCTACTCTATTTATCAAAAAATATTTCTTTATTTATAATTTATTCAACTATTTTTCAATTTCCTATAAAGAGGAATCTATGGTACTCCATCAGATCTATGACTCATCTGGTACAACGAGTATCTCAAAACTTACTTTTTGTGGCATTTATTCTTTTCTCTTTACCCTTCATGTTTGATTCCATTCCTCTTACAAATTTGATTTTAACATCATTCAGTTTGGTAGATATGTGAGTTTGAAGGTATTTTGGCTTCATCTATTTTTTTTGCTCATAACTCCGCTGTAATTATCCTCAATGTGAAAAAACTGTATACGTATTATGACTTATAGGATATCGCCATAAACTTGTTAAATAGTCAGGGAGGATAAGCTAAACAGACCATCAGGGCAGAAAAAGAAACAATTTCAAGGCCAACACTTCAATGTGCCAATTGACATTTAGATTTTGATGATGTGCGTTAAACTTCTGCTGGTGAAGCTTCCACTTTGAACCTTACACATACACAGTTATATGCTCCTTACCAGTTCCTAATCGGTGCATAACACAAAAATAAAATCTTGTGTAGCGCACTTAATATCTAAAATACAGTAGACGAACGAGCATAGCAAGAGAAAAAGTCCAAGATAGCGAATCAGTGATGCAAAAGCTCAAACTAGTACTCAGCATGGCAAAGTGTATAGTCTACGAAAAGTAGTCACACGTGTCTATGCTTACATATTCGCACTTTTCAAGCAGCAATACCAACCTCACTAGAAGTGGCATTCTATAATTCCCACTGCTGCTGAAAATGAGGCCAAAGCCGCAGAACAATGTCACACTTACAATAAAGAATAAGTCACTGGAAAGAGCAGCAAACATAGAATTTTTAGGTTTAATAGTAGATGGATATTTGAGCTTGTAGAGTATGTAGCCAAAAAAATGAATTCAGCATTTTTTGCCGTCAGGAAATTAAAATAAAATTCCTACCTCAAATATTCAATGCTATATAGGGATCACATGTTCAGGCCCTACGAATCTTTATCCTCGTTGCATCCTCTAGACTCTTGTCGAAAATGATTTAGAGATGAAAAACTACTAACGTTAGCATCACTATTCACTCTAGAGGCCGCCTTCATGTGTCATTTCAAATTCACTTACCTAAAAGAGTCCCAGAGATACAATCTGAGGGATAACAACCACATTAAGTTGAACAATTATAGCCTCAGCATAAACCGTAATAGCCTAACTATACTAAGTGACATATAAATCCGAACACCCAGTTTAAATAGTTTTATTTTAATAAAAGTTGGTGAATGTATTTATCTTACTGTAAATAACAAGTGAAAAAATTTTCAGCCTTATCAGTTGGACATTCCGGTTTTTATACTGCTTTTTTTAGTTCACTAACGCTCTAAAAATGAATATTTCAGCCGCAATCAACGTTGGCGGATTTTGGATCTTGACATCCTTTACTATCAGTTACGATGCCTAGAGTACGGAGACCTGTACGATTTCGTCAACTTAGTGAGTTTGATAGGGGCCGTATAGTGGGACTTCGGGAAGCTGGACTTTCTTTTCGGGCAATTGCAGTTAGAGTGCAAAGAAGTGTAGACACTGTGGTTAGGTGTTGTCAGGCATGGCTTCGAGAAGGCCGTACGCAAAGAGCAAGGGGTACTGGACGCCGCCGTAGAACAACAGACCGTGAAGATCGCCGCCTAAGATTATTGGCCTTAAGGGACCGTTTTTCCACTACCAGGTCCATTGCAAATGAATGGTTTGCAGAACACGGAAGACTTATTGGCATGCGAAGTGTTTACCGACGAATGAGAAGTTTTGGCTTCTTTTCATACCGGCCACACTGGGTCCTCCCTTTAACTCGAGAACACCGACGTAATCGCCTTGAGTGGTGCAGACAACGGTCACTCTGGGATCAGGAATGGAACAGTATTGTCTTTAGTGACGAGTCTCGATTTTGTTTAGGCATGCACGATGGTCGTGCCAGGGTTAGAAGGCGACGTGGTGAAAGGAGGAATCCACAGTTTTTTTGTTGAAAGACATGTTTATCACACTGTTGGAGTTATGGTTTGGGGTGCTATAGCTTATGGTTCCAGGTCACCCTTAATCTTCATCAGAGGTAACATGAACGCGCAGCGTTATATCCGCGAAGTTCTAGAACCCCATCTTTTACCCTATCTTGACACCCTGGCAGATCCAACTTTCCAAAAAGATAATGCCCGACCACATGTTGCAAGGGTCACAATAGACTTCTTTCAACATAATGATGTCACATTGTTACCATGGCCACCAAGATCTCCCGACTTATCCCCAATTGAGCACGTGTGGGATATGATGGATAGGAGATTGCTCAATTTGCAACGTCCTCCTCAGACTCTAGAAGCACTTCGAGAGGAGTTGGTGGTTGCCTGGAATGAGATACCACAGGAGGACATTGACCACTTGATCAGAAGCATGCCTAGACGCGTTGGAGAATGCGTAGCACATCAAGGTGCATCCACACATTATTAAAGGTCAAAGGGCTTTAAAGCAGTGCAATCATTTTGAAATTTTTATTATTTACTTATTATGCTTCATTAAGTACTTATACAAAATTTTATTAAAATAAAACCATTTAAACTGGGTGTTCGGATTTATATGTCACTTAGTATATGTGGATCTATCTTGAATAATTTGCCCTCAGAGTTAAAAACCATCAACGACTTGCAGGTCTTCAAAACACAACTCTCATCATACTATTTGTTTTTACCCTCTGCAAGAGTTTTATAATTCTTAAAAATTACATAGTCTTCTATCTCAATGATTATTATACTTATTATAAATTTACGCTGCATACTTTTTCCCATCTCCTATTTAACTGTTTATACTTCTGAACAATCATATTTTTTTATACTTATTTTATAACTTGTTGTCACCTATTTTATTCTAATTTAGTTATGTATATTTTTGTTTTGTTTATGTAAATCTGACCTTTTCCTCTTGACGTTTCATATGCGCAAATCAATTTGAATAAAAGTTATTATTATTATTATAATTATTATTATCTCACCGCCTCAGCATTTTTCTCATCAGCTTAAGGTTCTCCCACATTTGTGCTAGTAACTGTCATCTTTTGTTTTCATGTGATATAAAACAGTTATGTCTGAAGTTTAAACTATAATGTAGACAGTCTGCAATAAATTTATAGACGTATTTTCATAAAGATAGTGAAAACAACGGTCCCAATTTCATGTGTGTGTGCTAAAGCTAGTTGCAACTGAGTTTAGGATCGGCTTGTGCAGCGTGCAATTTCCCTTAGCCAAATCAGGCTCTGCACATAGCGCAGTTAACAGTGTGGGGATTGGCTATTCAAAATTGCAGAACTGGGGGACGTTTGCAAATTGAAAAACACATCAAATTTTTTTAAACTTATGGGGGTTCAGACCCACAGTACATCCCCTGGATGCTTCAATGGTAACCACTAAAAACCATCAAAAGGAAGGGAAACAGCTGGTATGATTTGAAGTGACCCTCCTATTCGTAGTCTGGATTCTTGGCGATAGACAGGTCGCAGATAACCACAGCAATTTCTCAAGGAATCCGGAAAGACGATACATCATTCTGGCAACATGCAATACCGTAGATAATTACTCTACATATCTGACATTATACATAGTAATACCACATGCAATTATCCCGATGGGATGCTAGAGCTACAGAGGAACTGCAGAGAAGATTCGACGAGGAGGAAGCAGACATCTCTCACCTGCAGATATCGCCCCGCTATTATGCGATTTATGATCGTGATTAGAACTGAGCTTGGCAGAGAACCAAGTTGTGTGCCTACGCTCGTATGTGCTCGAATATATTATTTGGCCTGCCTGTCTACATCGTGTGTACCAGTAAAGGATTATATCTACTTCTAAGACGTCTTCTAGTTAATTCATAGGTATATCAGGCTTGTCAGGTTTTTAGTTATGATATGACTTTATCTGTATGTTGCCTAGACAACTCTGTGACCACCAAGCCAAAGGAGCTCTATCTACATGGATGCGCAACCTTTATTATCTAGAGATTTTTCGTTATCAATGCTTATTTAGGGGGGAAACTGTAACCTGTCATAAGAGGAATGGAGTAAATGTTGGCGGTTTCTCAGATTAATAGTAGTAATAAACGACTGTTATTTATGGCGTTACAGTTACAGTTCATTCCATCACTTGACACTTGAAAAATTAGCACTAGAATATTGAAAGCAATTTAATCGAACATTACAGATTGCGAGTACAAATAAAAAACTAGAAACTATTTATATAATATGCATAAAGGTAAGGAAATATAGATGTTCTATATACTGAGAGCATATATATTTATATATATATATATATATATATATATTTGAGCATGACAGATGACATTTAAGTTGCTTTTTAAAATCGCTAAAATCAAGACATATATCAGTCGATGGCTATGCATTATATGATATATTGATCGCATGATAGGTAAAGCATTTATGAAATAATGAAGTTTTGAAGAGGCATAGTTAAAGAGTCGCGAAATCAAATATTCCATGAGTGATATACTCACGAGATACCAATCTGTTTTTGATAAATGAAGGAACTGAAGTATGGAGGAGTTTGTGAACATAATATGATGATGATAAATGAAATTTGTACAACTTTACAACATTCTATGGATTCAGCTGTTCGAAACATGAACTATTATGATCGCATTCTCTTAAATGAAAAATCAATCTACAACATAAATTTTGATCTCTTTGTAGACGTTCAGCAGAAACGAAAAGGATATTATTCCAAATCACAATATGTGATTTTTAATACTATCAAAGGTCCGCATAAAATTTGTTTGGCTTTGAAGTCAGGTATTTTTTTATTCAAGGTCAGACACCGTGAAACATTATGACAAAAGTCTAAGTGCAAAACATTTTGATGTTCTCAATACTGTAGACAGTTCTTTGCCAGGGAAACGTAGTACTTTGACCTTATGTGAGATCGAGATATTTTCATAGGTTCTTAAGTGTCATTTTTGGAAATTTAAAAAAGTCGTCATCGTCCAGACCCTTCTTCATTGCATAATAAGACAATGATTGCGTTAGTTGGAGCACAAAGCTATCATTGGCATTGATTATGGAATGTTCGCGTAGAATGTAGAAATGTTAGTGTCACTGAAATAGCGCTATATTCTAGGATCCCGTGCCTGCCAGTCATTTCTTATTTTCTCAAAGACAGAACGTCTGACATTAAAAAGCATTTATATGTACTTTCAATTCCTGTGTATCCGCTAAGTATAGGAAGTAAAAATAAGACTAACTTTACTTAAATTCTGGTTGCTTATCTGTGTATATACTTCATAAAAGACACACAATAAATGCTCAGCACTGCGGTTATAACTTCTCTCAGACGTTTTAAGCCCTTGTCCCCAACTTTTTTGTATGAGCATTCAGAAAAAATCTTCTCTAAGAGTTTTACAGCTTTTTCAGTCAATCTCTTTCTTATACTCAAGGTGTCACTAACAGAGTGCCTTTTAAAAAATATAACTTAATATGATAGGGCTGTTTTGAAACACTTTATATTAGACACTATAATATAATAAACATTGGTCTAAACCGTCATATAAAAAGTTAGATAAAGTTCAAGTTATAGTAAAGTTAGGGCCAATTTCACCAACAACAGTCCGTTATTCTCCACCTATAGGGTAACAGACCGTCAGATACAGCGAATGGGCTTCAAGTTCCAATCAACCAATTTTACTAACCAATAGCCATGAAATGTTGAAAACAAAATACTATCAAAGTATGAGATGACAACTTGTCATTGAAACATCACCAGCTTATTGAATATTAAGAAATTACATATAATTCAGTAAAAATTTGAAGAAAAGTTTGTTTTTTGAATTAATTTCATGTTTTAATTACTATTGTTGATTTTTTATTCATGTTTATATTATTTTCCTCAATTGATATGTGATACTGGGTGTCGTTTCCTATAAACCTCTTGCAGATAGCCATACCTCCTTGATGACAGGCTCTACCAAAAGATATTGCTCGTTTCCAAACATTCAGAACCATTATGGCACCTTAGATTGATATTCCCACAAAACCATTAAGGTTTTTTGATATCCATACACCCACAAAGTTGAATATTTTTCGTTGTTCAGGAACTGAACAAACATCCACAGTGTATTCACAGCGATTAAGACATTCCCAAATATATGCCTTAAAGCTACCAGCAAACCTAAAACCTGCAAAAAAAGCTACAAATTTGCCATATTTTTCTTTTTTCACGAGTACACATTCTAGGTTATATTTATATTAGACATTATTTGATACAGCTGATTATTGCATTTCAAGGAGTGACATATGTGTGGGATCTGTCAACTCTTGGTACCAATCACAAAACATATACTCTGAAGGTTTAACTCCATGCTCTTCAATGACAACACGGTGACTTGTGTGGTTGTCAGCGGTCATTTTGTGAGGGTGCGACAGGGTTACCAGATTGTGCATTAATATCCCGTTTCATTCTCCTGGTCCCAGTGGAGTAAGTTCCGCCAACTGTTGAAATATACTCTATTATGCTTTATAAGACTATTCGTGACATTTTTCCCAAAATCATTGCGCAACACTTGAAAAAATGCAAATGAAAATTTAAAATTACTTCCATGACGCCGCAAAATAGCTCCGTCGGTACCTTGACAGTGGGGATGTCCGATAAGATCCTATATTTAGAAGTATCAATACATTTCACGAGTATCGTCATCTTTCGATCCGGACTGTGTCAGAAAGAGTGACTGCCATTTGGCTGCGACATTATCCTGCCAAATAAGACATATCTTTCATTATTTTCAAACAAATTGTACAAAACCTTCAAATTTGTGAAGTTAGCGAATTTCACTTCATACGTTGTTACCAGACATGCCCAAATCATCAGTTGCCGCCGTGATATTCATCCCGACCACTGCATCCCCACGGCTAGGCGACCTGTATGTTAAATTTGTATTGATAGGGCAGCGGATTATGCTATAAATCATATGTCACATTGTTTGAGCACTGATTGCAACGGTTAGATGACACCAAAGATATTTTCATAAATAGGAGATCTTTCCCATTCCGGATCGAACAATCTACCAAAGATGCTGAAAATCATGATACCTAGTAAACTTTCACGAAAAAAATTCAAAACCAGCAAATGTAAAAGATTCATTTCGCACTCTCCGCCACGGGACGTGACCGTCCTCAGACTTGGCAACTCTGCGAGTGACAGATAGATATGCCCCCCAGTCAAAAAGGACAAAAAGACAAACAATAAACGTTACTAGTTTTTATGATTTTTGGACTTATTTGTGAAACATTTTTCATACTTTTTTGTCTATGTGCATAGTAATTGCATAATGCATCAGGGAGATGTAGGGATTGACACGTCTTACACATATTATCTGTGTTTTAGGATGGAGGGGACATAATGTTTTTATTGGTTTGAAGAAATTCATAAACCCATAAATTAATAAATTATTATGACGAAGATGAGGAATTGGGTGGAATGTGTTTTATATGCTATTTTCTTGCAAAATACAGACAAATTCACACTACTCAACACTTATGTAATGATAACTTCCAGTATATTGAAGTTGGTAAATTCGACAGTGCCATGCATTAACAAACGTCCAAATCTATAGATATTGCATTGCTTGGGTGCGGTCTTCCAAAAGCTTGCGATAAGTTATAATTTTGTTTTATTCGATAAAAGTTTGTTCTTTGTTTTTGTTTTGTCCGTTTAGTGGAAATTGCATTGATTGCATCCGTGTAAATACCCCTTAACTCCACCAGACGGAGAATTCGAAACAACATCTTTTTAAACGACACGTCGTATCATATCTGCGACGCCATACTCCGAGATGACATCTTCGACTTCGATCCGGGTCCAGAGACTCCAGCTAATTAATGTTTATTCGTTGGGAGAGTGATTATTTTTTAGCACGCACTGCCTGTGCGAGATGACTGGAGAAGGAAGAGACGATGACCGTCGAAGATAAGGCTCGGTAGGAGAGACACCATTCGAATTGCGATGTCGGGAGATGTAGGGGGGAGCTGGGTATGAAGTTGGCTTTGAAACTTCCACTAGGTAACGCGCTGTAATGGCGAAAAAAATTAGAAAATGAGATGTAAAGTGGACAAGGGAAAATGCTGGAAGTTATTGTCAGCTTCCAGAATGACTGCTGTGGCTTATTTCCAAATTTGAAAATTCAAACGTCATTATTTTGCAAAAATGCCAGGTTAACGTATTGATTTAATCATTCTATTATGTTGATTGCTTAATTATCGATCTTTTTTTTAATGCCAATTTTTCATGTTTTGTTTCGTTTGGGGTGGGAGAATGGTTGAACGTAATTTTAGAAAAAGTAATATAACATCTGTTTGACTGCACGACCTTGGTTTCGTTTGAAAGAGCTTGCGCCTGCGCTCCTTCTCAGAGCCCAATCTAGTCAAATCAGTTCGTTCTGGGTGATCACTAGAAAGCGTGTTATGGACGTGTCATCGTTTCTTTGAATTTATTCGAAAACCCAGATACAACAGTCCACTTTTTAATATTGCCCGGAAAGAGCATACAGGTAGATTATCCGACAAAACAGCAGACACCGCAAATCAATATCTATTCGTTAAGGAGATTTAACGAAAAATATGCCTTAATTATAATCCTCAAGCACTGGTAGATAAAAACAAAAATTCAAGCTATGGATTGTTATGCAAAATGTATTAATATATTACTTGAAAATTTAGTTCCATGTCTTTTATAACTGATAGCGGTCGTAAGTGTCGCCTGACTGTCACCTGCCAAAATCGCGTAACCTTTTCTTTACTATTTATCACTTATCCGTAATTTGAATTTCTCTTCATTGATAATAGAGTGCCGATGATTTTCTTTTGGCTAATTTAATAGTTTATTGATTGTATTGATTGTATAAGTTCATCCGTATTATACCTTTCTTTCTCAGCGATTCAGTATGGTGTTGACGATCAGCAAAAAAACTCTGTAGTTTTTCTCCGTTAGTTGGTTTCCTATAAAACATATCTTCTTCAAGGCCACTCAAGATTCCTTCTTCTAGAACGTTACATGTGTTCTGCGGGATTCGCTTTTCTGTTTCCGTTGAGGTCGTGGTGCAGGGGTCGTTTCGTCATTTTCCGAACTCTGGGATATTAGGCCCCAAGCGCTAATTCATGGACTAGCACCCTTTTTTTGTGTAACTTTAGTTTAGTCACTTTGTTTTGGGTCTTCCATTTTTTTTATGGGATTTTGACCCTCAGCGGTAAGTTCTTTCTTATATACCTTCTGGCCACGTGCCTTAATGCGTGTCTTGATGACGTTCGTTCAATATCTGCTTTCTTTTAGTCAATACAAAAAGAAGAGAATCATCATCCATTCTCCTCCAGTTGGTTGCATCTTGTTACAGTTTTGCAAATTGGTGGAAGCCATCCCCCCGAGAAAAAACCTCATGTGAACAGGTAAAATATCATTCTAATTAAAAATTTCATAGATCTTTATACATTTATTATTGCTTGTTGGGATTCTTAGAGACTTCTTGATTTTATTGGACATTCTACGTATTCAAATGTGGGGGCAGTGCCTACATGGCACCTTCTATTACACTGATCACGATTTTGATTTTTGAGCTGCCATAACTTTTTAGAACAAGGGTATATTAGTTTCGTACATTTTTATATTTTCTTGCGTTTGCTTTACTTTTCTTGTACAAAAAAAAATTTACATGGTTGTGCTTCATGTGCGATTGTTTTCAATGAGTAGTTTTATCTCAGACAGAGAGTAGACTAGATTTTTAAACAGCCTTAACCCCTCTAGGGCTTTTTTTACTACCATAATTTTTGGCAACGAAGCAAGCAGCCCCTGCCCAGTGACGTGCCCACTACTGGCCACTTTTTGACCAGAGTTGAGGACACCTCGGCCGCGCCTGAGAAAGAAGACCTACAGATAAGTTTAATATTTAGGCGCAGAATATCTGTAAATATTTCGGGCGTATACCATGGTAGACGTTTCGCGGGGTTATCTCAAAAAAGAATTTTGTCAGGTTGTATTTAAGATTTATAACATCCTTTCTATTTTTATTACTTGCACTCCAGTGGTGGAGCGCATGTGCGTTTTTTTATTGATCAATATATTGTGGTTCATTTAATATCTTTTTTATTTGGCTCTCTCTGTGTGTACTGTTAATTAAATTTCGTCATCTCTGTTAGATTCTCTTTTTGTGTGGTGATCAAGCAAAACAAGTTCTTACTAACATCCCGACGAGTTGTGGTTTAATCCCTCCTATGTCACTGGCGCTCTTAACCCCACTCCCTACTCTCCGCTTTATTGAGCTAGGGCCTTAGTTTGCACGCTACTAGACAACTGGACCAACCGTTAGATAGTATTTATCACTTTTTTTGTTAATTAACTAAAAAAGGGCGTCGCATGATGTATGAAAAAATACATACTTACTTAAAATATACCTCATAATTTAACTCAGTTGGCTTTGGAATATGAAGAGTTCCGTAAATTCTGTGCTATTTACCCTCTTGTTTCGTTTAGATCGTTTGGGTGCAAGTTGTATTGTATAATTGTAACATTATAACGGCTATTTCACTTAAAAAAGCATAGTGCTAGAATCTGGCGTGCAATGCCATGGCGTTCTGGCACCGAAACAGACGAATAACCTAAGATAAGTTGGTGCAATCATCAAAACCATTGAGGTCGCGTCGTTTAGCTTTCAAATTTTCAATCCTCTTTCGCTTAAACGATGTGTGCGGTCCGAAAAACAATGTATTTGATTTTCCAGCGATTTGGAGTACAAGTTATTGATGTCTGGTGCTCGGACTTTGCCATCTTTGTCGATGCATAGTTGCACGTTAACTCAACAACAGTTTCGATTTTTTGATCGATGACATTCTTTATATCTGATTTTTATCAAATTGGTACACAAGGTTACTACTACACCAAGTAGTTTTTGGAAATGAGTTAATAGTTTCGTCTTATTGGAGGTATCTCATATTATTTAAGTAAAGTAACTATTTTCTACATTACACAAAAAGGTGTCTTAAATCAAAAACTGTTCTCTCATAATGCAGCTAGATGACAGAAATTAAACTTTTAAAAGACATCTCAGCGTATAAAGGTTGTAGGATAACAAACATTCTTTCTCCATCATTGGCATATTAGTGTAGAAACGAACGCAAACAAATCTAGCGGAGGCAAACTGGAACTTCTGATTGACCACATATCTGCCCACTTGGTAGGAGTGTAAAAAACCCAATGTCATTATCGCAGCCTAATTCCAGTAACAGAAATCTACAGATTCAGTAGCGTTAAATTTAACTGTGCTACGTCTCCAAAAAAGTACAAATGGGTGATCTCAGTTAGCTCCAATTGCTGGGGCTATCAGGTACACTGTTCAGTGGTTCGATGATTCAGGTTCAATGTCGGTATCGTCTTTCTGAACTTCTTTACCAATTCATTTTTTCAAAAGTATCGAAATTCTAAATGTGACAAAAATCTAATAAGCTCGTGAAGGATGTACCATTATTCTAACTCCAACTGTTTGCATGAAAAAAACTCCAAAACAAATCTTGATGTCCCACTTTCCCCTGTAATCCGAAACCGAATGCAGATTTATCGTTTGGTATTCCACGATTCCACATAAATTGCGGTATAATCGTTATTATTAATAATACGCCTATAAAATGATCTCATTATATCGTTATTTATTAAATGAAACGCTCACCGATTCTGTTATTTGAGCACTTCCAAGTGGAGTTATTACACTGCCAGCTATGAGATCTCTCGAGAGCAACGTTTCGCCATTTTGTGTTTAATTGCTGAAAATTGAACCCGACAAGCACACTTTAGTTAGAAGCAATAGCAATAATACTCAGTGCATATCAGCAAACATGTAGGTATATTTGATTATGATATTTTATTTCATTGACGTATTGAAGAGTTCTGTGCTCTAGTGAAACCGTAAGCATCAATATCGCTTTGTTGTATGTTGTCTATGTATGTTTGTTTTTGTATGTACTTTAAAAAAAAATTACGTTATTTACACTGTATCACAATGACGTGTAATCTCTGTTATAAATTTCTTTGTTTTTTGTTTATCACTGAGAAACCAATAAATTTCTATTCTATTCTATTCTATACAGGGCATTCCTGTACACGACATATACTTCTTGTAATAACAGAGCTTTCTCGATTCATCTTTTTCTTCTGGCCGTTAAACGGAACCGCCTATAGAAATTTGGGATTTTACTCACGTTGTTTACTTACCGGTGAAAAGATAAGCCTCCTGATTCAGCCTGCTCACTGTATACCTTGCAAATACAGCATTAGTACACCACGTTCAACAAAAGATAATTTAAAAGCACAAAAACATAATAGAGGAAAACTATGAATGAAACTTTTCGAAGCTCAAGCTAGGCATAGTAAGTAGTGAACCCAACGTTGCCAAACTTCACGCAAAGCCTTGGACATAGGTACACTGGCTCTTCTAACTGTTGACGATCAAGGGAGCATATTATAGGAATTTTTGTAAGGTGGGCGCAACGGTGATCGCAGCATCCATGCTTAGAAAGAGGTTCCTAAGGGGAGGTGGCGGTAGGATCACTTAAGCAGCGCTTCCGAGAGCAAACAATAATAAGTGAGGAATGATGGGTGGGATGCGTCTCGGGAGAGGCGAGCACGCGGGCGTATTGGGAGGGTTGGGAGGGGGAGGTCGCGCCTTTCCATCTCTAAGTCCGTCCATGTTTACGGTATTGGCTCGAACACTGTTTCACGTCCATGATTGCCGCTAGAGCATAATACTTTCTAGATGCATGTAAATCCTGACTGAGGCTGTATTTAAAATACGTATACCTACCATCTACGCCGACAGACTTTTGTTCGGTTTTCCACCTATCAATGATAGCAACAGCGTGAATTACCATGAAAACAACTTCACAGTGTCAAAAATGGAAATTTTTCAAAGAAATGTGTCTATATCTATTAATCGTAGGAGGATAGGACCGCTTAGGGTAGGTACTCCCGCTCTCAAAGTCATGAGCAGCACCTCTCAACCACTTAGAAAATGTCTTTTCAAACAACTGCACATGAGCTGTTCACCTGTCCTGTTATCATTCAGTCACCACCAGCAATAAACAAGCAGCAAAGCTTTTAGGCAGGCCAGTACCAGTATGTAAATCCGCATCTCCCACTTGTGCAATTCTTGCACTGCCTATCACACTAAAACCAAAGTATACTGACTACGGCAAGTAAGATCACTTACTAAGACACCTTTTACGTTCGGATTATAACGCACCTCCTTTTTCGTTCCCAAGTATGATTAAAGTGCTAGTTGGATTTGCTCAGACTTTATTGGAATATCTAATCCAGGGCACTGTTTTCGGGAAGCCTGAAAGAATTCGAGTGTTATGCTCCCAGGGTAATTCCTACAACACTTCACTTTTATACAAAAGGAAGTTATATAAACGTTTAAAAAACTGACCATTTGGATCTGGTAGCAGCAATACTTTCAACTGTTTGAAATTGGTCTTTATGCTACTAAGGGTGCATTTCATCAAGGTTGTCAAATTGACAGTCCGTTATTCTCCACCTATAAGGTAACTGTCCGTCAAATACAGCGAATTCGCTTCATCATCAAATCAACAACTTTCAGCAACCACGAAATGTTGAAAACAAAATATTGTCAAAGTATGAGATGACAGCTTGTCCTTGAAACATCAACAGCTTATTGAATATCAAGAAATTACACATAATTCAATCAAAATTTAGAGCAGTGTGTGATTTTTGAATAATATTCGTGTTTTAATGACTATTGTTGATTTTTTATTCATGTTTATATTATTTTCTTCAATTGATATGCTATTTTACTGATTAAACATGACCTGTCGTGTTTTCTTTTCCTATAAACCTCTTGCAGACAGCCATTAAACACCTACTTGATGACATACCCTCCCAAAAACTTCATAGATATTAATTTCTAGTTTCCAAACATTCATTCATTTACTTGCCGTCAATCGGAACCATCATAACACCTCAGATTGGTAATCCCACAAAACCATTCAGATTTGTTGATATCCATGCATCCATAATGTTGAATATTCTTCGTTGTTCAGAAACAGAAAAAACATCCACACTATATTTACAGTGATTAAGAAATACCCAAATATATGTCGTAAAGCTGCCAGCAAACCTAAAACCTGCAAAAAAACTAGAAATTTGCAATACTTTTCTTTTTTTCACCTGTACACATTCTAGGTTATATAATTAGACATTATTTGAATAACAGCTGATTGTTACATTTCAAAACTCCCCAACGAATGACACATGTGTGGGATATGTCAACCCTTGGTCCCAGTCACAAAATATATGCACTGAAGAAGGTTTAAGTCCACGCTGTTTATTCAATGACAACACGGTGTCGTGTGTGTTTGTCAACTGCCATCTTTCGAGGATGAGGCGTGGTTGCCAGATGGTGCATTAAAATCCCGTTTCACTCCCCCTGGACCCAGTGGAGTACGCTCCGCCAACTGTTGAAATATTATGCTACTATGCTTTATAAGACTATTCGTGAAATTTTTCCCAAAATCGTTGCACAACACTTGAAAAAATGCAAATGAAAATTTAAAATTATTTACATGACACCCCAAAATAGCTGCGTCAGTACCCCGGGTTATACATCTTGACAGTAGGGATGTTCGATACGATCCTATATTTAGAAGCGTCGATACTTTTGCTTCCCATACCCAATACTTTGGATCTATATTCTTATATACGACACTTGGGTGTATCGATACATTTCACGAGTATCGTCATCTTTCGATCCGGACAGTGTCAGAAAGAGTTACTAACTTTAGATTACTTTTCTTCTTTGTTTCTTTCCGCTGGATACCGATAACTTTATTCCAATATTTTGGAGTACCGATACTTTCTAAAACGATAAGAATCGATACATAACGATTATTTTCGTGGTTCTAAACATCCCTGATCTTGGCAGTCGAGCACATGAGAGGCGTAGATTTGGGTTGCCTATGACTACGAACGCACATGCTCATCACTTACTCCGCTTGCCCTGAATTGATTTTTGTTCATACAACAGGTACAGACTGGTAGATTACCGTCATTACCTCATCACCGGACAAGCAATAAAGAAACCGAAACCTGTCTGTTTTCAAAGTAAATATTTAATTTAAATGAGAAGTGAGTTCAGGAGTAAAACAGAAAGTATTCACAATCCCATAAGCAAGAATCGAAAAAGGAGTTTCCAGAATGGTTTGCAAAGTACTTTGAAAGAGCGACCAGTATGTACATCGTAGAAGAAAAAAGAATAACATGTTGTGTGCGCGCCCAATACAATAGCAGACACTTTTCAAGACTCAAAGGTCCTTGATCTACCACTGAGCTTGGGACGGCATTTATCTTATACCGAACACAACGACACTATTTACCGATTACGTTTTTTTCCGATTGGGCAACACTGCAGATCACTTTAAAAGCAATTGATATCCCAGACATGTAAAAATAATAGAAATAATAAGAAAATATAACAATGTTTGGAGATATATTTTCATAAATAGGTATTTTTGATTCTGACTTATAATATCTAGACGATGAATAATAGGTGGATGCGGATACTTTTACAAATATCGATGTTTTAGGACCCAGAAATGCGGAAAGTGCTGTTTCTTTACATTTGGTGTGGATTTCTAGATCGTAAATTGGCAAAAATTGTTTTTGATGTAACAATAGATGATGAACCAGTTGGAATACGTTTTATATGCTTTTAACAAAAATCGGTACATTTCTACAGGTACGTATTATGCACAACACATGCCGCATTCCAGTTGCTGACCGTCTTTTCTGAAATGATAAAAATTTGAAATTCTATGGAAGTTTTCCTAATTTTAAAGCACAAAGACATAATAATACATCTATAATATACCCTTATTTATAGGCAACCCTTTTTCATGACTTTATTCAACATTTCAATAGAAATCACTGATATCTAGAGGGCTTTGACAGCTTCTGTCAAATCGCATTTCGATCAGGTTTTTTCCTATTAGTTCAACTGACCGTCAAATATTAATGTTGGTGAAGTTGGCCCTAAAAGTAGTAGTTTAAAATAGTTTAACAAAATAATAAGCATTGGAAACCTTGGTATCCGTAAATACCTACTGGACTATATAAACAGTTTAATCGGAAAATATACATCTTATTGGAAGAAGTGTACGCGGACATTTAGGATACTGAAATCAGCCCAGTAGTTACGAAGATATGTTGACTAACCGTTTTACATCTTGGCGGCCATTTTTGAATGTGGCGGCATAAGATCACGATGACATGAACTGATTTTAAATACCTACTCCTACAGGTGTCTAATAATTTCCTGCATTCAAACCGAGGCTACACGTGACCTTAGCAGCTGCATCCCGAGCAACCACAGTATTTGTGGTCTGTAAACTTTGCTTAAACGAATCAGGATGATATGCAAATTAATGTTGGTAGGTAGGCAATTTTTAACGATCTTCACTTATTTGTATCTCGTTTATCGGCAGACGGATTAACTAAATCGGACAAGTCGCGCCTTTGTCATTAATTTCTCTTTTTAGCAGGTTTCTTAATAATCTCGAGAGTGACGACTTGAAAAACATCTGTATTAAGATGTCACTCGAAAAAAGGAGCAACGTGAAGTTTCAGTTTAAGGAGGTGGATTATAACAGCAATGAGAAGACTATGAAGAACGCTATCAGAAGTGGCCCAGTAAATTTAAAAAAATTCCCGAAAGAATAATGTGATATACAGATGTGTTCTTATGAAAGATATCTTTCCCCACGACTAGGACGAGTACACTGTTTGACAGTGTTTCAGAATTGTACGAAAAACGTTCTTGGGACGAGCAGAACTGATCTTTGGTAAGGCTTTATAGGGGTTGTGTGACTATTACCTGCAGAGAACTTACATATCTCCCCAAATTTCGACTTTTCACAACCATAAATATAATCTGTGTTTTGGCCGATTCCACCAACAAATTTCATTCCACTCAAAATCTAATAATTCTCTTCTCACGATTTTTTAATAGTTGTTAATTTAAAATTCCCATTAATGAAAATATAGTTTATTCAACTGCCTCTGATCGGTTTAACAATTTCTTACATAACATTCTGAAAATCACATCATCTGAAGTGATTTGGCAACGTTTTGGCATACGCCCACAATTCGTTCCATCTTTCAACACAGACATTGACAACCTTCGGCCTTCTGTCAAAGGTTCATCTCACTCATTATTCCATGACCACCATTTTGTACAATCATCAAGTGGCTTCACGACGTAATGCTCTAATGTTTTCTAAATAATTTTTAATCTGTCTTTAACTTGTCTTGTTATATTTTATATAATTATAACCATTGTACCATGTATCCAGCTCTCACCATGTTACTGGACGTTTCCCTCATCCTATACGAAAACAACAATTAGCAACACCCTCACATACTACTGTAAGTAGATTCAATTTAAATTCATTTTACACTTTTGTTGCTACTGTTATCATTGTAATTGCAGCTCCTGATGATGATGGCAAAGTCCATTGAAAGCTAGAGAGAATTAAAAAAAGTATAAAGAGTCCTCTTTGCTTAAATTTTGTCGAAGTACCCAACAAAAGGCGGAAGCTTTAATTTTTCACCTAACTGGTCTAGACGACAATGACCACGTCTCAAGTTGTATATTCAGGGTGACTTCGAAGTTGAGTCATTTATTTTAACAGTGAGTAGATCTGATCAAAAGAAATGTTTTTTTCCTTTACCATTTTCCTGGTAAAATTAAAGTAACAAAGTTATAGCCCTTTGGAAGTTTGAGTACCGCCCTGTCTCAATAACAATATTATGTGGTCGTGTTTGGCGACAATGGATATAATCCGCCGTATCGGTTCATCGCATCGGAAACAAAAAAGCGAAAGAATTTGGAACGATGTTTTTACAGGTATCTCATTCATTTGTATACAGTTAGTGTCAGTGAATAGTGGTATGTGTTGCGTGGCTCAAACGAAATAAAAAATGGCACATGTTTATGCGGATCGGTTTCCCAATCGAGTGCAACCAACCCCTCGTGCCTTTGTTAATGTAGTACAACGGGCTTGTGAATCAGGTGACTTAAGACCTCACAGGGGACCTCACGATCAAATACAGGTCCGCACTGAAATACTTGTCGGGAGGATACTTTATAAAACAAGGTAAAATTTTTTTTTTATTTTTTTTTTATTTTTACACACATATTTTGGTTTATCTTCCTTCTACAATCATTATCTGAAAATTAATGACTCAACTTCAAAGTCACCCTGTATATATATATATATTATTAATACTTCTCATCCGTCTTTGTAACTCAATACTGTCATAAATAGACTTAAAAAGATATTTTGGTGAGCATGTCTTTTCTTACCATAAACTCCATTTAATATTTTGCCCTTTATCAGTTTGCCGTGTGGACAAAATTCTTAAATCTTTTGAAAGTTTCTTCAAGTCAAAAAATTCATTGAGATTGCTGAAGGCTGACGTTTTCTGGCCAATCGATAAACCAAATAGAGTTGTGACGGTTCAAAAAGATTTCCAGCTCTATTCATCGCAGTGTCAATTGCACTGTGGTCAGAGTCTCCCTCACTTTGTTCATGATTCGACCACCGGGGTGCGTATACCAACAAAGATTATTGCATACTAAGAGCTATCATCATTTATGTCTCTTCGTGGGAATTATGTATTTACGTTTGTAGATAAGACACCCAGGGCTTAATGGTGTGTTACCTACACTAATAGATATATAGTTATGCCTCTTTGTCAGATTAACCGGCATGGAATAATACACTTATATGAGAATTATCTCAATTTTTGGTATTTTGTTAGGACAATTCGTGAGAAAGGCGACGATATGGTTCCTCTTTGAATCTCGGAAAGCTATCGTAATGGTAGTTGATGTACTTAATAGGTACCGATGAGCATTACTATAGATGCGTGAAGAATCATATCATCTATTATTATTGAGGAAATATTGCCTGACATCAAATAGCATCAATATAAACAGATACCGCTCTCGGATGATACAAAACCTTTGGGAAAATTTCTTGTGTTGGCAATTCAGAATGTTTCGTTGTATTGCTGATTTTGCGAGAAATCCCATACATAGCAGATCTGTTTCGTCAACTTCATCGGTTTCAGCAATATTTATGCCCATATTTCAGACATATTAGTGTTTCCAAATAGCAATCTGAGGTAGCCGAGTATTGAATGGTTAATAATGATTGTACGTTTCAAATCACCAAGGTCCTCTAACAGGAAAACTCTTTGATTTGGCTTATATGTCTATTTAACTTGACTGAATACTCATCATCTGCGCAGGCTTCCGATTCTCTAACCGGTAGTTGAGCTGTTTTGTTCCAGAAGCAAGTGTTAGTGCTAATTATGTTTAAGGTATTTACTATATCAGATATCGTGTAAACACTGTTTATTTACGTATGTGAATGATGAAATGTTCACTTCTCCAGGCTGTCCATTGGTCAAAAAATGCAAATTTGATTGGAATCGGACCTAAGATATCATACTTCCTGGACTAATGTCTGTATATTCAGGAGCCTCCATTGTCCCCTTTGCGAGCCTGAATATTAAATCCATTCAAAATAATTAGTAGGTTCAATGGTCGTTAAGCTAGGTCATTTCGAAGCCGTGATTGCATCTCCGAGGAGCAGAAGCAGCTGCGTTTATTAAACTGCGCATTAATTCACGAAACATTAGGATAGAAGAACGGATGCCGTTTCGATGCACTTCCTACGGCTAAGAGCTCATATCTGACTGAATTTTTAATATCCATAAATTGCAATAAAAACTAATGACGCGGCGGAGCTGTGGTAAACGGGGGATTTTTAATTTGGTTGAATTAGGGTGTAGCCAATATGAAAGAAGCAACAAGGTAAGAGAGGGGACATAGGTTCCGGTTCTCCAGTAATCCAGGAAAAATATTTACAAATGTTTGCTGGCAAGTGAAGTATTACAGTTTTAAGATAAAAGCTCTAACCAGTATTGATTAATATATTGCTTGAGTGACCAGCATGCAATGCTTTACACAAGGCAACTATCTAGCTTACGAAGATATATCCCAACACAGAATCTCCGATGATTATGCATAATCTTCTGAGCCAAAGTGGAGACAACATTGATGCTAACTATAAAATGTCCTTAACCCAATTTAGGAAATGTATTGTTATTGAGTAATAGTGAAACACACTATGCGTAGTCATTGCTTGATATTGATGTCCACCATTTGTCATCTGCATTCATTCTTCCTTCTTTTCCTTTTTTTATGTGTATAACAATTCACGCTCAAAGACTCAAGTTAGACAAACGAGAAGGCTGAGGAGCCACAGGAATGTTTCTACTGGCCAAAAACTTAATGCGAACCGGAGTACTGTGATGTTCAGTAATATATTTGGTATAAAGTACCTCACAAGGGGCAAATCACCACCAACTTCGGAGAAAGATCTGATAGTTACGTGTGTCGTCACAGTTTCTCAGGCGATACCAACAGACGCATCCCTCACCGTTTCCTCTCTTATATTCTTTTGCTGGGAAGATAATTCACCCTCCACGACGGAGAGCCTCACAAAGGTTTTAAAAATAATGTAGCATTTAGGTCGATTTGCTATTTCCATTCCATGGTTTTAGCGTCTGCCAACCCCGTCCATGTCACGCAGACTGTCCCGAATGACAAATCGAGCTGGGCAGCTAACATGGCTGCCCTCATGAAAAATTTCATTGACAAACACACCAGAATAATCCGCCAAACAAGCCGCTGTTTATACATAAAAATTGCAAGCGGGCATGTGGAGATTGATACAGTCTGATGAAATATTTACGAAGTAACAGGGTGGGAACCAGCCTACTGAGGACCTCACCGAATAATGCATGGAGGGTCGATCAAACATTCAGTGGTGCAAAATTTTGTGAAGGAAATGAGGCAACGGGCTATTTTCAGTTATTCATTATACGAGGTGTGATCAAAGAATTATATAACTTTATGGATATCAGGAAATACCTACAGTCGTTACTAGTGTTCTTTATTTTCTTATGTTGGTCCACTCGTTCACAGCTTCAGCTATATATCGTGTTTTGTTCGTGAGAGGCATAATAAGAGGTTGCAGGTGTTTTGGGTATTTGGATATTTGCTGAGCAGAAATAAATGGACCAAACAGTTTGATTCAAATATTGTGTAAAAAATGTAAACAAAAACGAGAGTACCTTAAATGAGGCAGTTAAGATGGAGTTGACGAGGATCGTGACCCATTGCTGATGATCTTGCCATCTCGTATGGTTCATGTGAACGAACTTCCGACTGATGTGTGGCACCGCAGTTTCTTCCGAAACTGCTTAATGCTAATCAAAAGAACCGTCCCATGAGCTTCGCTCCTAAAGCCGGTACTAAAACTTTCCTAAAAATGGTTTTTCCAAAAATGTTTGCTTTTCAATTTGTCAAGATGTTCGTGTACTTTTGAGATGCTACAATAGGCCATAATGATTTTTCAATCTACTTATGACGAGAATGACGACAGGAACTCGCTACCACAAACATTGGAAGTTGTCCGAGTTCACAAATATGACCTCCGATGTCATTGTCTATCTCACAGGTGAGATCGTCGATATACTTTTATTCAAATTCAAATAATTTCATTTGCCTTTTGATATTACAAGACATCTTAAAACTAGCGACTAAATAATAATGGAAAAACAGGTCAGGTGACAATAAAACAAATATTTCGCGCTTAACACATTATATCCAGATCTGCCCACATAAGAACTAGGAAAGTTTGAAAGAGATGATATAGTTTGTTGCACGCGCCGCGCTGGCCCAATAATGCACTGGGCTCGAAGCCCCTAGGAACAGATATACCCGGCACTCCAAATTAGCTAGGTTCTGAAAAGCCGTGTCCCGGACTAAAGTTGGTCTTATCCTTGGATATGGGATTGCCTTTAGGGCTTAACTACCAGAGAAAATAAATCTACCCTACTCTACACACTCTCGAACCTCTGACTGTCGATTTCGGGTGCAAACTGTACTGCCTCCATCTTCCTTGTAGGCAAGATTCCCCGCTAGCCCCAGGCTTCTTGAAAAAGGAGTAGATCTTAGAAATTACAAGAGGGTTCTGAAACGAGAATACGTTCATCATTAATAATTTATATCCGTTTATATAGAACTCTATTATCAGCCGAAATGTCACTGAAAGTCAGAGTCACATAACCATTTCAGAAGTCTCGAGCCACATAACCATTGCATGGGGTCATCTACTTTCAACTTGACAGTAAAGATCATGATAAAACTCCACAGTACAACATGCCCAGACAAGTCAAACTTTGTACGTATTAACTGTGAACGAGCTGGTTGTGTTTGCAGTAAGGCTTAGTACACTGAGCAGCCAACAACAATCAACAGCCTGAAACCATGTAACTTTACAAGTAAGTTCGCTTGCACTCACTGTTTCATGTTCACGCAACAGCGAGTTTTACAGGGTTAATTTGTTTAGCATACAGCTTACGATTTTTAGTGGGAAAACTACAAGAGCTGTGAGGTTAAAATGTGCATTTTGTCCTGTTGTTCGAAAACTTTAAAACTCCATTTCAACTTTCTGACACGAACGACATGGTTTCCATTTACAGACCAGAATCAAAGAACCAGTTATCTCCATTACACTAAATTTTCTAAGAGGCAAGAAACAACGCTTGATCTACTCTCGCAGAACACACAAAAAGGCATTCAATTGTGGTATACTGTGGATATCTATTGCCTTTTTTTTTCTATCGGACAGTGTATATTTGTATTACCGTAGGGAATCTAGATTAACTTTGAATCGTGTGGTTCCACATATGTGAGGTGATCAGCTTTCAAAAAGGTTGTGGCCAGTGTCTTAAAAGATGATATAAGCTACGTTATTGTGGTTAAATGATAATTTTTTGAGAAGCAGATTGGTCGTTAGCTTAATTTCTTGACAGACTTTTATCATTTTTCCAAATCAAGAGGAAAACAAAACAAAGTTCTGAAATCTGAAGGAGGTAAATATTTGTATTAGAATTGACTCATGGCCACACAACAGAATAGATGCAGCGTTGTTAATATAGGTATATCTTTCTCAGTAATTTGTGAATTTTTGGAGCTATTTCTCGTATTAATGGGCTGAATGCTTAACCGACATTATTTTAAGATACAAGAATTATTACTAATATGTTAAGTCTAAATATTACCACAAGAGCATTCTAGAGTAAAGAATAAATAAGATGAGTGGACAAAGTTGTAATAAAAATGACTCTCCCTATATGTGATGATTCTGTTAGGGTCAATTTGAAGCTCGGTTGAACAACTTTGCCCACAATTTATGTAACTCAATGCCGTACATCACCATGAGGAGTATTAAAAAAGATTTACACAGTTATATTATATATTTGCTTCATTCGAATAAGGAAGAAATTATAAAATCTTATTGAAGTTACAACCTGGAAGGTTTATCTTAAATTTGCAACTATCTTCGGAAAGAGCATTGAAAAAATAAACAATAAACTAAAGTTTAAAAAAATGGCGATTAAAGTAACACCTGATACATATTAATCGTGGGAAGTGGGTAATAATCCTTTACATTTTTTCTAAGGAACTTCGTTGGGAATTGAACGCAACAAAGGGGAAGACTTCCTAATCATTTAGGCTTAACTCCAGCTCCAACTATTGAAACATTAGTTTTTTTCTTATCAAACACAAATTATAAAAATGTAGCAGGGTGTTATAGGTTTAAAATATTAACAATGAATATTTTGATAATATATAGTAGAAAACACCAACTTTATCACTTCCTAATCACATTTGAAGCATAAAAATAAGACATGTTGCAATAACTAGCATATCAACCTATTTTCATTTCAATGCAAAATAAGTCTATAACGCATAGGTGGCTGTGAAAAATAAAAGCCGTGACAATTGTTTTTATTAACCACAGCTGTCAGAATACGTATAAAATAGTTTTTTGTAGTTAAGGTTTTCAAAATGGGTAGAGGAAAGGTTATTAGTGAGAAAATTCGGTTACTGATAATTAATTATTTTAATTCTGGGAAATCAAACTCATAAATTGCAACTTTGATAGACTTATCGCGGTACAGTGTGAGAAATATTGTTAGAAGATATAACGTAACTGGTTCAGTTAATATTAAGCGGCGATACGTGAAAAAAAGTAATATCACAAATGCCGACCGAAGAGCATTAAGAAGAATAATCGTGAAAGATAGGCGTGCCACTTATTTACAATTAAGTGCTCTATGGAGTGACGCTGTTGGAAGGAGAATTTCGAGGTTCACAACTCATAGAGAAGCCCACAAACTGGGATTTAGCACTTGCAGGGTAAGTTTTCTTATAAAAAAAAGTGAAGTAAAAACCCTAGAGTTGCACAACTTGTTTATAGGCCAAAGAAAAGCCACTATTAACTCCACTGCAAAAGAAAAATAGGCTTAGATGGGCTAAAGAACAAAGACAACGGATACCTCAATTAATGGTGTGCAATGCAATGGAGTGATCAGGCCCGATTCGAATTTTGTGTTGGTGATAGTCGCAGTAGAGTTATTCGTTATTATTATTATGGTCTGGGGCAGTATGTCATCAAAAGGAGTAGTAAAACTTCATTTTATTGATGGAAATGTGGATACAAACAAATATTTGGCAATTTTAGAACAATCGCTTTTACCAGTGATGGAAGAATGTTTGACATCCGGCCAAGATTGTGTGTTTCAGCAAGATGGTGCAGCGTGCCATACCTCAAAAAAGGCTATAAAATAACTGGAAGAAAATAATGTACCACTTTTGAAATGGGTTTCTAGCAGTCCAGATCTATCACCTATTGAAACTTTGTGGCACGAGATGAAAAAGGTTCTACGACAACATCCTGCTCGTGCAATCACCGAACTGAGACAAAAACTTCAAGAAATATGGGATTGTTTTACACCAACTTTTTGCCAAAACTTGGTTAATACTATGCCCCAAAGAATTTCAGCCGTAATAAAAAATAAAGGTGATGTTACCCAATGGTGATCTTTCAATTGTTGCTTTGGTGACTTCGCGGATTTATTCGCACATTGTTTATTTGTTCAAATGTTCTATTAGTTATAGGTCTAAGGGATTTCATATATGTATCTTTTACTACTACAGTGTATCTGAAACATTTTTAAGAGAATAAATTGTTTTAGAAGTAAATAGTTTCGTCCGGTTTAGTTTATAAAGGCGTATTTTGGTACAAATCTTGAAGTGTGCCAACTGAAGTGGGAAGGGGCTCGTGGTTTACTTGTCTTTTTGTCAACAGAAATATTCTTAATAAGAAACGAATAAACAGTTGAAATGGACATGTTCTCTTTGCATCTCTGCACATATAACCATCAGCAGACAGCAGACAGAGCCGTTTCGCGCTCATTAGGATCTCATTAGTACACTATAGGTCTAGTAGACTGCGCTGACGTGCATCGATGCTTAGCGTCCTTCCTAAATTACAAGGAAAATGTATGGTTCGAACGCTCTTAGTATATGACCGCTACGTCATCGTGGGCGGGTCCGCTCATCACGCGGTCGTCGACAGAGCGCAGTGGCGTTCTATTTTATTTGAAGTATAAAATAAAGTGAATAGGTTGTGTAGACATTGATCATTAATTGATTTTTGTATTATTATATTCATTTAGTATGCGCATTAAGTTGTTCGGAAGCAAATTTGAATTAGAAGAGGGAGCAAACTAAAGACGGTTATAATTCAAATTATATATTATCATTAAAAAATCTAATCGCTATCAGATGATAGTGTGTTTAGCTTCAAATCTTCATCTGAGTCGCTTTCGTCACTATCTTCTGATGATGACTCTGTGTTCACATTGAATTGATACGTATCCATTTGATCGTCGAGAAGATGTTCTTTTTCCATTTGTGCTTGCTCATATTTTTTCACGTGGTTACAAATTTTCTTCCACTCATCTGCTCCAATTTCTTCAAACCTGCTACGGGTCAGATGCTCCACATCAGACAACCTAAATGTCACATTTCGTGGAGCAACCCAGTTTTTTACGAGAGCCCAAATCTTCTCGATTGGGTTTAGCTCCGGATGATATGGAGGCAGTCGTAAAACTTTATGCCCGTGCTGTTCCATTAAGGCATCTAGCTTGTATTTGACTGGAAATCTTCTTTTATTTTCCTGTATTTTTTTATATAGTTCGGCCTTAGTCAATGACTTTTCACTAGGAATTTGATGTTTTTCTAGCCAGTCAATCATCTCTGATTTCAGGCTAGAAGACGTTACATTTTTTTCTTCCAGGACATTGTGATAAGAAGCGTTGTCAACTACAAGCACAGAATTTTCAGGCAAATTTGGGATCAATTGGCTTTCTACCCATTTCATGAAGTTCAAATGATTCATGTCGTTGTGGTAGTCCCCAGATTTTGAGCCTGAAAATAAAATACATACATATAATCCAGTAAATGTAAAAATATATTGGAAATATTTTACATCATTGTAACACAAATAATACCTGATTTGAATATCAACAAGGCGTTAGGAATAAAGCCGAATTCTCCACCAGCATGCACAATAATCATTCGTTGTCCTTTTGATAAAGGCGTTTTTAGTTCCTTGTCATAATTGTCATCTGACCATCCTTTTTTTGGGGTATGACTAGAATGTATATATGTTTCATCCGTATAAATTATGTTCCTGTTCTCAGCTCTATATTTCATAATTTGCTTCAGATATTCGATTCGCTTCAAGCGAATTTCATATTTTTCCATGAGAGCTCTTTTATTATCAGTAGTTCTTTTCCATCTGTAGATATAAATTATATTTATAGCGTTGTAAATCGAAAACCTTATAGTGTGTATGAATACTGACCTAAAGCCCATTTGTTTCAAAAGTTTGTTCAAAGTCGTTATTTTACCCTCAAAATTAAGTTGTCGATCTTGCATTTTTTGGTAAATACCTAAAAAAATCTTAAAATGAAATATGACTAGATGCTACGGTTACAATTTTAAAACTTACATTTCAGCGAAGGTCTTCTTTTCTCCAAAATATAAAAATCGTATATGATTGCTTTGATTTCTTCAATTTGGCCTGCAGTCACTTTATCCACAACAGGTGATTTTCGTTGCCGCTTTTTAGATGGGGATGAAAATGAAAAGTTGCTTGAATATATTCCATCTCTGCTCTCTTTAGCTATTTTTTGATAAGTACATTTACTTATACCCGTGGCAGCTAACACACGTTTCCTAAATGGGTTAATCAGTTTTAATTGACAATAATTATAAAAATATTTTACATTCATACATACCGGTATTGTTGAAGTGGAAACTTTAATCCCTCTACACTTTCCTGTACCATGAAATTATTGACATTGTTGATAATTTCCTTTCCTTGACTCCCAATCGCCTTTCCTTTCACGCCAATCTCTTTCACAGACATTGTTTAGATCACTGGTTCAAAACTATTAATAATTTAAATTTGATCAATAGTAAAAATTTCCACTATATTGCAATCTATTTGACAATTTTTACACACGGTGCCTTGTTCAAATTAGTTTACAAACTGAACTTATGACTAACGGACAGGTTTATATATCTGTTGCAGGTAAAATAAATGTGATTGATTAACACTCATCCTCTTAACGCTACTTACGAACGAAGGGATTTAGCAACCGGGAATTATTCCAGGTAGTTCAATTTTACACTTGTTATTATTAGATTTGTTTCTACTAATTTTGTTTACCTACGCTTGATATTGGTATTAGCCTATTTATCTAGGTACTAATGATGCACTCTAGGAAATCTCATGATTGGTATAGATATAAGCGGATCACAGTCTTAGGATTAATTTAATTTCTTTCAGTTGTTTGCCAACTTTGGGGTTTTACCCTTCAATATTGTGTCTATTATATGTAGGTACCTGTTCACTATTTTAAATTTTGATTTATGGATCTCCATCAAATATCCACAAACCCCATAAGATTAATAATTTTCAACACAATCAAATATAAAATATGATATGGTTAATAAATAAAAAAATAAATAAGTCGAAGAAACGTCTCATCAGATCCCAATTGTGTCAACAATCTCAACTGACTGAAACTTGCACTAAAAAACGTTCCGCCTATGGCTTTCTGAGAGTGGGATGTCCCTTAACAGCGTCAACAGCAACATAATTTCTGGACATTGAAGACCACATACATTTTTAAGCTTTCTACGATATAAATATTCGCCACGATTAGTACTGGACCACATTAAGAGGGCGGTAACAGATGTCCATAAATCTTACCAGAGACTGTCACAACAATTTTCTATATTCTTATAGGGTACAATCCACGCAAGGGAGAGGGTATAAAGTGATGACGTAGCGGGCATAACCTTAGGCTGTTCGAACTATAAAACTCGCTTACCTGTTGGTACCAGACAAGCTGCCCATAACAGCAGTTACGATGTGACTAACGTTAAATCCGACTGCTGTACTAGCGCCAGACCGTTGTTTGATCAAACTGCGATGTCGCCAACGCTAAATTATATCAGATTATTTTTATCTTGACAACGGGCAAAATTGGTAGGCAGAACAAGTTTAAGGTATCATCATTCTAAGGCGAATGCTCGGCAACACCGACATACTGGCTAGCCGCACAGTCAACAGCGTAAACAAACTATTGAAAAATGAAGATCGTCACAACGTTATTAAATCAACGTAGGCTGGGAAGTAATGTGCATCCAGCATGCGACGAGATCGGAAGGCCGCGCTTAAGTGGATATTCTAAGGGTCTCTTTAGACAGTGCGATTCAAAAAAGTAATTCTCTATATGTACATGACCATTTAGCAACTCAGGTAAAGAATATAGTAGATAACTTCTGCTGAGTGATAGTGAACGTTACCAATGCTTAACAAGCTTCGTAGAATGGAGTCCGAGCTTGTATCTAGACAGTTCTTTAATGGAGATTTCCTACAATACCAGCCATCTGAGCTGCAATTGAACAGACTGATTGTTAAATTTGGCTGCATGACAGCACTTGAGTGAAAAAAGGTAACTTAATACCTGGTGTCACTATTATAAAACTCCCTCGATGCACGGACTTCTTTTTACTTAAACCACCACCAATATCTGAGAGGTAGATGTCAATATAAAAGATGATGTCCAGTTTTTCGACAGTTTCATATTTCTTATACAACTGAGGTCAAGTTTGTGCACAATATGCGTATTTAGACCTCCTAGTTTTGGTGAACATTGTTCCACGGTTTAACGACTAATAATGCACAGCTTTAAGTGGTATGTGTTGATACTCATTGTCTACCGTTTTGCAGTGTATTTGCTTTGAAATTGTTACGTCTATCCACACCCTAATAGTGGCTGGACTATAAGGATTACGATTTGCATGAGACAAAGCCTGAAATGCCTTATTCACAGACCGACGTCATCCGCGGTAAAGCGTCGTACGAACTTGATAAGAAAGTGACCGTTGCATCTTTGTATCTGTTTGACCAATAACGTGTTTTACATGTTGTTGGATAGCGTCTTTTGTGAACGGTACATTCCGCTTGGATGAAGTTTATTCGCTATCGAATCTTGGAATGTTTACTGTTTATATATTTTCTTAAAGACGTTTGTCTGTTATCAGTCAATGCCTCAACCTTTGTAATGTTGTGAAGTCTATTCTCAGTCTAAAAGCTGAGATGCATTATTGACAACGACAAATACGTGAAGATATGGATATGAGATTAGAGTTTGCATTGTTGCACAATATGATATACGGCTTAGGAGGTTTTAGAACTGGACATCCTCTTGATAACTGACACAAAACGGTATAAGCGTTGTAATATAATTCAGATGCTAGTATACGTCAACAAACTATAGTACTTAGGGATATGGCAAAACCGCACTTCTAAGATCCACAGCTGTGATTTTTGCTTTTGTTTAAGAAAAACTCGCAATGCATTGACAAGCTGTCCACTTCTTAATTTACCTTAGCTATATATACATTGCTATAGTTTTATTCACGGTTTTTGGTGGAAAGAAGTAAACAGGTTGACTAAATGTATCATGTGCGGAGCTTAACTTCCTTGAGGTAAACTGCCTGTCTGCAGCTCGCTTTTGCAAACATGAATTGGGTGAATGCGGGCCGTTGCTTTCATTCTCTTCTATCAATACAGTAATCATTGCTATATTTTATATTGAAGATCAACAAAGGTAAACTCAAACCGACGCCCAAGATCAATCATGATGATGGCACACAGTGACAAGCATAAGTATGAAAGACTGCTATCTGCCCCTTTAACCAATCGTTGAAAGCCACATTTGTGGCGTAAATTGGATTGTCAACATGCCGCAAGCAATTTGTCGTATATAGTGTTAATTTTATAGCGAGAGCGAGGAAGAGAGGCAGATAGAGGTAAATCACATAAACATCAATAGGCTTCTTAGGAAGTTGCACTAGTATGGAGATTTCGGCAAAGAAGCAGCCCCTTTTTAAGAGCTTACACCACAAAAGCTTTATTTTTTATACCTGAAACAATAAGGTTCGCTAGAATGTGAATCATGAGGTGGGTCCACTAGACGAAGCTTGAATACTAATATACGTGTTGTAAGGGACATATTAGGGTTGCAGCGGATAGTGAATTGTCCGGATAACCGGATACTGAATATCCGGTTATAGTGAGGATTCTTTCAGCAGCGGAGAAGGTACACCCCCCATGCAAGAAACTCATCAAACATTTTTGTAGCTGTTCGAACGAGGTAGCTGAAGCAAAGTGTGACAAGTGACAATCCGTATGCATGGGGCATAGTTAATCGACAGATTCAGGTGACCAAACGAATTGTCAAAAAAATGGCAGTCAAATCCATGCGTCAAGCTGAATTAGTTAACTGTCTTTTGCCGTCCACAACCTTCAGAAATGTGTTGCCATAACATGCCTAATATCCAATTCTGACAAGGTTTGTCTAAGTATCTGTCTCGTCTCCCTGTAGCAGTGCAATATCACCTTCCAACCTCGTTATATCATACTAGAAGCAGCAAACGGGCTAAAGCCAGCGAACGCAGAAAGCTCCCATTTATGGGCTACAATTTGCTGATTATTTAATAATTCATTGATAATACTTGAAATATCACAGGATATATTGTTATGATCCAACCTTTATTAGTATAAGCTGTTTTTTATCCAGAAAAAACATCTTATTTGTCATTCCACTTTATCTCTCTAGATAGGAAGCATTGGTTGTTCATTGTAACCTACCGAAGGCTGACTGTATCATTAAAAACAAAGTTCGTGTATTTTGCGGTTTTTGTTTTATTACGATCCGGCTTTCGCTGGATACTGAGGCTAGTGTTCGGTCACCTGGTCTGACAATAAACTGTAGCCGGATACTGGATAGTAGCCGAATATCCGTTGTAACCCTATTTCAGAACATATAGCACTTGCATACCTGGCAACACTGCTAAAGATACATATCGTTGTCCAGCCCTGTTAAAAAATCATTACTAGAAATTGCTCAATTTCACACGTTTCCAGCTCGGCTTCCTAATGTTTAATTCTGCCGTTGCTGTGTTATGGATGACCGTCGGTCACGCATACCTCTCACACCTTCGCCTTCGCTGGCAGCTACAACAATAACAGATACATTAATTTATTAAGAGACATCCACAGAGCAAAAATAACCTTTTTTTAATAAATATTGCTCGAACGTCATTGTAGTAATTTTCATTAAAAGACTAACATAATCACTTCCAAACAATCCAGGCAGCATTTCTATATCCTGCATTCATAAACATGTGATAGGCTAATGTCGTACTTCTTCTTCTAAATTTTTTGGGAATAAAAATTCCTGAGTTTCGGTCAACGTAAATCTATTTGGTTTATTTCTACAACGTTTCGGCCATCTAGGCCATCCTCAGGTACATACAATTTTCTGTAAAATATTAAAAGCGCTACAAAGGGAACTTCTCATAAAATATTACAATACAATTACACATAATACATGCACCCGTATATAGAAGAACAATTTTAAAACTCTTAGGGTCGATTTCACTAACAATAAAATCTACCGGGTCTTCGACCAATTAGGGAGGCAATGCAATTTGACAGAAGCTGTCAAACCTCAGTAATTTCTATTGAAATGTTGAATAAAATCGTAAAAATGCGGCTGTTCTTTAAATAAGGGTACATTTTAGTTGTAATACCTTGTCTTCGAGCTTTAGAGTTAGGATAACTTTCATAGAATTGCCAACTTCAATCAATCCGCAAAATGGGCCAATCAAAAATCAAGAAATAATAGGTCGATTTTCTAGCTATTATATCATCAAGTCATCATTGGTTGTCAGTGCGGTCCGTGTGACCTTAGCTCTTGAGTCACAGTGTCAGTTTGTATAGCATTTCTATTTAATAGGATGTTTTCACTGTTTTTGACGACTGACCGTGAATGGCAATCTAGTTTTATCTCTATATCACACACAAGGTGTTGTACATAATACGTACCTGTATAAATGTACCAATTCTTATTATTTTGCAAAAAAAGTATATAAAACATATTTCAACTGGTTCATCATCTTTTGTTCCATCAACAACAATTTATTACCAATTTATGATCTAGAAATCTACACCAAATGTAGACAAACAGCACATTCTGCATTCCTAGGTCCTAAGACATCGATATTTGTAAATGTATCCGCATCCGCCTATTATTCATCGGCTAGATATTATGTGTCAGAATCAAAAATACCTATTTACCAAAATATTTGCAAAACTTACCTTAATTGTTTATTTGATTTAGAACCCGTCTGGAATCTAATTGTTTTCCGCAGTGTTGCGCAACCGAAAAAGAAACGGAATCGGTAAATAGTGTCGTTGAATTCGGTATAGGGAAAAATGCCGTCCCAAGATCAGTGGCGGATCAAGGACTTTTGAGTGACGCAGTGGCGTAGTTGTATATTACAGCTTGTACAATGTACATACTCGTACTGGTCGCTCGCTCTTTCCAAGTCCTTTGCAACCATTCTGAAGACTCGATTTCGATTTTTGCTTATAGGATTGGGAATATTTTTCTGTTTTACACCTGAACTCATGAACTCACGTCACATTTTAATTAAACATTTATTTTGAAAACATACAGGTTCCGGTTTCTTTATTGCTTATCTGGACTAGGAGATGCTACATACGTACCGAAAGGGTCTGTTCTGGGCACCATATGTCCGTCAGACACAATTAATGTTCTGACATGCTGACGATTCGCAGATGTATATATCTTTCAACCCAGAGAATTTTGACTATTCAGCTTCCCGATTTAATAATGATTTAAATGCGATTTCACTTTATGTAAAGCACTACAGTCTAAAACTCAACGCTGAAAAAAACTAAAATTGCCCTTTCCAACCCAAACACTAAGAATAATTTCGGATCTTTTTACTGGAAAAAAAAACTAATAAGGTTTACTGTTACAGTATTTGGAATATTTTTTGTTGCAAAACTAAGATTCTGTGAAGTTTCTAGAACCTGGTATATCATTACGGCTTATACATGCAAACAAAAACATTATGACTCAATCTATTAAGCAAGCAATATACGAAGGTTTAGATATATCCAAAATGTTATATTGTGCTACCGTTAATTTTTCATGCTCAGGTCAAGCCACAGCAAAACGACTACAAAACATCAAACAAAATGTTTGCCATCTGATATATTTATGTATATAATTTTAAAAAATATGACCATACTTCAAGGAGCATTGCTGGTACGGGTTGGTAAGACGTCATTGGGCTTTCCCGTTACAATTTACTCACTATTGTACACAAAATTGAAATTAATAAAAAGTCCTTATATTTTAAATATAAACTTATACCTCGCTTAAATCTAATTTCATCCAATAGAGTTATCAAACCTCCTCATTTATTCAACATGCCACACTACAAGACAGCTTTACTAAACGTAGTTGCTATGTACTAGTGTAGTCCGGAAAAAATAAAAACATTGCCTTTGAATAGGTTTAAATATTATTTCTGCGTATGTGTGTTTATATGTGCTTGAAGATTCAATTTCAAATTTAAATAGATTGACATAACTTTGTTCAATGTTATACTTTTTTTGATACTTGGGTCAAAGTGGAATGATACATGAGATAATTTTGGCGCTTTTATAATGTATCCATAATAAATAAAGACGATTGTTGTTATTATTAACTAGACGTACGGTAGCTGAGTGGTTACCGCGTCGAGCTAGCAATCGACGCACCCGAGGCTAGCATCGAGCTATGGATGTTGCGTTGTGTGACGACTACATGGTATCGCTGAAACTAGTTTATTCAATTTAGCTGTCAGTAATAATAATAATGAGGCATATATGCCCAGATGATGGACCATTTACATATCAATGCGTTTGAAAAAAAAGTTCATGTACGAAATTCATCTAAAACTAACTTTACAAACCTACAAATTGATACGACATTGAGTTCTTACTTCTGGAAAGCTGCAACAGAAAATGTCACAGCCTGTTCGGGCTTGCACATACTTCATTAATAAGTGCTGTTATTGACAGATGTGTTTGAGCTCTTCCACATAAATATGTGTAATGATCTTCAGGATTAAGTCCCAATACAAAAATATTTATCTGTGATAATAGGTGGATGGTCAGGTTTGCCATTTAGTAAATTGCGTCAAAATAAATGGATAACTGACTCCTATGGCTCTCTAGAGATGGAAAATTAGATCTAGGTATTCACAAGCATTACATAATCACTGCCACTTTGAGGGTAAACTTTTTTTGAACATTTGGATACCTGTTTTAAAGGGTATCTCGACAAGAGCGCCTTATTTAAATTTGCCGCCATTTTTATTGTACAAATCGTATGGTGCTTACTTGAAGACAGCTGTCATGCCCAGACCACACGATTAAGCATCATGGAGCACCACTCAAACGAGCAACGTTTAATTATTTTGAAAACTCACTACAAAAATGGAGAAAATTACGGGGAGACAGTTCGCAAGTTACGTACACTTTCGCAATAATGCGCCAAATGACTCAAAGGTTCGTCGTTTAATTACAAAATTTGAGACAAAATTCATGTTGCTGGATGTGGAGACTACTGTTCGTCGCTGCGCTGGTCGGTCCCTCGCAAATATAGTCCAAGTGCGGGAAAGTGTAGCCGAGAATCCAGGCACTTCCAGTCGGCATCGTGGCCAAGAATTGAGCCTTACCAGACTCTGCAACGAATTTTTGCAAAAGATCTGCACTTGCATCTGTACAAGGTTCACTGACGCAAGAACTCAAGTCAACTGTCCATGCGCAGCGCCGTGAATTCGTCGATTGGGCGCTGGAGCACCACCAAATTGATGCGGCTTTCTCGAAGAAAATTATTTTCTCTGATGAGGTGCATTTTCACCTGAATGGGTACGTCAATAAGCAGAATTACCGAATTCGGGGTTGTGAAATCCCTCGTGTAATAATCGAGCAGCCAATGCATCCAGCGCGAGTTACCGTTTGGTGCGCATTGTGGAGTGGTGGAGTGATTGGACCGTATTTCTTCGAAAATGCAGCTGGAACTGCGGTAACTGTTACCGGTGTGCGGTATCGCGAAATGTTAACCGAGTTTTTGTTTCCCCGGTTGGATTGAATTGATGTAGAGGATATGTTCTTCCAACAAGATGGTGCGACCTGCAGTACAGCACGCGAAACAATGATATTACTGCGGACCAAGTTTCCAAACCGTGTCATCTCTCGGTTTGACAATCAAAATTGGCCACCACTATCGTGCCATCTAACCCCAATGAACATTTTCCTTTCGGACTATGTGGAGGAAAAGGTGTATACGAACAGTCCACAAACAGTTGAATGCCTTAAAGAAGAGATACGGCGAGTTATCGACGAAATAGAGCCCCAGTTGTGTGAAATCGTTATCCAGAATTTTAAGAAAAGCAAGAGGTTTCGTGGTGGCCGTTTACCGGATGTCCTATTTCATGATTAATTGCAACTGTTCCTCTTCATGTTGAAACATAAATACTTGCTCAATTCGAAAAGAAATTGTGCTTTTCTTGAAAACCAAATCAGACGCTCTTATTGAGACACCCAATATAGGTATTGTGAATTGGGTTTCATACTATTCTAATTTCGACTTGACTAGACTAAAATACAATAGTTAGTGCCGACAGATCAGTACAATGCTTGCAGTTTCTTATGATAAGGCCATAAGGTCGAAAAGCATTCGTAACAATTTGATTAATCTGCGAATTGAATTTTAACCAACTGTCAAAGCAAGCTCCTAGATCTCTGATTGAGTCAGACAAGAGATAGCTAGTGGAGTAGTACGATGTTGATACTGCGGTCGACAAAAAGGTGGCCACCTTTGATGCTTTCCTTTCATAGCAATTAGCTAAAACACACCATCTTACACAGAATCAAAGACACAGGTACTCGCACATATATGAACCCGAATATCAATGGCAGGAGAACAATCCGCGAAGGATACGTTCGGGAGCATAAAGCGGGAAGACAAGGAAACCCACTCAGGCGTATCGCCAGCATCGATTCCCACACTCGAATGGGAAGAGAATGGGAACTGTTCCCGGTTCTGCCGATCCCTTTGCGGTCTTTCGTTTCACGCTCACGCTGTCTGCTAAAAGGAAAAGGGAAAAGTTCATGCTGGATGCTGGGCATTTCTATCAGTTTTATGTGTAACGGCATGGGAGCGGAAAGCTTTGCCCCGCTGCCTTTGGTAATATATAGGATACGCTGCTTGCTAGAAGGTTAATCCCTTGAGTGAGGGCCAGCATCTTTGTTATTGTGTCAGCAGATACACGGTTGCTACTATTCGTTATGGGCCCACTGGGCGGTGGGTAGCCAAGATGACCACAGCTCGAGATAACTTGATAGCGTGAGGTATACCAAACCATGCAAGAAATGATCCGAATGATTATGCTGATTACCAAGGCATATGCCTGCAGTCAAGGTTTTTGAGCTTAAAATCAAAAACCACCTGATATAGTATTGCAGTTGGAATATGCTGGCCTCAGAAAATAGGCTTGGTTTTATCAATTGTAAAAGTACCGAATCTGCGATGTACAGTGTCACCAATTACGTAACAAAATTGTTAAAAAACAACATATTTGTCGCCTGTTCTTAGACTTCTTTCGCGCTCCTAATCATGTTGATCATGAGTTGATGCTGTGTAAATTGTGCAACTGTGCATACCTCCAAGGAAGAAAGCCATATGTCCGTGTTAATAATGCAAGTAGCGATGTGACGGTTATTGAGGTGTACCCCAAGGTTCGGTCCTGAGGCTTTTTCTTTTTTACTGCGAATGCGAATAATCTCAATGAATATCTGTAGAATACAGTTTCAGGATGTTAAATCATATCATGATGATGCTAACATCTTATTGACCATATTCCAGTAACATTGGTTATATTAAATACAGATAGGACACAATTAATGAGATTTTTACTAAAAAATAACCGGGATATCAGTGGTTTTAATAACGTTTCAACAATTGAAACATTTTCATTTTCATCAAACCACTGTAGTTTTGCTTACTCTATACGATTCAAGCTTCAACTGTATCCCGTTTTAAGCTAGGGATGCAGATTATCGATAAATAAATGCCTTCTACTTCAAAAATATGTGATTGCAAATCTTAATTGGCGATCGGATTATTTTTGATCCTTGAGAAACTTAACAGTAGCTCGTATATAAATTTATGGATTGTCAATATTTGTGATTGAAAATAAATTGAACCTATACAATAACAAAGAAGAACGCGATTATCAGAAGTCTATGAGTCACATGGGTCGTAAAATTTTCGATAATTCAAAAGAAGATATTCAAAAAACGCCGAAATTGAACAGCTTAAACAAAAAACAGTTGATATCATCTCTAACAGATGAGTATTTTCATGGCTTGGAACAGTTCTTTGCATGTGAAACTGTTTTTTAATCTGTCTTGTATTATTTTTTCAAGTGTATGTATTTTTGGGCTACCATTTCCTTTTGACCTTTGATTTGATATAACTATTTAACCATGATATAAATAGATCATTATTATTATTATTATTGCTATTATTATTACTATTATTATTATTGTTATTATTACTATTATTATTATTGTTATTAGCCTTCAGACTGCTATATTTCACACAATTCCACACTAAAATTGTTAAATATTTTCATGTAAAAACGTTTAAGTCCTCGAAATAGAACACAATAGTTGCGGCGTTCTAAACTGTAAAAAGAGTTTGTACAAATCTTATAGATTTCCTATAGCAACATGGAAATAAGAGCGCTATTAGTAAGTAAAGGGTAGGCCATCCGTTGGTTTCTTTTTTAAATTGGTATTAAAACAACACTATTCAATAATATGTTACACTCGATACTTTATTCAAGAGGATACACCTTCCGATTATTTATGAAAAACAATTTAGTTCAAATGGCTGCCGCGGCTGGCCTAGCAGTAGTCCATCCTCTTAACCCAATTTTGAAGCACATTTTCGATAGTTTGTGGGTCTATTTCATCAATAGCTCGACGAATGTTTTCCTTAAGAACATCAATTGTTTGAGGATGCTGGAACCAGAGATTGTGCAAGTGCGTGTCGTCTAATAGTGGCCACAAAAGACTCCTCAACATATCTCTGTAGCGTTCCCCGTTTACCGCCACGCTGTTACCATCTTCATCTTGAAAAAAGTAGCGACCAATGATCCCACCACTCCAAAAGTCACACCAAATATTTACTCCTTTTGGATGCATTTGCTTTGCTATGACGGCATGTGGATTTTCAGGACCCCAAATCTTACAGTTCTGCTTGTTAACGTAACCTCCCAGATGGAAATGGGCTTCGTCCGCAAAGATGATTTGGCGAGCAAAATTGACGTCCGGTTCCAATTGATTTAGAGCTCACACAGAGAAACGATATCGAAGCGGATGGTCATTTTGTTTCAAGTCTTGCACAAGTTGTGAGGAAATAATTCCAGGTCGTTATGCAGTATCCTCCACACAGAAGTGCGACTGATACCCACTTTTGTGCTCTGTGACGAGTTGACATTCTTGCGTTTTGACGCACACTCTGGGCAACAGCAGCAACGTTTTCGGCTGTACGTACGGGTGGAACACACTCATACCTTCTGCTATCCACAAGCAGGCCAGTTGCACGAACTTTCGTATACCAGTGCCGGGCGGAGCTTCATTCCGACCAAATAGTCTTTAAAATTTTCGCAAAGTTTCTGCAACACAGGACTCACTTTGAAAATAGTTTTTCAATATTTCCCGCCTTTGTTCAAGGTTAAAACGATCCATTGCTCACAGAGCAGGTTTGACACAATATACCTGTCAATATGTTGAGCATGGACGTGTTACTAACTGTCAAACTAATACCAACCTAAAAAACCAACTGATGGCCCACCCCTCACTTTTTATTTTTACTATGCTCTGTGCAAAAATTAGATCATTTACCTTGAAAATAAAATTTAAAATAATTAGTAGTAGGCTGTCTGGAAACCAACTCAAAAATTCAGTTTCATTAAGCAAATAGGCACTCAGATTTAATGATGTCTTTTAGGGAGCTTGTAACGAATATGTTTGTCGTATCATCAAATATCTAATTACCACAATGTACCTTTGCCCGTTCATCCAAAGCTCTTCAACGTCCCTGACATGCTGTGTTAATCCTAACTTTTCCCTATCTACATAGTTTGAGGTTGGGCGTTTGAATCATGTTTGATGAAAACAAATTCCATATTATCACATTAATCGTTTAATCAATCGCTTCAATGAAAAGCAGATTAACATTTGTTATTAAAACACATAATTGCCGAAGGATTGACAGGTTGCCAGTTCCAAATAGCTATGGTTACTAGGCGCCGCTGTTATCTCGCAGAGAGCGAACAAATACACCAAACCTAGATATAAAGTCGTACTTAATATGTTGTTCATAGATATACTTCCATTCTGGCTTGACTGCGTTACTACAGTCCCTGGCCAAATTATTTGACGCACTGTAGATTTTTAATTATTACACGTTTTTATGAGCTTATATTCCGTACTTTTATATTTAAACATAAATGTTATGGTAGTTTATTCAGGAGATTTGTTATAAACTTCTTATTTACTTTTACTTTTAACGTATGGCAATACTATGTTAACCAACTGAGACTCGAGCGTAAACAAGTACAAACCTGTTTCAGTTACGTTCACAAGTGTGTCTTTTACGGACGTGTTTCTGTGGCTTTATGATAGCATGTCGTGCAGAACTAACGCTCTCATAGCAGCTAAAGGTAGCTCTAGAGTGTATTAAATTTAAAAAGTTAATTTCAATTTTTGTTCAATACTCAATAAATACATATTTTTTCTTTTATAATGATGTTTTCTTTATGCTAACAAATAGATAATTATGTGGATAATAAAAAATATCATTGCGTCTAGTGGAAACAATAATGCTGTATCGTATTACCTCATAATTAATATTTTATATAAAATCTTATAGATAAGAAAGTGAAGGACTTATAAATACTTGATGCTCTTGGTCTAACGTGAAAAGACGCTGTTTTTATATGATAAAACAAACAAAAATTATAAATATGGAACATGAGTCCAAACAGGAGCTTCAGTAACAATATCAATGATATAGTTTATCCAAATGACTTAAGAAAGGAAACTCGTGCTCAGATCTCCACTAAAAATGCTAGTGTGCATGACCTTTTTCTTTTTCATCTGAGGTAGGTAAATGACAGCTGTTCCAAAAACAATTTGACATCTTATATCATGCAAACGAAGCACCACCGGGTATCGCTTGATTTCAGAGGCACAAGCCCCCAAATTATTCGAACAAAAAGTGTGAAACGGGTTACTGAACAATAATGTGCATCGTGCAAGAAAAAAAAAATGTTCCGTTTCAATTTTTATTCATGAAAAATAGGGTTAAAAATAAATTGTTTTCATGTCATCTTATTGCTTAAGGAATGAACCCAGGCTCCTTTTTTGGCTCTTAATACCCAGAAAATAGATTGCTGAACACAAAAATCCAGCAAATAATATTCAAGTTGTTGCAACAACTTATCTTACCCAGTATTTCCCTTGATCACTTTTATTCGCACTTCACTGACCTCTAACTCTATGATAAATATGTGCTCTGACATGTAAGGAAACTTTGTCGCCTTGGTGTCATAACAGCAGATTCCGTAACAGATCACAGTAATATTTGTTTGCTATGATCCTTTGTATTGATTTCAAATATATCGAATTCTTAGCATTAATCCTATAATTTTCGGACATATTAAGAAACTTATGACTGTTTTCACACGACGCGTTAATCGCGTCTTGATTATGATAAGCAAATCGAATATCTTTACTGGGAAAGACATTTAAAAATTAAAAGCTGCTGAGAGTAGAACGCCTATACGTCATAATCATTTCAAGGAGACGTATTAAAAGCATGGGACTTGCTCTTTAACTTCTTCCTTTCGGCAATAGATTCTTTACGACCCTGTCCCAACTCGTACTCCCTCCCTCCAAATAGGATATTTACGACCCTCTTAAGGACCCCAATCTCAGCATTAACGTGTGTTTTTACTTTCTGATAGTATAGAGCACCGTCCGGCCGTATTTAGGCAACCACCAGCACAGCTCGTTCTGATTTAACGCCTCATAAACTAGACGAAGGGCTTGTTTAAACACCTCACCATTCCTGGAACGCAGTTAACGGTGCAGAAGCCAACGCCTAGCGAAGTATCGGAAGGTACATAAAGTGGCTGAGGTTGGAGGCCGATGTTCAAGCTGTGTTAGCTTAGCTATTTATGAGGGACAAACTAAAACATCGATTAATCAAACGTTAAATCTACTTCGGAGATACGGCCTACAGAAACCGGTGTCCCTCGAGGTTCAGCACCTGGACCGATCATATGCTCATGGTTTTTTATATGATGCTCCTTGCACCATTACACTACGACATATCATGGGGTGGCTTAAACCCCTCTACGTTCCTGGATCAAAGTGTATTACCATACATAAAAGCCATAAAGTAGGTGAAGTTAACTTCCGATGTACAAAATAGTATTTTGACTACTCACTGGCTGATTGGCATTAGAAGAGTGGGGGATTGTGACAGACTATTTGTCTGCTACAAATCAAGAAAGAGTGTTACTAGATAGTCAGCTGTTATTTGCTTCCACGTTTGACATAAAGAACTATCGTCAAGTATACTTTATAGATTTGGAAGTCCGTGCTAATAATTCTAATGTGATACTTGTTACCACTTTGTCTACAGGATTGAATATGGTAAGTTGCTTGACTGGTAGTTCATTACATGTCGTTCCAGAATTACCTAATTCATGTATCAAACCCCAGTGCCAGATTCCATAAAAGGTATAATGAAATAATTACAAGTGAATTTACTTGTACCATGTACTAATATGGGATACACACAATAGTGTTTCGTGTAACTTTTAAACACAATATAATAGTATTACTCCATATTTTACAAGTTACAAGATCATATTGGTAAGTTGGATGTTTATGTTCCATCAATGTACAATTCATAGTATTTTTGTTGATATGTCAAATACATTTGCTGCAAGTGATTCTAGTTTGGTACAAAAAATAGGACAAGCTTCTTGATACGAAACAACTTAAGGGAGATGAAAAGCTATTTAATTATTTTTTATTAACTTCAGTATAGAGTTCAATAAATGATTGGTCACATAGAGGACTTAAGACAGCAGCCCACGCCATCAAGTAAAACTGACCCTGCACAAATTCAGTAGAGACTAAGAAGTCTTGAAGACTTTGTTAGCAACTCAATGAAAGCTCCATATTTTTCCTATTTTTTTTTTTAATAAAACAATAGATCCGTTCCAAAATGATGATGTTCTATACATCACAACTCGAAGTATTCTATGTACAGATTTGTCTTTACTTTTTCAACTATCATATCTTCTTATGTTTGAGTGAATTTCCGTCTTTATATTATTCGAACTAAAAGCTATTTGTCGAGTTCTGGTTATTAGAAGTTGTTTATAATTAAGGCAAAAGGTTGAAACACTGCCACGTCTGCTTCTTGAACGTTCTTAACGCCAGCCAGTCTTGCTTTACTGAGATTTTTCATGCTTTTTGTTATTTTGTGATTAAATTTACCAATCAAAACATTTCTGTGCTTAATTGCACTTTCACAAATTGGAATATTTACGAAATGACAAAATATGTACGTAATTTGCTAGTCTGAAATGTTTATGGAAAAGGGTTGTGTACTAAACTGTAATATCGGAGAAAAACTCGTATTTGGAGCAGAGTATCTTGTTTCGTATCATAAGGGCGTCAAAACATCTTCCTCTGTCAAGCTTTTCATTGCCGCAACAGCGAAACCCTTTCATTCTGTTTTAACTAGACCCCGAACTCCAGACTTTCTCCCTCTGATTTTTTAAACACTAAATCGGCGAGCAGCACTCTGAACCGAAAGTGATCCAACCGGGGTTTTATCGACAGAAAAAAAAATAGTTTCACTTACATTGGAAAATCCGGCGGATGCAGGTCGAGATTTGCACACGGACATGACTGTGAGGGGGATTAGCTTTGCTGAACTGAAATTCAGCTGACGATTAAAATTGATAGCCAGTCGATAGACTCGGTTTGATGTAGAGCGAGAACTGCCGCTCCAGGAAGTAAGTTGCCTTCTGGTTTAGAACTTAGGCATTACTAGCTATGAATGTCCTCAGCTAGCGCCTCTAAAGCATACCTTGGATTAAAGTCAAACGCATGACACATCGGCAGCAAATACTTGACGCTTAGACAACACACATAGCTACTACAGGGAATGAATCCAAGTGCGTACAAGAAAACAGGTTGCAGTTTATTCATCAGATCAATAACTTAACAACAGCAGAACATAGAAAAAAAAACACAAGATTCTCTTGGGACCTCGGTTGGCCGCGTGAGTCAGAGTGTCGTGCTACTGATCAGCCTGCAGGCCGGGCCGCGAGTTCGCATCTCGCCTTCGCCATGGATGTTGTGTGTTTGTTTTAGGCAGCAGCGGTGGCCGCAGTAGTAGACTCTTCGGTCTCCTGATCAGTCGCCTTGCGCTGTGCGGGTTCGAGTCCCGTCCCAGGAGAAATTTTTCTCTTGGCTATGGATGTTGTGATTGTCCGTAGGTGGTAGATGGTCTCTGACTGTCGAACGCGGAGGTACTACCCGGCGGTTCTCGTAGGCGGAGCCACAATGTGTGCATGTTGCATGCACACGTGTTCCCTCGCCAGAGTCCGTGTGGCGTCCCCCCTTTTCCCATGTATCCCCCTATAGCTCCACGGTACCCAATGGGTGCTTAGGCCTTCGTGGTAGTTGGAGTATAAAAAAAAAAGATTCTAAACAGCGCAGAATGGTCAAAACCTCTTTCAGGGTAGTGACCGTGACGAAATAAATATGTATGTTTGAGTGCCTTACGCCTGCACGCACTCAATGCTCACTCTCTGGTTTTCATAGGTGGGGACCAAATGACAGATCACAGCTCACTTCTAATAAAATTGAAATACAGGAGCTTTGATGTTGCGGCATTAACGACGTCCGACCAATGTCTGACGCGATAGCCTAATTTTGTGTCCACCATATGAAGGATGTTGTCATTAGCTGTCGATTTGGCGTCTAAAACATCATTCAAATCCTTGAAAGTCGAGGTCCTTTCAAGTAGGTTGCCAGCAATGTTATTATTATCGTATACTATTAGATGTAGTTTTTTAGTAAACGATATAACTGTGTATTTTGAAATACTCGTATAAATCAAGTTGATTGTTAGAGCACCATGAGTAGATAAAGTTGACGCAATGTTGTAACAGGATGGAGTCATTGAGATGATTACTAACAATATAAATTTTCAAATCATCAGCATAATGTAGATGCATGCAGGGCAAAGATATAGATAATCCATTGATGAAGATTATGAATGATAAAGGTCCTAAATTGGGCCAGTGGGATACACCAGATGTTGCAGTATAAGTCATGGATTGAGAGCCGCCATATTCCACGCACATGCTCCTGTCCGAGATATATGACATTATGAGAAGCAGTAAAGAGAATCAGCTTAGTAATAAGGGTATAGATCTGCTACATAACTATGTTTGAATCAGTGACGCATATGAAATTTTCAACTGTTATTTTTATGTTAAAATATAGTATTCATGTGTCAATTTCACAATTCAGTTTTAGTTATCCCATGCCTGTATTCACGACCACTGTCCGAGTCAAGTACTTTTCATGAGTTTCTGAAATAGTTGTACATTTCACTCTACACTTTTCTAATTTCTAGCTCATTAGAATTATCTGAGTAAAGTTTAGACGTAATTCAGATAATTGAGAATCCATCGATTCGGTCATATACTGCCACACATTTTGAATTAGGTGTAAAGCAAAGCGTTACTAAGACAAGCAGTTTCCAAGTTTTCATCCACTTTTATTCTGTAAAATAACATAAAACATATAATAATCATGTAAGTAAGTAAGTTAAGGCAGCAGCGGTGGCCGCAGTATTTGGTCTCCTAATCAGTCGCCGTGCGCTGTGCGGGTTCGAATCCCGTCCCAAGAGAATTTTTTCTCTTGGCTATGCATGTTGTGATTGTCCGTATGTGGTAGACGGTCTGTGACTGTTCAACGCAGAGGTACCACCCGGCGGATCTCATAGGCAGGGCCAGAATGTGTGCATGTTGCATTTCTTCTTTTAATCACCTCTGCATTGTTGTGGCAATGAATAACGTTTCTATGTACCTTATAGCTACTTACGCCTCAACGCCTACTGACTTGCTAAGTTTGATTCATGACCGATTTACTGACACCATTTGAGAACGGTTGAGCAAAAATGAGACTACCTTAGCTTAAATTCTGATAGTTGATATTTATAAATAGTTTGTAAAGTAATATTGATCATTGCCAGATATTTGCCACTGGCCATAACTGCCAGACGTGGTGCCCCGATATAAATTGACCTCCTTCTAACTTCTGTATGGCGGCTTAAATAAAGTTTCAGTTAGGTACTTAGTTCTGTGGACAACTAAAGAGTTTTTCATGCTACTTTGTCGTATACAGCTAATAACTTGTATTTTTTAAAAAGGAAACTTCATTTGATAGCACCTGCATTCTGTAAAAAAAGACAATGCACAAAACATTCTGAACACTAATACAGAAATGTTAGGGGAAGGTCAATTTATAAAGAAACACCTTGCCTAATCTTCCAGAAGTTATAATCTGCGGGAAGTGCCAGGCAGTGCTGAATATTACTTTATAATATAGTTTTACAAACTAACTATCTGTTTCTCGAACCTGTCTTTGATATATACTAAGTGACATATAAATCCGAACACCCAGTTTAAATGGTTTTATTTTAATAAAAGTTGGTGAATGTATTTATCTTACTGTAAATAACAAGTGAAAAAATTTTCAGCCTTATCAGTTGGACATTCCGGTTTTTATACTGTTTTTTTTTAATTCACTAACGCTCTAAAAATGAATATTTCAGCCGCAGTAAAGAATCAACGTTGGCGGATTTTGGTTCTTGACAACCTTTACGATCGGTTACGATGCCTAGAGTACGGAGACCTGTACGATTTCGTCAACTTAGTGAGTTTGATAGGGGCCGTATAGTGGGACTTCGGGAAGCTGGACTTTCTTTTCGGGCAATTGCAGTTAGAGTGCAAAGAAGTGTAGACAGGCATGGCTTCGAGAAGGCCGTACGCAAAGAGCAAGGGGCACTGGACGCCGCCGTAGAACAACAGACCGTGAAGATCGCCGCCTAAGATTATTGGCCTTGAGGGACCGTTTCTCCACTACCAGGTCCATTGCAAATGAATGGTTTGCAGAACACGGAAGACCTATTGGCATACGAAGTGTTTACCGACGAATGAGAAGTTTTGGCTTGTTTTCATACCGGCCACACTGGGTCCTCCCTTTAACTCGAGAACACCGACGTAATCGCCTTGATTGGTGCAGACAACGGTCACTCTGGGATCAGGAATGGAACAGTATTGTCTTTAGTGACGAGTCTCGATTTTGTTTAGGCATGGACGATGGTCGTGCCAGGGTTAGAAGGCGACGTGGTGAAAGGAGGAATCCACAGTTTTTTGTTGAAAGACATGTTCATCACACTGTTGGAGTTATGGTTTGGGGTGCTATAGCTTATGGTTCCAGGTCACCTTTAATCTTCATCAGAGGTAACATGAACGCGCAGCGTTATATCCACGAAGTTTTAGAACCCCATCTTTTACCCTATCTTGACACCCTGGCAGATACAACTTTCCAACAAGATAATGCCCGACCACATGTTGCAAGAGTCACAATAGACTTCTTTCAACATAATGATGTCACATTGTTACCATGGCCACCAAGATCTCCCGACTTATCCCCAATTGAGCACGTGTGGGATATGATGGGTAGGAGATTGCTCAATTTGCAACGTCCTCCTCAGACTCTAGAAGCACTTCGAGAGGAGTTGGTGGTTGCCTGGAATGAGATACCACAGGAGGACATTGACCACCTGATCAGAAGCATGCCTAGGCGCGCTGGAGAATGCGTAGCACATCAGGGTGCATCCACACATTATTAAAGGTCGAAGGGCTTTAAAGCAGTGCAATCATTTTGAAATTTGTATCATTTACTTATTATGCTTCATTAAGTACTTATACAAAATTTTATTAAAATAAAACCATTTAAACTGGGTGTTCGGATTTATATGTCACTTAGTATATTTAAGTTACTGTTTAGTGATCTAGATCAATAGGAATCGCTACAATGCCACTCTCCAGCATATTCCCGCAATGTCGCTCAACGGAAGGGAAGTCTTAGATATACCTTCAAAGTAACTAACTGGTCACCGCATCGTGCAGAATGCCTAATGGTTCGTGGGAAACAGGCGTTCATTGTCTGAGAATATCTGACCGGATCGTGTTGGATCCATCCTATCCGGGCTCTCTGCTCGGTTTACACTACAGGTATCGGGTTACACAATACAGGTGGTAGTTGCGACTATACTACTGGCCATAAAAAATTGATCACCTCCGATCGAGGTATTGCATGAACGTTTATAATCCTTCATGTTTATTTGGCCAATAAAACCAGATACATAGACAAATCTTCTTCACTGTACTACAATGAACTTTGGTTGTCATCTGACGTGCACTGGGTGGCTCGCTATGAATTGACCCCCCTCCCTCTAATTTTTACATAACTTCATAGAATAGACAGTTATTCACAAAATCTGCAGTGTTTAGTATAAAGTTCTTCAAGCAACGTCTAATTTGTTCCAGAAAAGTGATATTGAGTAAAGTTTTATTTTTGCAAACAGAATACCCTGTACATTTTTAGTGAGAGTGACAATTTTTTCCGGATTCTAGATATTTATCAAATTCTATGTTCCATTCAATCACTCGTTTCTGACCTTAGGCTAAAGTATAATCATATTGGGAATCAGGAAAATCTAACTATCATTTTGGCTAAAATAATATAGGGACCTCCATTTGAAATAATAAAACATTATTTGATAGCACGTTTCAGTGTATATAAAAAGAGATATTGCACCTGAAACATTAGATTAGATCTTACAATTTTTACACAAGACGTTTCTGTCCAAACAACAATGTAGGGTGAGGGTCAATTTGCAGCGAGATACCCTGTGTATTACGAAAAACCATGTCGTAATTGCTCGAAAAGTACCGTCCAGACTGGTAGGAATTTTACACAAGGCAACTACGAAGCCAAGCACCAGAAGTCTTGAGAGTTTTTCAAAATGGTAGTAGAATGATGAGCGAAAGGCGGAAAATTTCATGACATCAGCATCTTTGTCTTGGACGTTTTGCATACTCTTACCGATTTTTGTGTAGTCAAAAACACTTTTTTTAGGTGGCTCATTTTTCAAAAAATCTAGTCATTTATAACTATCAAATAATTGAAAAAAAGTAGGGTTCTATTCCCAAACGTCACTTATGTGTAGTAGAGTCATTTACTTATGTTTTCTTTTATGCATTAGCTTTGAGGTGACGCAGTATATCCAAGTTATACAAGCACTAGGAGTTCTCATTTTCTCAGTGAATAATTAAATCGTATCTATATATCTAAGGATATGACCGCAGTGCAGAGTCGGGCATATTAAATTGTATGAAGGTCTGTCTATATGACTTGGTAATGTGATTCATCTTCATACACCCAGTGAGTGCTAATTACTCGAGTAGATATAATCGTGAGGTTCCATGGCAGAATGACCTAATTGCTTATACGCATATATTCCACATATGCGATTTGTTTAGATGCACCTTATGAATCATACCTACAAGTAGTATAAAATCAGGGCTAGAAGGTAATTTTTATGTTTATCTATTTTATGTAGCCAGCGGCTTCGTACAAGGTCAAAGGTGCAGTAGATCCAATTGTCAGTGGGGCTTGTCATACGAGTAGATATGGATGAATTTGATTTATGTTGACTTGTAAAAAAATATTTGATCACAGCAATGAACCCGCGTTGTGACTCTATCCTCTATGCATCCTTACGTAACGTCCATCATGATGTTTCGGTCTATAACAAAATTACTTTTAATTGACCTTTATTATTAGCCACTGAAGGTGACGGCATCAGCAACGTTGTTTTCGTAAAGGTGGATTTGAATCAATAACACCATAGACCCAAGGCTCACGCCAAAATCTTATGGATGTACTGCCAGAATGATTTTGATCTACAATTCCCATCCTCCCTCTCAATTCCACAATGGTAGGACACCCGTATGGCTTCCTTGATTTTCATAGCATTTTCTCTCCTTCTGAAAGACTGACGTATTTCTAGATTTCTACTGATCCGTGTCGGCGACAGCGCTTTTCTATTCTGAGGCTGTTTTCTTTTGGAATCCCAAGAAATTTCAGGCTGATATAACAGATGATATACTCGTAAATCAAAAATCGATAGATATTTGAAACATAACCTCAAACTATAGCGCTGACATATGGACTAGTAGAAAACTATAAAAGTCAAGGAGGCCATAAAGGTGTCCTGCAATAATTGTAGGAACAACTGACGCTATAAGCAGCTATGGCCATTTGAGTGATGGCATTTTCCAGTCGTGAACAATATGGACCCTTTCAATTGAAAAAAGTTGCACACATATTGTAGGACCCTTTAAAGGGAACCGTCATGGTTGGTGATCCCATACACTACAGTTCCACCACATCTGAGAAACGTTCCTTCCGCTGAAGGCCAGCTAGCGTGATCGTCATGAAATAAATTCGTACTTGGGCTTTAAGGTCCTCAGTGGAAGACATTGTAACTTAGATGATAGACTTTATTCTGAATAGTACTTGTTGATCGGTGCTGCAAGATTTCGCCATCATTTATCTGCTTACGACAGCATTTCCCGTGATAAACCTACCTAATAATTCTAATAAGTTAACGGTAACAACTTTTACACGGCGTGATTGTACCATACTAAGTTGTTAGCTGTTGTCAAAAACTTAGGCTTTAATACAAAGGCACTAGTACGTCTGCATGACAATCTGCTGTGAAAAACACTACAAAAAGTTCTAATTCGACAAAACTGTAACAGCATCGCCAAAGCTCCAGTTATAATAACCAGAAGGATTGTAATGTTGATCGGGTAGTACCTGGACTGCAAAAATGATCGCATCCAGCGTCTTCTAGTTCACAGCGGGTACGCGAGTGTCTTCGGTAGGGTGCGTGACTATAGGCAATAATGCTCGCGCCTTACAGCTTAGATTTACGCTTGGACCGCAACATAACTCTCCTATTATCACTGTTTGTCCGAGTGAACGAGGTGCGCAAAAACCCAACGCTCTCCATAGCCGTATGTTAAAATTTATAACTTAGGCCAGCGGATTGCATTCTGCCTTCTAGTACCGCGTACTTTTGTTTTTTATACGACCGCAAGAAGACGTTCAGCGCTGGTGACCGGTCGCACATACTTTCTCCAAGACACATTCGAGTTGAAACCGTTGCTGCTTTTTAACGGCAAAGTACTCAAAACGGACCGTTGTCCTGGATGTTTCCATCCTGCACCGCGTATGTTTGTTTATCTAGTGCAAACGTCGCCTGATTTAACGCTGGAGTGAGCTCATATATTGCAAAACGGGGAAGATTGTATTTTTGAAACTTGACCCCCTATAACCTAGAAAGAACCGCTAGGATTTTGATGAAATTTTGTCACAAGTTAGTGATTAAAAACTCATTCAGTGAGGGGCGAGCTACGTTCAAAAAGCAAAAACATAAATCGTGAAAAACTTTGACGTTATTTGATGTTTTAGCGGTTTCCGACATTTTTTTTTTGTTTTTGCAGTAGTTGAAAATTAGGAGCTGGAGATTGAAGGGAGTGGAGGGCTCTAAATGTTTTTGGCATCAGTAATGTCCTATTATAAGAAGCTTCTGATCCCGGTAATAGTACGCATATTTTAGAGGCAGTAGTTACACATGCTTTTTAGTTGAATTAAAATGCTGCACTACGCGTCTCGAGTTGCGATCTCAGTGCAACCCACAAAATAGTCAAATACTGAGTATGACCAGTGTGAGGTGTAATCGCGCGATAAAGTATTCGTGCATATCTCCTCGCAGCCCAAGTATGCAGGTGTGCGTATCAGGGGCTAATGAAACTCCAAGCAGCAGCTTTAGGAATATTTGATATATTGTATTTGTTTCGTTGTGGTTAGTCAATAAGACTCGCTTTACTACCTTAGATGTCCAGAGCAAAAGTTTAAGAAGCGTTTGATAGTAGTAATACAGAGTGGGGCTGAAGTGACGACCGGTTTAGAGGAGGTGTCAAAGATAAACTAAGTAACTTACAGTCTTAAAACTTTTTTTATTATAATTTGTATGTAATCTCATTTTTTTATTTAGTTTTGAATACAACTTCAGCAAGATGGTGGCCTGCAGCAGCAATACACTGATGTAGTCTGTTTCTGAGGTTTTGAGCTGCTTTCCTACACATTTCTGGTGGTGTGGTGGATATTTCCTAAACAATACGGGCCTTTAGCTCATCTAAAGTGTGGAGGCGATGTTTAAGAACTTTTTTCCTTCAAATAACGCCACAGAAAAAAGTGCTTAAATCTGGCAAACGCGCTGGCCATTCCAAGTCACCTCTCACAGACACGAGTCGACCAGGAAGCATTTGTCTCAATTTCGCTATAGAATATCATGTAAAAAACCTATAAAACGTCAAAAAAAAACCTATAAGATGCCACCTTGCAAACTAGGTAGATGTGAACGTCTATCTATGGAGGAATCACTCAACTAAACTACACGCATTATTGGTTGCATGTGTTTCATGGGGCCGAGTGTTCCTAGTTTCTAGTTTTTATCTCTGAAAAGAAACTTGGTTGAATAGCAAGACCGCATCTGGATGATTATGTGTATTGGTCTGCATGTGATATTTGCTGTGAGAGAAAATCATTACCGAATATGCTGCCAATGAAGTATATCTATTGGCTCGACCGGTTATTTTTATGTTGTGCTTTCTGAAGACAGGTTATGTTCAACGTCATAAATTACGAAAAACTGAGGAGAATTACGGGAAATCATCACCGCGCCCGCGTTGTGTGTAATTACTGGTAGCATGTATATGGCCTGTAATTCGGCAGTGTACAGTGAATATAATTATTTCTTATCTCTCTCATTTTTGAAATTCAGCAAATTTGTATACGTAATTTCCAGAATGGATAAGAAAAAGTGACTGCGCAACTAATTTCTAACTTTGAATCTCAATTAAGTGTATTTCGACAAGAACCCAATGTAATTGTCAACAACACGTACCACTTACAGCTTAGACCTCCAGTAATGCCATCTCAGGAGCAGATTTTACACCACATCAGAACCAAAGGTTGATAACAAACCTCATGACGTTTAGGCAACACGTACAGCTAAGTGCTAAGCTAAGATCTTGTAGGAAAACCTACATAATGTCAAAAAACAGCATAATGTCAACAAAAATCGGCATAATGCCACCTTTCAAGATACGTGATACCCGTGCCGAGCTGTATGCGCCGCATCTTGTTGGAACCACAGATCTCCTAGATTAGTTTTCTCACTCAATTGTTGCAATCGTGGCTCAAAAAATTCTTGCAGCATTGAAACATAATGATCAGCTGTGACAGTTACTGTTTGACCATTATCCTCAATAAAAAAGGTCCTATGATCCCAAATGGTTTCATCGCCCACTTCACTTTAGGTCAGTGAAGAGGTCTCTCATGAAGTTGCCTTGGGTTACTGTCAGCCCAGTACTGACAAGTCTACTTATTGACAACCCCAGGGACGTAAAAGTGGGCCTGATCGCTGCTGAAAAAAGTTGATGTTTCGGAATTCGTTCAAGCATCTTTTGACAACGATTTAAACTTTTGATGTAGTCAGCAGACATCAGCTCTTGAACAACCATGACTTTATAGGGATGGAATGACAGTTCTTCATGCAGAACTCAGCTTAAAGAGCGAGCAGACGTATCCCAAGTAATCGCATGCCTCCGAGCAGAGCGCCTTGGTGACAATTCAACTGCTGCCCTCACAGCCATCACATTTTCGAGTGTTGTGTTGTTGTGACAGATCTGGGTCTCCCAGTTGCCTAAGGACTTGTAATGGATCCAGTTTCTTCCAATGTAGGGGCCCAACAACTAATTATCTCACCGCCAGAGACCGTAAAATTACGCGGAACGTTGAAATGTACGCGAATAGCTGCGTGGCGATGACAAATCGGTCATTTTCAAAAAAGGTACACACAGCGAAGTCGCGATACCCACAAAGCATAGTCCATACATTTTTAATTAAAACAAAAAGGTGTGTAGTCTGTTTTTTATAGTTTCAGAAGCAGAACCATAGTTTTACGCGATACCTAGTCAGGCTTTGGTTTTACTGCAGCCTCTCGGATAATCCTGACGCAGAGCATTTTTGTTACTTTTGTTGAACATTTGCATAGCTAACTTTTCTCTATGGGGCTAATTTGCTGCAAGTTTGTTTTGGCAGCTACTAAAACAGCAGCTCTCCAAGTCAATGACAACGTGTGAGTGTTATCCAGTCTGCTAAAAGTATGTGTTCAGTAAGAGGACTCGATATCTCACATGTAATTTCTTTGATCGACTTTTCTTTAATATTGCAGATAGTATTAGATTTGGAAGTAAGCCGAACGTAATCTAATTAATGAAATAGCTTAGTGGGAAGTACAGAGTCAACCTACTTGACGCTTGTTATTCAGTTTTGCTTTACTGTACTGTAATGTGTTTTGATATTTAAAGTATATTTGTTTCTTAAAAGGGAGTTCCTAACTTTCAAAGCACTCTGTACATAACATATATCAGCTCATCACAAGAGTGTGCTGCTGAGCCTTACCCAAAATCTTATCTCTACGAGGATTCACAATAGTGACATCACAAGTTAAGGCCCTCTTATCCTCTGATTCGTTTACATGTCCTCACGTAACTTCCTTTCAACATAAATCGTAAATACTTAATCGGTACACCAACAAATCGTGTTCGATGTTTTTGCTTTCAGTCTATTACAAATATTGTGGCTAGCCACAAATGTGACAACTCTATCACGGAAAAATATATTATCGAGAGCGGTAAAAAAGACATTTTCGTCACCAGAGTTGAGGTAATGACGTCAGCGGTTGGAAATCGCGTGCCTGTTGAAGGAGGTTCGCTGGGAAACTCTGGAAATTATGATGGATGGTTACACCGTCCCGCTTATTAGCCGTGTGATACAGCAGCTACCCAGACTGACATATAGGTCAGTGCGGAAGATCGATTAACCCTAACAGTTAACGTTAACCGGTTCAGTCGCCAGGGAAACTCCGGGAAATCATATTTCGTCGGGGTCACTACGAAGGAAATACGAATGAGCCAGAATACGTCAATCATGTTGAATATGAAATTCTCATTCAGCTTAATTCTCCCCTCAAGGTTTGCAAAGAAGAACAGCATTCAATCCTTCTCCACTGAATAAAATAATAGTCGTACTGTTATAGCAAGATCTACAAACTAATAATACTATTTATTGGAGCATTCATACAAAATGAAGATAAATATAAAAAGCAACACTCCAAAAGGCTCAGGACTGGCATTGCCATTTTCACCATCGTCTACAGCGCACTTACAAAGAGAATTAGCAAGTTTAAATTATTTTAAATAGAGTCATCTTATTTATAATTTTACATATAGTATAGCGATGTTCCAACATTGAGATACCAATGTAGTGAATTGCTAATTAATAACATGTAGCTGTAAAAGCTTGTAACTGGAGAAGCACCTTATTAAATTCCTTTTTAAAGTTATGACCGGAAGTAATTTGGAAAAAGTTCTAAATATGTATTAAATGAAATTGCTCTAAAACTTACAGACGGCACCTTGCCTGGTCAAGCGCTTAAAATGATCTATTTACATCTCAGAGGTATGTAAGAAACAGTACAGTGCGGAGCACCATCCATTAGCAGAATCGGCCACTACGAGAGCATATAACTTGGATGGATCTATGCCTCCGTTCGTTGTCCCAGTGACCAAGCCTAGACCATGCTGATGAGTTACCGAAAAGTACGAAACAGCGGTCCATGGTTGGCTGTTTGTCGTCAGACGGACAAAAGCGGCATGCTTATTTAAGAATAAGAAGCTTTTAAGCTTAAGCTGCACCTCAAAAATCAGGCGTGAGCGAAAGAGCATAGTGGAAGTCCGAGACAGTTTAGCAGGAGAGATATAGAAACCGTTCAAAATATTAGCAAACAAATGTGACCTTTTAACCTCAACAAAGCATACCTACTGGCGTTCTTTACTCTCAAGTGACGGCTGCTTCTGGTCGGTTCGGTCTAGATGTTATAGTGGAAGGCGCGTTCGGGTACGCCATAAACAAAAAATATAGGTATCTCATTTATGCCTTCTCCTTCTTTTCCCAACGACTTGTTCTCACTTATCCAAGATAATAAAGTAATAGTATGGTTATAATTGAAGGTATTAGCGATCTCGTCTTGTATTTTTTTCCTTTTGATGGATATCAACTCATTCAAAATGCAGTGAGTGTGTGATTTTACCCAGATAGCAACGATAGACCTTAGGCTACAGTTACTATGGATGCGAACTCTGACAAATTCTTCCAAATAAATAAATACCTATTATATTATGATAATGCTTGCACTAGCAGCAACCAGCACCACAGAGCACGTGCGATGTTGGCAGAACCATTTGAGCATTCAAACAGGTTTGAATCTTTCGTTTGATCTGCGTCTTCATTTTGCTTAATTTCTTGGTTATTTGACAATGGGCAACGATAAGATGTTAACTATTATATACCAGAATAGTTTAATGTGGTACAAAAGATATGAAAGAAAAAAGTTGTCAATAATAGTCTTTCGATTTTCCCTTTATCATTTCTACTAGAAAATAAAAAAATTACAAGCTCTCTTTACTACTATTTAACTTCAGTAAAGGACTTACAAGGAAATAAAATTCATAAACTTTGCTGGGCGGCAGAAACGTACTGACTATCCAAATGTCAGACAACGCGCACAGTGCAACCGTCTTTTTCTGATGAGGGTCTCGGACTAAATGTCGTCAGAATTCTCATCCATAGTAACCGTACCATTACGTGGGAATCAACGAAACTTTGACAGCGTATGCTGATGTCGATTGAAAACAATTTACGTAGATTGCCGGGAGCAAAATGGGGGTTAAAAATGACATGAAACTCTAATTCTTGATCTAAAAAAAAATAATCACGTTTATTTTGTGAATTGAGCCGGTTTAGAATACAGCAGTCGTGCCTCTACATAGCTCCTATTAATTTAAACTACAACCGCAAGGTTATTTCGTAAGAAACATATGAAAAATAAAAAAAAACTATGAAATGTTAAGTTTCTGACTAGATAGCTGCTAGTGTACAAATAGTGAATTCTGATATTTCACGCTGTGAGCCCTGTGAGCGTCACGTTGATGTCATCTATGGAGCAGTGACTCAACGACATGCTACCGTGCTTTGCTGGTTGCAGAATGCTGCGCTACTCTGTACTGTGAGTATGTATCTCTGAGAAGATGTAACCGGAAGAAAATTGGTTGAGTAGCCAGGCCGCATCTGGATTGTGAGGTGATTTTGTATATTGGTCTGTATGTGTATAAAATCAGTGATATTTGCTACGTGAGAAAATTATTACTGAATATGCTGCATAGACTATTTGTGATGTCCTTTCTGAAGAGAAATTATGTTCAAAATTATTAAAAACAATCTACTCCGGCTTTTTGCGTATCCAATATCTTTGAGAAGCAATACGGGAGATCACCACCGAGCTCGCGTTGTGTGTAATTAACTCACCTCAAAGAAAATTAGGAATGACGCATCAAACACAAAACACTTTCGCAGTGCTCTACGTCTCGTAGCTGATTTGTATTTTCTACTTGACATCATAAAATAAATTTCTATTTAATTTAAATGATAATAAAAAGTAATGTACAATGTAACCCTTTTACCTTTTATGAATATTCCTATCTGTAGCCTATTTTCACACCAGTTAGTTGTAATATAATTCAGAAATTACGGATTTTCTTGTCTATCTCAATAGATTTTGAAATTCAGCAAATTTGCATATGAGATTTCCAGGATAACGCATATACCTGTATAAGTGTATTTGAGACAAGAAACTAAGGGATCTATCATTAATGCGTATTAACAGCGCACAAACACTTACTATGCCCTGCCGTTTGCTTCCAGCTATAGTATACAACTTACAGCTTAGAATTCCAATAATGCCATATCTGGTGCAGATGTTACATCAAATCAGAGCCAAACATTGATAGCTGAAGAGTGAAACAGCTAGTTCTAAAGTTGATGTCTTGTAGAAAAACCTACATAATATCACAAAAAACCTATATAATGACAAAATAATCCGACCTAATGTCACTTTTCAAGATACGTAATACCCTTGGCGACCATTAAAAATTTGGACAAAATCCAAACAGTTGATTGAATGGTCTGAGGATTCATACGCTTTGGTATTCTTGTGTCAAAGAACCAAAGTTTTTGTTTCTGTTAATTCAGAATATTCAATTTTCTCTACTTAACTGTTTGAAATATTGACGCTCAGTTAGAAACTGTGCAAGATATCCTTATAGCTACTCAAGTGAAGGGGACCTCACTAACTGGGTCCTACAGTTCAACTGAGTCGGTCAGTGCAAAAAATTCCCATAATCTGATTTTTTCCAGGGAGAGTAAAAAAATGTCACTGACAAACAAACCAATTTTAAATTACTTTTTTTGGGCTTAATATTGTATATGAGTGCTGAAAGATTGAAATTTTGGAAAACTGTCACGGTTTATTAATAATTGAATATAGATTTGACAAAACTGCTCTTCCTAAATGAGTCCAAGTCGCTCAGTTACTCCCCTCATAAATACTTTCCACCTTTTACACAGTATCCAGGGACACATTGTCACTCATGAAACACATCGTTAATTTCATGATCCACCCAAAATTAAAAACTCTCTCCATTAATCTCCATGATAGCAACCTGGTTGTACGTCAAGGGACGCCCTTCGTCGAGAAGTGGAGCGTGGGGTAGAAGACAAACATATGGCCGTCAGAGGGCGCTAATGACTTCATATTCCAGATTACCATATTAATCACAAGGGCGGGCAGGCGTGGCGTTTTGGGCGTCAATGGCAATCGGTTAGGCGCATGTAATTTCGGAGGAGGTGATAATATCCGATGTCAGGAGAGTGTAGGAGGCGCTCTGAAAAAATTCATAATAATAATTTAGGTATGTTGTTACATTTGGCGCCAGTTGCTACGGGTGTGGATGATCGGGACGACGGCGGTCGATCGGTGATCAGCCGCCAAGTAGTTTACTAGTTTAGGAATGCCTAGTTGTGAAAAGTACCACTACTATACAATCGCCGTGACTACTCCCAGGTAGCGGCGTCAGGAAGTCCAGTTCTATATGGAGCTCCGTGGATCCACGGTGTCAAATTGTCAACCTGTCGAATTTTTTGTAGAAATTGTAAACAATGAAAGAAATTACAAAGTTCGGATTGAAACGATATATATTTCCTCAAAAAACAACGCCGTATGCTATGTATAAGAATCTCACTAAAAGAGAGGTCGGCCACCTTACATGCTACCTCCTATGGCTACAAGAAGTCGTAACACTTGCATTCAGATACGCTATGTCTCATATTACACCATTTTCTGGGCAAAGTGATGTGTTACGAAAGAAGGGTGTCCCCAGATATGTCTATGGCGTGATCCACTGCTAGTTAAGTATGCGCACTGAAAGGTGAAACATGTACAAAGTGGTCTTAAACTAGTGGATAATCTTACAGCAAACAAATCAGGTACTCTGTATTTCAGCTGTACAAGAAACCTGAAGTCTTACATACACCTTATAGTCTAGTCTGACCTGTAATCTCTGGAATAACCTGTTGGAGGTCCCTTGGTGGTGTTAACCAGCACTCATATGGTAAAATGTAGGAATGTAGCACAAAGCGAGCCAAAGCGGTACAACGTTAAGGTTTCAGGCAATGCTAGGTTCAACATAGCAGCTTATCTTCTGAGGAGGCAACTTCTTTCTTGCGGCCCGCTTCACGGGTCATGTATATATCACATGTATAAATTACTCTCAAATACTGAATATGCACGATTCTTACAAACTCAGTAATAATGTTGTATAAAAAGATTTAATAATGCGGCCCTCCAAGCTGCATTTTTTTTTGAAGTGGCCCTAGGGACACATTAAGTTGTACAGCCCTGATGCTACAACATGCACTTCAAAGCGATTAATCGCGCACTACATGAGTGCTTCAAGCATAAGCTAAGGGCAGCAATAAAAATGTAAGCTACCTACCTAGGGTGTAGGGTGGCCTTTAAAGTGGAGGGAAATCTTCCAATGTTAGTGATCCCACAATACTAGTGGTGCGAACGCGTACAGCAATTAAAATTGTAAAGATTTTCCTTTTATTCAGCTATGTTTCGGAACCAAATCCGCACTTGCGAAACAGACGCTCTGTTCGATACCGAAAAATTGCAATGGCGATCTTTTTTTCCTTACTGGTAGCGCGCGTCTCGCGGCCTGACATTTCCGCGCCAGTTGGCATACTATGATTTTCACCTTTGACAGTGACAGCCGACTTGACACCTGTCCGCAAACTTTATTGCTATAAAGGTTATAAAATTATAAACAATAACTAGGGTGGCTTCAGGGTCACTAATTTACAAACGGGAACAAGTAATTTGACTTCAATAGTGTGAGTAATACATCTGCTACTTATTAAGTTTTGTTTCAGGCTCGCTAGGGCAGGTCCACCAAAAGGGGATTAACAGGTAAAAGCAGAAACACAAAATGATATGTTCAATGTATATACCCCTATACACAATAAATTTTAGCAAGGGTATGAGATCCCTATATACTTATCTATCTATCGTATCTTATGAACTAATAAACGAGTAAGTAGTAGAGAGCCCTCTAATTCCTAAAATCTAGGCAACTATAATTTACAACAAAAAAAGTCGTAACAACGTGCTGAACTTGAATTTTAGAAATATAAAAAAAAACGAATATAATTATAATAACAAATGGCCTTTATTCATGACAGCATTAGAAAGTGATAGACACAATCGGAAAAGGAAAAGATGAACGAAAAGATGGAGTTTCAGCATACGCTGATTTTCAACCCGACCTAAAGACAGACACAACTGATAAACTACAATAAAGGTTAAAGAGAACATAAATATGGTACAGTTCATAACATTGATGGCTAAAAAGGAAAAGCATAAAGCATTTCACTTCACATGGAAAGGAAAACAGCCAGTTACCTGCAGATGCGAAAAGTTAAATTCTTGCCATCCGGTTGCTTCACGGTAATTTTTAGTAGTTTTTAAAGTTGCTTAGGCTGGATGCTCAGTTGAGAAGCAGTTATTTAGTTTTTGTGCCCGGTACGAGAAACTATGCGTGAACAATGCTGTCGAATCCTGGAGGATGAGTCAGATGCTCTTATTCCTAGAAGATCTTCGATCGTATTGGCAGAGTAGGGGTAGCTTTGTATAAAGATAATATGGCGTTATCGCTTAGGAAATAACTATCAAAACAAGCAAGCACTAGAGAATACAAGTAGTACCATTCCAGCTTCACTAAAAAGGGCCACGTGCATCATAGGATTAGAAGCCAACTCACCTAGATGAAAAAAATAGATTCCTGTCTTTTTCGGGGATATCGCTTCCTTGTTAGCGTTGAGCAGTTGAGTAACACTTGACAACTTAGAGCTGTAGTGTAGTAGTATTTTTGACACCAAAGCAATATTGCAAGCAGAAGCCTAAATGCTAGGGCACCTCGGCTGCTATGAGGAGCGTAAAGAAACTTTGTTAATCCGAACTTAATTTGAACTGCCTAAGGTTAGTAGAACAGGGTGAAGCCCCTTCAGGTAGAGAGGTAGAAGGTTTCAGTACCTTCGCACCCTCAATATATACTAAGTGACATATAAATCCGAACACCCAGTTTAAATGGTTTTATTTCAATAAAAGTTGGTGAATGTATTTATCTTACTGTAAATAACAAGTGAAAAAATTTTGAGCCTTATCAGTTGGACATTCCGGTTTTTATGCTGTTTTTTTTAATTCACTAACGCTCTAAAAATGAATATTTCAGCCGCAGTAAAGAATCAACGTTGACGGATTTTGGTTCTTTACGATCGGTTACGATGCCTAACATAGAGTACGGAGATGTGTACGATTTCGTCAACTTAGTGAGTTTGATACGGGCCGTATAGTGGGACTTCGGGAAGCTGGACTCTCTTTTCGGGCAATTGCAGTTAGAGTGCAAAGAAGTGTACACACTGTGGTTAGATGTTGTCAGGCATGGTTTCGAGAAGGCCGTACGCAAAGGGCAAGGGCTACTGGACGCCGCCGTAGAACAACAGACCGTGAAGATCGCCGCCTAAGATTATTGGCCTTAAGGAACCGTTTCTCCACTACCAGGTCCATTGCAAATGAATGGTTTGCAGAACACGGAAGACCTATTGGCATGCGAAGTGTTTACCGACGAATGAGAAGTTTTGGCTTGTCTTCATACCGGCCACACTGGGTCCTCCCTTTAACTCGAGAACACTGACGTAATCGCCTTGAGTGGTGCAGACAACGGTCACTCTAGGAACAGGAATGGAACAGTATTGTCTTTAGTGACGAGTCTCGATTTTGTTTAGGCTTGCACGATGGTCGTGCCAGGGCTAGAAGGCGACGTGGTGAAAGGAGGAATCCACAGTTTTTTGTTGAAAGACATGTTCATCACACTGTTGGAGTTATGGTTTGGGGTGCTATAGCTTATGGTTCCAGGTCACCTTTAATCTTCATCAGAGGTAACATGAACGCGCAGCGTTATATCCACGAAGTTCTAGAACCCCATCTTTTACCCTATCTTGACACCCTGGCAGATCCAACTTTCCAAAAAGATAATGCCCGACCACATGTTGCAAGAGTCACAATAGACTTCTTTCAACATAATGATGTCACATTGTTACCATGGCCACCAAGATCACCCGACTTATCCCCAATTGAGCACGTGTGGGATATGATGGGTAGGAGATTGCTCAATTTGCAACGTCCTTCTCAGACTCTAGAAGCACTTCGAGAGGAGTTGGTGGTTGCCTGGAATGAGATACCACAGGAGGACATTGACCACCTAATCAGAAGCATGCCTAGGCGCGTTGAAAAATGTGTAGCACATCAGGGTGCATCCACACATTACTAAAGGTCAAAGGGCTTTAAAGCAGTGCAATCATTTTGAAATTTTTATCATTTACTTATTATGCTTCATTAAGTACTTATACAAAATTTTATTAAAATAAAACCATTTAAACTGGGTGTTCGGATTTATATGTCACTTAGTATATATTATCAGGCTACAGATTACCTTCATGATAATCCGAGGAAAAATCTCTCTCAACCACCGGCCGACAAACCTCTCGGAAGGCTCCTAATAATCAACAAAATCAGACTATTCGTTGGCCCCAAATACAACAGAAACTGTGGATTCACCAGCTTTCTTTGCTGAATGTTTCATGGTCTACTAAAGTTTCATACAGTCGATTTTGTAGATAGATTCGACATGAAGTAATTTAGGAAAATACGAGTATCAATACAACTATATCAAAAACGGAAGCAATCCTCTTCGAATCGCTTTTGCCCAGGTACATGTTGTATAGATAATCTCAGGAACTACATGGTTAGTTTATTCCAAAGTTCACCATTGGAACAAACAACACTTCCGGACATTTATATAAGACGCAATAAAACCGTAACAAAATACGCCTGGTACTGAGCAAGGTCCTTTTAAAACCGACCTATTTTCAAGAAATATATATATATATATATATATATATATATATATATATATATTTATATATATATCTTGAGACGTGGTCATTGTCGTCTAGACCAGTTAGGTGAAAAATTAAAGCTTCCGCTTTTTGTTGGATACTTCGACAGAAATTTAAGCAAAGAGGACCCTTTATACTTTTTCATTCTCTCTAGCTTTCAATGGACTTTGCCATCATCATCAGGAGCTGCAATTACATTGATAACAGTAGCAACAATAGTGTAAAACGAATTTAAATTGACTTAACTTACAGTGGTATGTGAGGATGTTACTAATTGTTGTTTACGTTCAGGATGAGGGAAACACCCAGTAACATGGTGAAAGCTGGATAGATGGTACAATGGTCAAAATTATATAAAATACACACAAATGTGTGACTAGAACAAGTTAAAAACAGATTAAAAATTTTTAGAACATGAAAGCATTACATCGTGAAGCCACTTGATGATTGCACAAAATGGTCTGTCGTGTGACAGCAGAACCTAGTAAGTCGACTTACTAGGTTTTACATTTTTACGTCATTTTTGAAAAGCCCGTAAAAAGTTCTACTAGTTGAATTTTTTTCTCTCGCTCAGACGCACTCTAAATCGTATATCTTTGTCTCATGTTTCCTAGTAAGTCATCAGAACAGCATTTAAAAAATCAACAAATGATGGCATGTCTACATGCTACGTTTTGAAGATTTTTTTTTGTAGGAAATTTGGCGGGAGACTCCGTCGTAAACGCACTTGCTAGTTTTTGCTAAATTTTCATGCCATGATTTCAAGCCGATTGAGTGTAGGCACGGATGCATGCTACAGCGTTTCCGCAGTCATGTTCCAACTGGCATAGAGTGTGGATCGGTGAGGACAGTCGCGAATTAGTTTAACGTTAGTACTGTAGTTAATATCCAGAATATGTCGAGAGGCAAATTCATAACGAGTTTATGCATTACAGGGAGGTGAGTGCAAGCATCATACATTACATATAAGCCAAATGAAATATTAACTCAGGAGTAACATTGCAGTTTGATGTTTTTTTTCAGTAAAATAAAGATTATAATTACTACAAACAAAAAGCTAATTCTTGCAATACGGTTTTCGTATTTGAAATATATATTCAAACCGCTGACCTCTATTTATTTTATCTTTCAGAAATGAACCTCTCGAAGAGCGTCAGCAACATGATGAAGAACCTATATCAGATTATGACGATTCTGATGCAGACCCAAATTATGAGCCGTCAGTATCCCCTAGAAGGAAAAAAATTAAATTTTCGGACTTTGATGACGTATCGCTTGCGCCCCTCAAAAACAGGCAGCCTTTGAAAAAAGTCAACGAGAATGTGAATGCAAACTGCAGAGTTTCCCAAGAAAGGCCAGACAAGCAAGAAAAGCACCCCCTACTGCTATCATGCCATAATAATTGCAGGCAGAAATGTAGCTCAAAAATCAATGATGAGAACTTTAGAGAATTGATAAGAACGAAATTCTGGAGACTCAGCTTTGGCGAGCGTAGACTTTTTTTGGATGCTCATATCAAACAATTTGAAATCAAAGTAAGGCGGCAAGAGGCTCAGCGCTCTTCCAGGAATGTTTCTCTGAAATATTTTCTACCCCTTCCAGTGGAAACTGAAGCTAAATTTGAAAAAATACAAGTGTGCAAACAATGTTTTTGCATACTTTAGGACTTAAAACAGATGGTATGATAACTTGCCATATACATTCCAAAAAGCGAAGTGTAGAAGGAATTGCACAAACAGTGGAGATGAAAGGGGGTTAGTTATTAGAGGCATGCTAGAAGAACAAAAAATGAGAACAGAGGAAATTGTCATAAAGCATATAAACTCATTCAATCCGGTAGTATCTCACTATAATTTAAAGCACACCCCGAATAGACGATTCTTGCCACCTGACTTGACCATTAAATACATGTGGCAAGACTTCTGTAATCTACAGAAAATTTCATATGATCTATACAGAAGAATTTTTGAAAAACAGAATATTGGGTTTAAAAAGCCATCGCAAGACGAATGCGCTCAGTGTCTAAAACATAAAGTTCACATTATTCGCCAATGCGACGCAAGTAGTTGCAAGATTTGTTGTCAATTCGAAAACCACAAAAAAAGTTATACGGAAGCAAGACAGCACTATGAAAATGACTCCAATCAAGAGGTAATGCAAGATGAGAAGGTCTATGCTGTAGATATGCAGAAAGTCTTACTCTTGCCCAAAATGTCAACCAAGGAATCTTTTTTTGTTTCAAGGTACTTCGTTTATAATTATATATAATTGTATTAAACTTTTATATACTTCTATATTTGTTGTTGCAGGTTGGTCGTATTCAATGAGACGTTTGCGTCACTTCATAAGGACGGAAATATTTGCGTGATGTGGCATGAGGCTATAAGAGGCAGGTCCGCGACGGATGTTGCATCGGCATACTACAACGTAATAAAAAATTCAGACAATGTTACCAAAAAATTTACATTCTGGGTAGACAACTGTTCTGCTCAGAACAAGAATTGGACACTATATTCTGCTTTTGCGACTTTTGTAAATTGTGAATGGGGTCCAGAAGAGATCACCCTAAAATATTTTGAACCAGGCCATTCATTTATGGCTGCGGATTCGGTTCATGGCCGAATCAGCACAGAAATGAAAAAACACCCAAACATTTATGATTTTGAACAGCTTCTGAAAATAAATGAGCAGTTCTCAAAAAAAACTAAATGTTTGCCTATAAATAATTTTGATTTTTTCCTCTTTGAAGATGGAAGCAAACAAAGAAAAAGCAATAATATACCTCTTCTTGAAAAAATTAAGCGCTCAGTTTCGCAAAGGATGCAGACACTTGTTTTATAAAGAATGCCATAATGAAACTGTCTTTCAGGAAGTCGACTTTTTGAAAAAAAAAGTTGATCTCAAATTCCCTATACATCCTTTTGTCGAGCCACTGGGATTGAACTCAGAAAAAAGAGAAACAATTTTAAAAAATTGGTACCATCCTTCAAAGATGAAAGAAAGAATCTATTTTGGCAGTTTTTGCCATCTAATCATAATTAAAAAGACTTATGTGTGGTATCAGAGGCTTAGCGCTTAAGTTCTTGTTCTTCTTGTATGTAGACTTGCTGTTTTATGTTCCACCGTTTTTCATTCAAATGTTTATTTTCCAGTTAGTAAGTAGATATGTTACTTTTTGTGTTCGCCTTCGCACATAAATTATATCAAATAAAACCTTAGTAAGTACACTTACAATATCTTTTTTTTTATTTTCTCTAGTCGAAATTTTGTAAAAATCAGTAAGTTGACTTACCATTTTCTGCTAAAGTATCTTAATTTAATATCGAAAAAGAAACCATGAAAAAAAAACGTAAGTCACTTTTCTACCATAAACAAAACTATCACATGAATAAAATTGATGCTATCGAATTTAGCAAGTTACATAACCCTTCAGACAATTTTTTTAATATTCATAAAACTTAAACTTTTCGAAAGCCGAATGTTTATTGAAAATATGTTATTTCTCAAACCTGATAAAAAGTGACTTACTAGGTTCTGCTGTCACACGACAGTGGTGGTCATGGAATAATGAGTGAGATGAACCCTTTAACAGAAGGCCAAAGGTTGTCAATGTCTGTGTAGAAACATTATAACATTCCTCTTTCATAACAATTATTTCTCTTTCAACAACAAAATACATTCTCAAACACATGGTTGTCCTATGGGATCTGTTCTATCACCAATTTGGGCAGAATATGTCATGGATAATCTGCTTGATACTGTTATTCCGACACTACCCTATAACCTCTTCTTCATAAAAAAATATGTAGATGACATTATTTTATGCCTCCTCTCCAGAGGTCTGGATGGTATTGTCAGAGAATTCAACACATCCAATTTACCATTGAAAAGAAGATGAGAACATGTCTGTCCCCTTTCTAGACGCAAGACTCATCGGCACCAACAACAATAGTTTATTGGTAGACTGGTACCAGAAACCTATGGCCTCAGGCCGGTTTCTCAATTTTAAGTCATACCATAAGCTAGGGATTAAAATCAACTTGGTGAAACAGATGAAAACAAGAGTAATCAGCATCTCAGACAATACTTTCCACACTTCAAATTTACGTAAACTATCAAAACTGTTCATCAATAATGGTTATCCGAAGTGTCTGATTAACAAGATCTTATTTAGTTCACCTCCCAATATTTTGCCAAACTCTAAAGATACAAGTAATAGTTGCACAACCCCTAATAACAGAACTTATAGAATTCCCAACAATAACATCAATTCAAACAGTACAAGCACCAACCCAAACTCCAGACCTGTTTTTGCTGTCCTACCCTATATCAAGGAACTGACCCCTAAGCTGATCAGATTGTGCAGTCCTTTGAACTTTCGAATTGCTTGCAAATCCGTCCTCACTATAAACTGTATTTTTTCAAAAATGAAAGACAGAGTCCCGTTGCTTGGCTTAACCAACACAGTCTACTCCATCAATTGCAACAACTGCAACCAAATATACATAGGTCAGACCTCCAGATCTCTTAAAGGAAGGATTACATCACACAAAAGTGATTCTAGGCTTCATCCTGAAAGATGCGCTCTAGCATCTCATGTTAACACAACAGATCACTCTATGAATTACACAAGTATCAAAGTTCTTGATAAAGAAAAACACCTATCTAAACGTTTATTCCTGGAAATGTCCCATATTTTCATGAATAACAACTGTATCAACAAAACGACAGATGTTAAGCAACTGAGTGTCATTTACTCATATTTGCAAAACTGCGAAAAATTGGAGCACTTACATATCTCCCCAAATTTTGTCTCTTCACAACCATAAATGGAATTTGTTTCTTGGTCGATTCCACCAATAAACTTCATTCCACTCAAATTCTAATAATTTTCTCCTCACGATTTAATAATAATTGTAATTTAATTGCCCATTAATTAAAATATAGTTAATTCAACTGCCTCTGGTCGGTTTAACAATTTCTTACATACTATTCTGAAAATCACATCATCTGATTTGGCAACGTGGCACACGCCCACAATTCGTTCCATCTTTCTACACAGACATTGACAACCTTCGGCCTTCTGTCAAAGGGTTCATCTCACTCATTATTCCATGACCACCATTTTGTGCAATCATCAAGTGGCTTCACGATGTAATGCTTTCATGTTCTAAAAATTTTTAATCTGTTTTTAACTTGTTCTAGTCACACATTTGTGTGTATTTTATATAATTTTGACCATTGTACCATCTATCCAGCTTTCACCATGTTACTGGGTGTTTTCCTCATCCTGAACGTAAACAACAATTAGCAACATCCTCACTTACCACTGTAAGTTGAGTCAATTTAAATTCATTTTACACTATTGTTGCTACTGTTATCAATGTAATTGCAGCTCCTGATGATGATGGCAAAGTCCATTGAAAGCTAGAGAGAATGAAAAAGTATAAAGGGTCCTCTTTGCTTAAATTTTTGTCGAAGTATCCAACAAAAGGCGGAAGCTTTAATTTTTCACCTATATATATATATATATATATATATATATATATAGTTTTGTAAGTTCTAATGCTTCAAAATGCGCCAAATTTTACTTTGCCTGTTCCATTTAACACATACGATAACGCGGAGATTAATATAGTGATAAATGCACATTTTGACCTCAAAAAAGATGCACAATGTAAACTAAGCAATATCCACCGAACAGCTACCGCTGATGCATCGCCATGTTCACCTCAAGCTCGGAGAATTTATTTAAATTTTCGGGTATTCAGACGCCGTTTGCGAGTTCATAAATCATACCATGGAGAAAATTAAAAATGAAATAAGACGAGGCATCAACCATATTTTTATCATTAATCTCCATCTTAGTTACCTGCGCTATTTCGCTCTTGTGTCCTGGCTTTTTCTGTTTTGGTCACGACCGACAAATCGCACGGAAATGAGCGGAGTGGAAATGCAATTTGCGCTTTAGCGCTGACTTGCTGGTTGTATCATAGACTATCCAGTGAGGAAGAGAAGTTACTTTACAGAGACGCTGTTGATACATTGGTTAGGTGATACGGAATTTTTCACCAGCGTTCTACGTACGAGGGACACTAGAAAATAAGTCTACCTAGCCACGATAAAAACACCTAAAACGCTTCCAACTTATAAAATGAATTTTTAGGATAATGAGTAAACTTAAAATTAGAGTATGGCTGTTTCATGAAATTTCTGACAAAAGAAGGTTATTTGCCGAAAAAAATTCCTTTTCTTTTGAGAAGGGTGCTGACGGAAACAATTCTTGAGAGAACAGTTGGCGTCTATGACAATGATGCATCGCCAAACTGAACAATTAAATTTTGGTCGAAATAGTTTCGTGAATCCATAGAATACGGTCCCAAAGGTGGAAGACCCAAAACAGCAAGATATGATGAAATGAGAAAAACTTGAGGCCATTGTTCATGAAGATTATCTTGAGAGGGGTCTCTACCATTAGTATGACGCTGAATATATCAGAATCCAGCATAATAACCATCTTGCACGACAATTTGAGCATGAGTAAGGTGTCAGTTAGGTCGGCTACACTACTGTTGGCACCTGAAGAAAAATTCGGCAGGTTGTAAATTCCAGAAAGTCATCTGGAAGCTTTGACAAAAAATTTTGACTTTTTGCACAAGTTGTGACGAACGTCGAGACTTGGGTGCACCATTGGGATCCTGATACAAAAACAGAATCTAGGAGTGAGTTCATAACGAGTTCTCCAACATTATATATATGCCAAAATGGCCAACAATAAATGAGGATGCCTATGCGAACTCGCTGAAATATTTAGGTCAAGCAATCAACCAGAAAAGACCCATTTTTTATAATCGAGAGGTGTTTCTGCTGTATCCCAATACGACCGTGCATAAGGCTTACAAAGTTCGTTCAATTTTGTAGGAATTCAGCTTTGTTGAGATATTCCATACTTGTTATTGTCCAGACTTGGCTTTATCTGACTTTCAACTTTTTGGATTTCTGAGGAAAATCTTTGAGAACGCCATTTTGACTCAAATGATGGCCCAGAAACAGACGTAGATATCTTTTATAACAGTTAAGAGCAAACCTGTTTTTATAAGAGTTTACGTACAGTGGAGGCGAAATGGCGCAAGTGCATTGATGTAGGGGGAGACTGTATTGAAAAATAAAATATCAAAAAAATCGTACGTCTACTGTTTCCTACCTAGGTAGTTTTCTCTTCTTGTACCCCACGTACTTGCCTACTGCCTAGCAATGTATCTCTAATCGTGTCTCTGGTGCTCTTGTTTTTCGTTTATTGGACGTTGGCGATTATGTTGGACGTTAATATCTTATTTACAGCATCTCTAGAAAGTGAGTCTGATATTTGACGGAACCACTGCCGCAGATTCTTCAGAGAGGACGTTCGACATCTTCCTGGCCGCTCTTACCACTTATCTTCCATTACATGACGAGATATAGAATGCTGTATTTTTCAAGATCTTTCATCACATGTGTGAAGTATGTTAGTTTCCGCGTATCTATCGTCTTAATAATCTGTTTCTTTCAACCACCTACACCACTGAGGAAGAAAACATAGTTGCCCACCCTCCGTTCGTTGTCTTAGGCCCGTATCGTCAGTCGTCCCTACAATTGTGGGGCGCGTTTATGGCCTCTTTGATTGTCATACTCCTCTCTCCCTTCAAATTGAAAAGTGCCAAAGTTTGCCCAATTCCAAAGTCAAAAAATTATCACTGTATCAGTGAATATAGGGCTATATCTATACTCAATAATTTTGCAAAACTCTTGGAGATCGTACTGTACAACCGCATTTACCTGTCCACTAAAAATAATATTTCCATCGACCAACATGGTTTTATAAGGCAGCGTTCAACACTAACAAACTTAATGGTATTTAGCCAATACTTGTGCGAAAGATTAGACAATAGAGGACCGGTAGATGTGGTGTACACCGATTTCTCCAAGGCCTTCGATAGGGTCAGCCACAGTATTTTGCTCCGAGTACCTGGGCTTCAACAACATTTACTTAGCGCTCGTAACATCATATCTGTTTGAAAGGAAACAGTATGTTTTTTATAATGGCTACATATCACATGTTTATGTCTCAACCAGTGGCGTACCACAGGGTTCGAATTTAGGACCACTGTTGTTCATATTGTTTGTGAATGATCTGTGTGAATCTTTGGCTTGTTCTAAGTTAATTTTTGCAGACGACCTAAAATTTTATTCATCCGTTTCGTGCTTGGAAGGCTGTGCATTTGTTCAAGGTCAAATAAATAAATTGCAAAGCTGGTGTGCCAAGAATCAACTTCATCTTAATATAAGTAAGTGTAAAGTAGTAACTTTTTCAAGGAAAACCAACCCAATGGTATATAATTATACAATGATCCAACATGTTCTTGAGCGCAGTGAAACTGTGAAAGACTTAGGTATCTACTTTGATCAACATCTAACCTTTAATGAGCATATCAATCAAATCATATCAAGTGCTTACCGAACCTATGGCTTCGTTATCAGGAATTGTAAATGTTTTGACGTTTTGACTTTGCAGACATTATACTTTAGCTTGGTTAGGTCTAAGCTTGAATATGGATCTTTGATATGGAGTCCGATTTACAAGCAGTATATTGATGTTGTTGATAAACTTCAAAAGAAATTTTTAAAATTTTTATGTTTTAAGATCGATGGCATATATCCTACTAGAGGTACAGAATACAACATCCTTCTTCATAGATTTGGCATTCAATCCTTAGAACAACGGCGTCAGCAATCAGCAGTTATAGTTTTATATAAATTACTGCATAATCTAATAGACTGCCCTACAATACTTTCACAAATACAGTTTCTGGTACCACGACTAACATCAAGGTATAATGTTCCTTTTTTATGTCAAAGAGCTCAAACAAACTTATTGTCGAAAGCGCCTGTCAACATAATGTGTGTGAATGCGAATAAAATAGCCGATGTATGTGACATATTCTTATATAGCATAGGTGAATTGAAGTGCAAATTGCGTGCTCACTTTTGATTTATCTTACGTTTCTTATTTTTAAGCTGTAACTATATTTATTTTTTGTTATTGATACATGAATTATTATTGTTTTTTTTTCTTAACAAGCTACCTCATGGTGATTTTTTTTATAGTAGTTTGCTCTGTAAATGGTGTTAAACTGTTGGGCAATAAACGCTTATTATTATTATAAACCCTTATTATTATTATTATTCAAAAATTTCTAGATTACACTTGTCCCATGTCAGCGACAGCGCTCTCCTATTATGAAGATATGTTTTCCTTTTAAATTGTAGGAAATTTCAGGCTGATAAAACATGATATAACTCAAAAGCAAGCACAATTTGATGCAAATAGATGTTTGTGACATAACCTCAAAATAGAGCACTGACATGGAGAAATGACTATGACAATCAAGGAGGCAATAAAGCCGCCCTACAATTGTAGGGACGACTAACGATACGGGCCTCACATGAGACCAAGCCTACGCCATGCTGATGAGTTGTCAAATGGCACGAATCAGCTGTCCATATTACTAGCTTGTTCAATGGTAAGTCGACCGTATCTACTATAGCACCAGAATCGGCGGCATCTAGCGGCTACGAAGGTGATCCTGCTGTCTTATGACAATAGAGAGCTTGCTGTTTTCACTTTCGATGGTGGTCCTTTCTGGTAATACATGTCTTATGTATTATTTCGAGATGTGAGGATTTCTAAAGAAATGTGTGCGGACGAGGTCTTATGTTGTTTGCGGTTATGGCTGCTATAACAGCATCCAATACGTGGCGAACCAACGGTTTAGCGGCTAGAATTTAATATTTACCCAATGTTAGTGCTATATAGAAGTGCTTGTTCGCATACTATACAAACAGGGCACTGTTTTTAAAGCTGGACCGCTATAATCCCATAATTCAGCATTTTGCAATTACGCAGTGGGGTGTACGGTTAATTTTAGAACACATAAATGACGCTTGAGGGTAATATGTAATAGCGTCTGGTAAATGAAACACCATGCGTTAATTTAAGTGACATTTTAATTAGTTTCTCGTGAAGTTTGCGTACGTACGCAAGTCGCTAATTTCGGATAATTTAACTTAATAAAGATTGCCGAGGCGTGCGTACAGTGTGAGTCAACGTTGGGAAATGTTTGGAAATAATCGCCTGTCAGTATTCCGGCAATGGCAGAAAAGAAAGATGTTAGGCAAACAGCCTCTCCAGGAATACTTTAGGTCACATTTATAGACATTCCTTAAGGATTGAGTGCTACTTGAAACATAATCTCTTGGATTTGAGACAAGCAATAACGCTTCCTTGCGGAAAGTTCAAGCAGGATCTAACATCCGCATTTAACACGTAGTCTGTAAAAGTCTGTAACAGTGGCCATCATCGGTTTTAAGAATTGAGTGAATCTCAAAAATTCAAATTCAAAAGCATGATAGCTTTGAAAGTTTTCAACAATTCTAAAGCTTTCTGAATTTTCAAAATTTCCAAAACTTTTTAATGTTTTCAGAATCTCTAAAATTTTTTAAATGTTGAACATTCTTGCGAATTTCAAAATTTCAAAAATTTTGTGCTAATGTAATGTACTATTGTGAACTCTTTTGTTATAGGGTCGGGAGGGACAGGACAGATGAAGGTTGTATGTCCGAGACTGTCATAGGTATAATGATACAGACATCTATTTCTTAAACTGTAAGAATATTTGATACCATAAATGCCAGTTTGACAACATTGCGACGTCTGGATTAATTTTGTTCAAAATTTCGGAGTGGCGGGCTCTAAAGACTATTGACAGCTGTGCCAAAAGCCGACCACTAGCGTTGTCTCCTATTTTAGTGCAATTTACTTAGTTTTAAGCTTTCAGCTTGTCGAGTTAAAACAACGCCACAGTTGTGGATCTTTTCAGACCTTTTGAATTTGTGGGTTTTTTAAAAATACTGCAAAAAACGTTGTTTACCCACTACAGAGCTTGAAATTAACATAGACAAGCTTTTCCGACGAAAGTAGGTGTCATTTTATTTCTGCAGAGGGAAAAATACTTTCAAGTGTTCTTCAGCGTTTTTGAAGCGACATAATTATGTTGGAATAATGTTGAAGGAAGGTTGAGGAAAAATAGACATGTTTCTCACGAAAAGAATCGCCAGACGCTTTTTGTGTATTTAAGAGACAAAGTGGCTTTATTTCCGTATATATTGGGATCCATCACAAAACAAACAGTTTCGTGTAATGCACCATAACCACACGAAATTAAGTTAACAGTAAGAAATTGAAAAAATTATACACAAGGTTCATCATACAGATCAATATTAAATCGCATTGCGAAGGAAATGCTGTTTCTGGATCCGTATCAAAAATTGATATAACATATTTACACCGAAAGTCTGTATCCTTCAGCTCTAGCGGATCTCAAATCCGAACTTCCCAACATAAAACATGAGATTTATCTGCAGAAAGTTTGGAATGGATAAACACAAACTATAGCTACGTCTGTATATGACCAAGTAATAGTTTACCTTAAAATTGGCCCAGAGCGTAATCAGTATCTCCCTTATACATATATACGCCAGAGACACTGATCAGGTTGTCGTTGTCACCAGATGGAGCATTGAGCTATTTGAGCAAACAAAGGAGAGATGGCGTGGCGGTAGGATTGAGCTTGCCTCTAATAGTTGATCCTGGAATTTGGTTGACAGTTGGCACTGGTTAAGGTCAATTGCCACGAAATCGGGGAAATGCGCTAGTGTTCATTTTTTCTTACATTTAAAGATGTTTTAAAAAATGGTTATAGCGTATTCTAGGGATGAATTTTCTTAGGTTGTTCCGCCCTGTATTCGAGGAAAGATAAATACCAGAAGCAAGTCAGTACCAGCTCTAAAAATTACTGTATAATCTGCGGTAATGCTTTCGCGGCGTTAATACGAGGCACGCGAGCTCGGAACAAACCAGAAGCAAGTATTTTGGGGAACGTTGCTCGGCGTGTTACAGGGTTAATGAGAAGTGTGCGTGAGCTCGACCTTGCATGAACTAGGCGAATGTGGCTTTCTGGAATGGGTCTTGACGAATGAGGGCTATCTAAGCTTATAGATATTATCCATGGAACATCTAAATACTCCAGACCAATCTTATAGTTATCTGAACTACAAATATGGAATCCGAGAAACAGTAGTGTTTTCAATCTTATATGTATAGCTAACTGATTTGTCTCTCCCTTGTGTATAGAATCAAATGACGGAAATCCAAAAAAGCCAATTTTTTTATACTAATGTTTTAATGCACAAACAGCCGATCTCAAAACATTTTCCATCACTTTTTGGTATGTTTCTGGAGAAGTGACGTTGTCCAAGAGTTAGTTGTTAGTAACTGAAATGGAAGACTATTGTTTTTTTGTAATTCCGATGACATTCTGCTTGATCTAGTATATTGGGTGTACGTGAACTTGAAAACTATTTGTATAGGAAGATTATATGTACATTAAGGTAAATGAAAAAAATAAGAGAACAAAGCAGTTGCTGTTCATTATTGAACAAGCGATTGTTTATTGCATGATATTGGCTTTTTCCAGGATTTCGCAAATTGCGCGTTACTAAAAAAAGGGCGTCAAGTAGGTTGACTCTGCACCTCCTACGCAACGCGCTCATAAAGGAATATGTGCAAAACAAAAATTAAATGCAATAAGTTAGTCAAACAAGCCCATACAATTAGACGTTGTCCCTTTCTAGATTTACGCGGCATCGCTGTAGCGAGTTATCGTTCATTTCGTGCATGGTCCGTTTATATGTTTTTAACGCTGCATTACGGATTGATTAGTCAGCCGGGCCGGTTCTCCGGACGGTGAGCTTAGATAGCTGAAATTCAAGGATCAAGAATATTTCTCTATCATACTAGTCACATGGACAGGATTATCTATGATGTATGAAATATGGCTAATAGGCGCGTAGAATTACATCGGTTGGGAGCATATAAATAAAATATAATCAAAAAATTTCACATATTATCCCCCACCCCCTACATCGCCCAACCCGTGAATTTCAACTCCTACAAAAATTTTGCATGATCAAGACCCTCTTAAGCGTTAAAATACGAAGCTTGCACGATTTTAATTTTTTTGCTCTTGGTCATTTTCTCCGCCGCCACTAGACTAAATTTCAGAAGCTACAGCTTTTTCGTCCATGGCATAGCAGCAATCCTGTGTGAATATTTTTCAGTCAAAATCTCAGCGGGTCTTCTCCAGTTATAGACGGGCCAAGGATTAGCGGACAGGCAGACAGACACACAGCCCGATGTGGATAAGTGATATAGTTTTTCGTGATCTACATGTCATGTAACATCGAATAATACAACAGTATCTAATTTTCTAAATGTTTCGCGATTACAGTACTTCATCGACCAGTGGCGTAGGGAATAAAACGATTTGACTTTGTATTAAGGACTGTGTGGCACAATTTGTCGCAAATAAAGTGAACTTACTATCACCTCTTGAAAGAATGGTATCGATCTTCCGAACACCCTATATAAAGGTTAAAGTTCATTAAACCTGATGACAAACATTTCACCTGTCAATTTACAAGTTATCAAAATACCTGCAGAAATAAATTTTTGAAGGTCATGAGTATTTTTTTGTGGAAGGTAGAAACGGATTATCATATAGGTATTTCTGCTATCATAGACAAGTAAAAAATATTTTCAGAGAGCACAAAGCTAGTAAAGTATCTCGGGCTGCCATAATGTAGAACATGTCTATTAGATTCATGCTCACTGGGAACGTCTCCCTTTTTCAGCAATTAAGCATTTTGATGTCAAAGCGACTCTCTTTCCTCCTCATATAATATTCAGGTTATAATTATTTTTATATACTCGTATTAATTACAATGTTATGATTATTCTTACAACAAAGTTGAGCGAATTCACAAGTTTTCTTACAGGAGTGCATCAACTAGTAGCTTCCCAGCCACAGTATTATGCGCTCAGTATCTACTTGAGAAGAAGCATTTTCCAAAGACAATATAACTCAGTTTTCTCTATTTAACCTCTTTACTTACTGAGCACCGTTCCAAAACTATGAAAAAAAGACTCAACGCACCAAAACAATGTGTCAATAAGCATTTTTGTTCCTAAGTTGACGAATGGGGATGATTTTTTGCTAGGTTTTGTAACACACTGGCTTACTGTGTGTCGTACAGGACTAATGATGGTTCCTTCCGACTTGAAAACAAAAAAGAAAATCGCCCGAGTTTGACAACTACCACTTGAGACCAAGTTCGCGTTCTATATCTCCTGAAGACCTTAACAAGGTGCAGTCAATCTACACGCTCTCGATCCAGCGTTGTATTCGAGGCCCCATCAATAAACTTGATGTATGATAACGAGGCTCCGGGAATCGACCGGAGCATTAGGGCCTTTTATATGGACTTAATTACAAGTAGGCTGGCTAATAATTTGATCTGGTGCATTATATAGCCCCGTACAAAGAATCGCTAACAAGGCATATGGGAAACATGTTTGTAATTTCAGACGTACCATCGCATAGGCCGTGTAAGCCACAAATCATGGGCGATGGATTTATTGTGGCTTGCGTTTCTTCATGGCGTCAACGATTCAATGGGATGCAATCGTTAAGTTCCTTAGCTTTGCAGGCGTTAGTTATTCTAGTTGTGATTGACGTTTGATGCATTTGAGGTAAAACCAATTGGTTCAGTAAAGATACATAGCGTTTCCCAATTCATTCGATCTCTAGATTATTTTTAGTCGAACAAACGGTTTTTACTAATAAAAATTAAATATACGTAACCTCTTTTTTACTATTTTGAACACCTATCAACAATTTTGTTGGTCCCTCATAGACAGAGTTGGTTTTGCCCATTTGCAACCACCTTGTGATTCCTTACGTACTAGCCGAATAGGGATATTTGGTCCCATCAAGATAGCTTCTTCAAGGCCAGTCATTTAATCTTCTTTTAATATTTGCTTCGCGATCAACATGTCTTGTTTTAAAAACTTATACGGATATTTGGTCCCATCAAGATAGCTTCTTCAAGGCCAGTCATTTAATCTTCTTTTAATATTTGCTTCCCGATCAACATGTCTTGTTTTAAAAACTTGGCGTACAGACGCGTCCAGCGCCATTTTGCTTTTTTCTTTCTACTGTGGTTTTTGGTTGTGTGTTGGCGTTTTTTCTTTAACTTCCAGATTTTGGGATATTAACGGCCCAAACACCAGTTTATGGAGTAGTACCCTACAATTTTGTACTTTACGTTTAGTTGTGTTGTTTTGGGTACTACCCGTCAATTTTCTAATGGGATTTTAACCTCTAGCCGTTAGTTCTCTTATGTATAACATCGAACTACGTCCATTAATGAATGTCCTGAAGAAGTTTGTTCAATATCTGCTTCCTTTTAGTGTTTTGTAGCTGCCTTGTAGCTGTTTCGCAGCCGATTTTGTTGGAAGCCATCTATTTCCCTTGACAAAAACCCTGATGTGAACAGGTAAAACATCATTTTAGTTGGGTATTTTATAGATAATAATATATTGATTGTTGCTGACTGAAATTCTTAGAGTTTTCTTGATGTTGTTTGGCATTTTTCGTATTCAAATATAGGGCAGTGCCTACATATCACCTTCTTTTGGACTTACCTTACATTGATCATGATTTTGAATTTTGAGCTACCATAACTTATTCCAGAAGAAGGGATAACTTTCTGAGGGTATGTCACTTTAGTATTTTTTTATGTCTTCTCACCTCTGCTTTATTTTTCTTGTGAAAGAGAATGTACCTGAACTCTTCTTCAAGTTTTGAGTGTTTTAAATGTGTAGTTCTGCCTCAGACTGAGAATAGAGAGTAGATTTTTAAACAGTATCTCTCTCTCTCTCTAGGTTTTTTTTTATACCGTAAATTTTGGAAAACGAGGCAAGCAGCCCCTACCTTGTGACGTTCTTTACATCACTGCTCACCACTAGCCACTGTTTTTTTTACCTGAGCGTTTGTGAGTTGGGATCATCTCAGCTGCGCCTAGAGTTGTAACTGGAAGATAAGTTTAGGTTTAGGCGTTAAAATATTTGTAACGCTTTCATACGTATACGTTTTTCAGAGATAATTATAACGGTCTAATAATGTAATTGTCAGGTAGTTTTGAATAATATCATTTTTTTAACTTGCATTCCAGTGGCGGAGCATATGTGCTGCTGGTTTTGATTAAATATTGTGATTCTTCTTTTTTAAATATCTTGTTTTATTTGACTCTATGTGTACAATTAATTAGGTTTCCTCATTACTGTTCGAATCTTTTCTTTGTGTCGTGGTCAGGCAAAACAAGTTCCGACTAACATCTCGGCTTAATTCGTCTTCAGACTTTATTGAGCTATGGCCTATATTTACACACCACTTAACAGGTGTTTTGCATTGACTGACTATTAGATTTCATTTATATGATTTATTAATTCACTACTTAATTTAAAAAAAAGAAAGAGGAATCACACCATAATTTCCTCTTGCTTAGAAAAAAAAGGCGTGGCAGTTGTCATCGGTCTGGAAATATTAAATTTTCCTTCTGCGGCGTGAAAGGACACCCATAATCACACGACTTAACCCGAGCAGTCACAGCAAAAAAAACAGTGTTGCAACAAGTGCTACTAACTTTTCTAAGATAATACATTGTTAAAACTTTTTTCCATAAAGGCCGAAATATTGTTGAATTGATCCTGAATTCAAAAACAGAATAATGTAGCATTGGTACTTCTCGAGCAAGTTTTGACAAAATATTGAAAATATATAAGATAAAAGATATTGGTAAAATGGCAAAAATATATGCATTATGCTCGTAACATACAAGTCCATACTATCGTCAGAAGTAAATATTACTTAGATCATAATGACTTTGTAAAACGTGATGAACCACCTTAACGATCTGAAGAGAAACGGATTTTATTTTTCAAGGGAAAACGGACCATCGGATCCATAAGACCCAAACATCAAGTTTTCTTAGAAATGATTGAAGATTTCAACAATAAGTTTATATTTTTAAGAGAAATCAGTGGCGTATCATCAATTGCCTGCCAAAATAGGCAGATGAAATTCCGTATGAACACCACTGGTGGAAATTATTAAAGTTTGAACATGGAAAATCTCTCCTGATTCATACTTCATGTAAATATATAAAGTGGTATTAATAATAAATGATTTATCTTTGAAAACTTTTCTACCCTGAGTTACAAAATATAAATATATTAAAACGATGAAATATTGACTTTCAATTAGGAAACACCCCATTGTCTTAGTTTTAACGTGTGGTTCATTGATACAGTTCACACCCTACCTTTGTGTTCAAGGCTTATAATAATTGTTACATGATTGAAGAATCTATTCATGGAACACTGTATAAGTACAACGACGTACTAATTTTCACATGTAAAAATACTGATAGGGTTACGCGTTTCACTTTGCCTGAGTGGAGTTTAAGTTTTAATAAGAATGTAGCCATTACCGACGAGGTGTGTTCTCATTACTCATTGATTCCTGTGTGGGGACAGTCAGCTGATATACACAGTTTTTGTATTACAAAAAAATAATCAAAATCATTTATGGGCCCCAGTATTTGGAATCATGCCGCGAAACATTCAGGAAAGACAAGATAATGACCGTAACTTCACTCTATCTTTTGAAACTGTTAACTTACATACACTCAACTAAAAAGAGCTACTTACTTCACCCATAAAGATGGGCATAACTACGACACTCGGTGAAAGCATAACTTTAAGATCAAATCTCCTTTTATAAAAAATTACCTAACTGCTACCTTTTCATTATGTCACCATCAGACATAAAAAGCGTATCGACAACAGAAAGTTTAGTTCAACGTTAATTTTCGACACTCTCTTCACAAACTGTTTTTATAGAATGCAGGGGTATATGCAGTCCCGTGTATCTCCCATTATTAAAGAAGTTGTTAATTGACACTGCTGTTCTTTTTTGTGATATATTATGATATACACAACATGAATCTTTTTGTTGCTTCTACCTGAACCCGCCGAGCCGATATTTTGTTTCAGTGGTGTAGCGAAGAGAAAGGATGAACTCTTTTGCGACTTGACGACTGCCCAGGCTTTATCATTGCAGCTGTGATTAGATAGCAAAGTTGCCAAGTTTGCGGGGACAGGGGACCAGATGTAGACAAGGTGGTATCGGTATAGGTCGACTTGACTGAGTTGATAAATTTAATTCCCTTGTTATATATATTCATGTCTAAATTTCTTCTAAGAAGAGCTGACCTATTCAACATATTTGATGCTTTTCTTTAATCAGTACGTATAACAACAGTGAGAAAAGATATAATCTGATTAACCCATTCACCATCTTTGAAAATGTTTGGGGATGATTGCTTTCACCAATGTTGTTAATTTGGGGGATGATAATCGTTCACCATTTTTGAAACTACAAACATGTATCAGTATCGCACATAATTACTTTTTATTTCATTCAATCAACCTTACTATAGTTGCAAATAGAATGGCTGCTACCACAAGTTTTTACAATAAAAACGGTACACATACTCGTACACAGAAAGAAATCTTAACGTTCAAATGACCAACATGACGTGAAATGTCTACTTTTGAATACCGAATAGCATTTTATTTTGAATCCTTGCAGAAAGCTTAATAGCTTGGAACGTGTCGTCAACACTTTTCTTAGGGCAAAACCTTGCAGGTACCAAAGTAAATATTATTCAACGTATTCCTGATTCTGACAGCTGTGGGCACATGCAGTTAGCAATAGTATATTGGTAAGCAAACTTGATGCGTCAGGAGTCCGTGCTATAGCATTGGAATGGCCGAAATCGTACATTTAAGAACGAAAAATACAGGCTAAAGTAGGAAAAGAAAAGTCTACTCCATGCACTTTGGGCATTGGCGTGCCACAGTGCTCAGTCCTGGGGCCAACTCTTTTGTCAGATAGATAGATAGATAGATGGATCTTTGCATCAACAGGTACAATCACCCAATTACAGGATATAGTTCAAAAAGAAAAAAACAAGAGCAACACAAAATCCTAGTATATAAAAAAACACAATCAAATTAATAATACAGCTAGATCAAAAAGCTAAAATATAAAAAAAAGAATAACTCTAATCGCAAAAAGGTCATTACATGCCATGGGAAATGGCCAGATAACGTTGTTTAAAGTCATTTCTAGATGAGGTATTCACATAACAATATTGACATAAAGAATTGAAGTTCTCACACATAACCGTGACCGGCGCTTTTCTCGAGATATTTGTTCGAGCTAATTCGCAGTAAAATGTCATTAGGTGACGCAAATTGCGCACAGGTACAAGAAAGTTAAGCTTGCTTAATATATAGTCACATATGACATCATTGTGCAAAACATCATAAAGAAAATTTAAACTACTTATAACTCTCCTACTATTTAGCGACATATAGTCAAATGTATTCATGAGTACAGAATAATCACATCCTCTCTCCGGATATTCGCCTGTCCACTTGAAATGCAGAAATTTCAAAAACTTTCTTTGTATTCGCTCAATACGGCTTATACGAACCGAATAGATGGGATACCAAATTAAAGAACAACTTTCCAATTTAGATCGAACGTACGAAGGATAAAGAAGTTTCAAAACATGTAAATTGGAAAATTGTCTACTGTTTCGGATGATGAAGCCCAACATTCGGTTGGCTGATGTTGTGATATCATTTATACGATCACACAATGACAAATTGCTATCAAAGAGATCACCGATATCTTTAATTTGATAGCACCTATTCAACTCATTCTCGCTTATTTTGTAGGATCATGTTATTGGTTCTTTCTTTCTGGTGTACGCTAATATGAAGCATTTATCTACATTAGATGCAAAATGATTAGCATTACACCAATCCAAGGCAAGGTCAATGTTGCCTTGTAAAATTTGGCAGTCCGAATTTGAGCTTATATTATGAAAAAATTTTGAGGTCATCCGCATGGAGCAACTTTTGGCATGTAATCATCATAACTAGGTCGTTTATATATAACAAAAACAATAGAGGTCCTAAATTCGATCCTTGGGGAGTCCCAGAGGTTGGCGAGAAAATATTAGAGCGGTGCCGTGCCCTTCATATTCCACAAATTGCACTCGATTAAATAAATACGATTTAAGCAAGCTTAGGAGACGTTCCGAAAACCCAACTCCTTGTAATTTTTTCATTACTCGGTTAAATGCCTTTTGTAAATCTATGTAAACTACATCCGTATGTCCTCTGCTATCAAGGTTTTCACTGATGTATTGAGAAATACATACCAGATTTGACGTACAAGATTTTTTCTCTTGGAAGCCATGCTGTTCTGCTATAATTAGGTTTTTAGTGTGAATATAAATCACTTCATAAACAATAATTTCAAATAGCTTTGAAAAGTTGGATACTGCAAAGATTGGGCGGTAATTTTTAATTAAAGCTCTATCACTCTTCTTCAGCACCGGGGTAACTGCTGTTTTTATTCAATAAATGAATATTTGAATGCTGAATTCTAGGTGCTCTAATCTTTATCTGCTTTAATGTTTGCCTTTTTAAAATGTTCTTTCTTGTACGTCATATATGACTTGCCACATACACTATTGTGTCGTTTTGGATAAATAAAATACATACATACGTACATACACGTTGAGCAATATGCAACTTATTATAATGGAAACGTACCTTAACATATTAACAAAAGTACCGCTGTTTATTCTTTGAAGCGTTTAATAAAAAACCACCGAAAACACAAAATCTTCGTGAGAATAAAATTTATAACATTGTAATACCTCGGGCAGTAAACGTCCTCAGAGCCCGCCAACGCTATGGGGGGTAATAAATTGAATATTATTGTTTATATTCAACATTCCTTGTCCGGCGATATCACACTAACGACCGAGACTTTTTATATCCTTTATACGATATCTATCTAATTATCAATTCATTTTTTCCAAAGCGCGCTAAGATTAGATTTTATTATACCCTCATGAACCGTCAGGGCAACCGGTGCTTATGTATAATTTAATTATGTTTTACGAGAGCTCTAACTATACCGATGACATTTTGAATTTCAAAAACGTTTTAATAAGCTGAACGTAGCACTCGGAGTATACATAATACTGCTAGTGAGGTAACTCAGTGTTCAATCCAGTGTGAAGTTTATTTCGTTGCTGAGTAGACTGAAAAGCAATACTAGTTGCGAAAGTCTAAAAAAGAGTAAAAAGCATCGACTTTAAAATAAAAGACAACTGTTCCAAATCTCGTATTATAACCAGTTGTCCATCAACATAAGTTTCAAGTTTCTTTCAACAACAGCGATATCTGATGCATTTTTTATATCACCGTCGAGCATGTTAATGATCTGATATCCCAAACAATTTTGGAAGAAAATTTTGTTAGTATTGTGTGCTAGTTATTCTTAAGTGGTAGAATAGCTTGTAGCTAAACTTCACCTGAACAAGAGTCGTTTATTATTATTATAATTATACACCTTCATGTTTTCTGAAATGCGGAACTAAAATCATTTTCAATCTAGTTAGGTATACACGTATATGATGGTGCATACACAACCGATTCATATACAGTGCTTTTCAAAAAGGTATCCGCTCCCACATTGTCTTCGAATGGGATAAAAAAGCAAGCTAAAATTTGGGGTGATGAAACTGAGAAGTCTACGCCTATATTTTAGCGTAAAGGTGGCAGTTGAAAGTTTCAAGGTGGCGCTGAGCCGCTATTTTAGAACATCTCTTTTTCAAATGAAATGGAATCCTAGAATATAAAATCACTACCTCTCCAAATGGCGAACTGGCAGGCTGCCACAATAGATAATTCTTGTGTATGTATCGCCTATAACTCAACTACTCGTCAAAACATTATAGTATGTTATACCAACTTTCTTCTTTTGTAAGGGTCCATGCAAAAATGTGAAAAACCTGGGACATTCAAATTGAGAAAGTGAACATGTTTTGACAGTTTTCTTAATAGTGTAATAATCATATTCGATGAAAATACCCCTGGTTTGTGAGATAATCATAAACTCTGGTTTTATTGCTACAAGTTGTTCAAGGGGGTATTCAAAACATTGGTACACCAATTTTGTAGGAGAACTTTTTATTCGACAACAAAGAATGGGAAAAGATGAAACCACACGTGAAAAGATGCGACTGACAGCAAACAAGTTATGGCCAAAAAACGAGGCAAACTGCAGGTCTTGGCACTTGTTGGAAATTCGTAGGATTCGTACTTCTAAATAACCACAACAAATTGGAGCCGACTTGTCAAGTAGTTTTTGAGAAATTCCATTTGTTTATCCCAAAACACCTGTTTTCCGACCATCACTACTAGTTTATTGAGCAATATACAGGGTTAGTTCAAAGGGCATTTCATAGAAAAATACACTAGTTTACCTTGCTGATATAAATCACAAACCACTCCGGAGGATAAATGTTATTTATATCCGAAAAACAAAGGCTACGTTGTTTTCTTCTAAACAAATTTAAACATTTCGTGTTCGTGAGCAACTCACAACAAAAGGATGACATCGGCTATCTTCTAAAATGTGTATAGTAACGTATGTTTTTCTAATATCGCAGCGCATTTGCTCAAAATTACTCTCAAATACGAAATGTTTGAATTTGCTTAGAAGAAAACAACGTGAATAAAAATAATGTTTATCTTTAGGAATGGTTAGTGACTCATATAGGCAAGGTAAACAGATGTATTTTGCTATTAATTGAGCCCTGTATTGCTAAATAGTGGCAGGAAAACAGGTGTCTGGGATAAACAGAAATTTTCAAAAAGCTATCTGATCAATATTATCCAATTTTATTGTTGTTATTTAGAAGTATGAATCCTATGGATTTGACGAATTTCAAGTAGCTGCGTGAAATTATCGACGCATTAGCAGTAAAAGCCAAAACCTGCATTTTCACTCGTTTTTCGGTCATAGCATCTTTGCTATTGGTCAAATCTGTTTACATGTGGTCTCGTCTTGTAAATATCTAAAAATCTTACCTGCAAAGTTTTTTCGTTCCTGTTAACACTTCGATCGAATCCCAAAAATCACGTTTTCTCATTCTTTGTTGTCAAATAAGTTTTCCCACAAAAATTGTTGTACTCTGTTTTGTGTCCATGTTTTAAATACCCCCTTGAACAACTTGCAACCAATAAAAGCAGACAATACAATTATATCAGGGAAATTTGATGATATGATTAGACTATTAGTAGAATTTTCCATATTTAGTTACAAATTGAACAGACCCTCCTAAGATAAGGAGATCAACGGTATTGAGTTGGAAGTGACTCAGTGTACAAGAGGAACAACTTTGATGGCAACTCATTTCATCATTTTTAAGGGTCGTGATTTCATTTTCTAGGACTATAAAGTACTCTTAAACAGCTTCAAGATGGGTTGTCACACGACCCCCCAGTTCCATTAAAAAAATTACGCATTGAAGAAATTACCCTACAGCTAATAAATTTTTTATATTTATCTCAGAAGTAAACAGATTAAATTCGGAAGTATACCCCATACGTTTTAAAAGTATCTTCTACTTCCTTTGAAGTACATTTTCGGTTCCTATTTTTATACAATTTGCTCTAGAGGAAGCTAAAATTTGTAACAGATGGTAAAAATCGGTTTTATACCAACTATAGTCGTTAGATTTAGGTCAGTGTTACTATATTCATGTCAAGTTCGAATTTCTTCATTTGCATCGACAAAAATTTAATTGTAGTGTCTGGAAAATATCTTCAAATTTGTCATATGTATGAAATTAGATTGATCTTTAATTTTGGAAACTTATTGACGCACTCTATGTACCACCACTATTTTATATTTTCTAATTAATTCAGGAGTAGGAATATTTATAAACTGTCCTATGTTGTGGTACGTAGAGCAATTAAAAAAGTAAAATAGCGTAAAAATAGTTAAAGCGTCTAGAATTCAATACACATGAAAACGGGAGGCTTTCTCCTAATACCTGCTATTTTATTTTCGTTCTCTTGAAGTTAGAATAAGTATGTATAATAAAATGGCCTAAGCCCAATCTTTAATTTTTCACAAATATGATGAGAACAGTGGGACCAATCAACTATTCCCATCTCTGTTGTAAGCCTAAATTATCGGATATATCATTAATGAAACACAATAATTATTATAAAAAAATAATTGCAAGCAATATTTTGTCATAGTGTCGAATTTTTATATGAAAACACCTGTACAGAATGCGTGAGAAATATTCTACCTTCTAATGTTTGCACACCTACAGTTTCAGCACTTCCATCGGGTTCCTCCATGTTTGCTGATGCTTGTCATACAAACTGTGTTGCCTTTTTCGCTATTCATAATTTTAGTCACACTTCCAAAATATTTTCAGCTATTCAAGAGCTTTTGAACCACTACATGATGACTGACTGGGTAATGTTTTTCGGCCAGTGGTCCTACTACTCGTCGACTGTAAACTTCAATAGCGCTTTACCATATTTTAGTCGTATTTTTAAGTCTCGACCAACAAAAGATTCGCATGTTTTCAAAATGCTAAGTGCCATTTAGTGTCATATTTACAGCTACTAAAGAATGTTGTGAATGAATGCTCGCTTAACTACCTACCTATTGTCGTCGACTAAGTTATGGCGAAAAAGTCGTAAGCAAACTTGCAAATGACTGAGTTGTAAACCGGACGGGCAATCTTACTTGGGAGGTGCGATGTTCAGCGATTCACAAATCACTATTAAGAAGCCATTAACATAACTGTTGAACTCAGATGGTCATTGAGTCTGTGCAATAAATTGTAGGAAGCGCAGATTTTTGCATGGTATCCAAAAATTTGAGCTTTAGAGTCATTTGCTGACGAAATGTGGCAAGAATATAACTGAGACTGGCTCAAAGCTGAATTTTTGTATACCGAATTTAAATTTGAGGAGGAATATAACTTTCTAATTCAGTACCTCCAGTACCAACATGTTTCCCGCTATATCCTATGTGCATTAAGACAAACAACGCATGCATATTGGTTTAAAAGGTTTTGCCAACTGTTCAAAAAGAAGATATAGATCTGGTACAAATTCTGGGTAAATCGTTCGACTCTGATCGTATTTCATTTTAGTGATTTGTCAAATTGTTGTATAACTCCTGCAGGCAACACCAAAATATTCTAATAAACCAAAGACAACATGAACCATGTCTGTCTAAATATAGGACTTGTGGAAGATTTAACGCAGATAAGTTCAGTTTTTCATCTTAAAAATCTAGACATATTTCTGATCATTATTAAAACATGAATCAAATACGAAGCTCGTAGAAATTGCGTAGCTACTTAGCACGAAAACCACAATAAAATTTGCTGCGCAAGTAATTCAATAGCCCTATACCACAGTGTACAAGTTTATTATACAGAGTAGCGCACCGAAAACGAAACAGACGGATTTACTGGCAGCTCAGCTTTTTTTTTTGGAAAAACGCTCAGACCCGTCGATTTTGTTTTCGAGTGGGACACAAGCTTGGCAAAAAATCACGTTAACACATGCAGACCCCTGGGTAGGGGTGACACCAACCCTAGAATCTTAAATGGAAAGGGGAGTCGAGTGATACCTCATTTTGAAGGTCTTTCAATTCCCTTTATAATGATATAAAATTAATGTACTTCAGTTCAGTAGTTTTGAAGATTTATTGAGTTAAATAAAACTAATTCATCATCATTAGTGGAGATCAATACATTTGGCAACAAGTAATTTAAAAATGAAGAATGAACTGACCGTTAGACAAGTAAATGTTTGAAAATGGCCACCATGCAATAATAAAGATTTTGCTCAAAACGTTGCCGCACATTTTGCAGTATTTGGGGAGTAATTTGAAGGCACTCATTCATAATTTTTTGTCGCAGGTCTTCTAATGATGTTGGCTGAGTAGCATGGATTTTGCTTTTTAAATGACCCCACATAAAGAAATCCAAAGGTGATAAATCTGGCAATCTTGGGGGCCATTCAATGGCACCTCTTCTACCAATCCATCGATCTGGAAACGTCTGATCTAAATATTGTCGAACACGTGGTGGGGCACCATCCTGTTGGAACATCAACCTATTCGCAATGTACCGCCGATCATTCTGATTTTCAATTATGGCTGTTAATGCAGGATCTATGGCGTCTTCCAGTAATTCCAAAAACACTTCACCAGTCAAATTTCCTGGTAAGGAAATAGGACCAACTAAATGATCGCCAAAAATACCAGCCCAAACATTTAGGGCCCCCGCGCACTAGGCAACCTGGCTACGCAGCCAGGCTGCGGCAGCCAGAATGTTTGCGCAGCCAGTTATAGCAGCCAATCAACACTAGTCTAGATCCTTCCGTCGAGCAATATGGACGTGGAAGAACTTATAATTATTGCTTATCTATCTGGTAAAAAACGCAAAACAAAGAAAAGACACTGGATTCATCCTCTTTTTTTAGAAAGACACTCAAAAGGCTTATTCCAAACCTATTTCAAAGATATTCGTGCATTCCCAGACCGGTTTTTTAACTACACGAGAATGTCAGTACAATCGTTTGATAACCTTTTGGAAAAATACGAAATTCAATCAAGGGTATTGATACTCGTATGCGAGCTTGTATAAGTCCTGAAGAAAAACTGGTGATAACTTTGAGGTGAGTACGAAAATGATAGATAATTGAAGAGTATTGCCTGTCTGGAACAGCCGTAGAATACCCACGGCGGCTTTCAGTGGTCGAGGCTTCTGGTCTATAATTCGAGTGTGTCGAGTACATATAGTGATACTGCCCACCACTTGTGGTTTCCGGTCCATATTCAGTCGAGTATCCTTGACCTTGGCGATATTATCCACTGAACGATGTTTGTGGTCTATATGATGTGGCGGCCGATGTCCCTGGTTCATAATCAACATAAAGTTGCCGAAACGGACTAAATTCGGAATCGTGAGTTTCCATTAGAGCTCTTTTTATAACTTCAATTAACTCCATTTTTGTAGAAAGCTTACGATGTCTCGGGATGTTTTTAAAATCATCTAGAAGTGAAAGCATAAATAGTCTAACTGAATCAGACTCGTGCTGTCTTTCACGCTCTTCTCTCATTACAATACTTTCCTTTAATACTTGCGCCAAATTGTCGTCGCCACTTGTCTTCTTCTTTTTGGAAACATGTCGTTCACCTTGAGTACTACCGCTGTTATCGTTGGTTTCGGCAGTGCGTGTTTCATCCATACTATTTTGAGTTTCATTAATAACTACGGTGGGCCGAAGAAAATGAAGTTGTTCGAAATATACGTATGGACTCTTGCGCGAAGCTGCTGATCCACTTTTAATACCAGCTCTGCGTTTCACTTCCCTATTGTAACTAGTCCTGATGTTCTTCGACTTGCTCTGTAGAGATTTACCTGGAAATTAATATTTGTTCTTTGTTACAGATATCTTGCTACAGGATGTTCTATGATGGAATTGAGTCATAATTGTCGGATTGGACATACAACTGTCCGAGATATCATATATGAAGTTTGCATGGCAATTTGGGAGAATATGAGACAGTCATCGTTTCCAGAATTAAATGAAGAGAGGTGGCTTGAAATAGCAACAGGTTTCAATGAAAATGCAAACTATCCCAATTGCGCTGGTGCCATTGATGGAAAGCATATAAGAGTAATAAAACCCAGCGATTCAGGATCACTGTACTATAACTATAAAAATTATTTTTCCATCGTTTTACTTGCTGTGTGCGATGCAGATTACAAGTTCACATATATAGATGTTGGGGCTTATGGAAAATGTAGTGACTCATCTATATATAAAGAATCCATTTGTATCAAAAACTTGTTAACAAATATATACAAATCCCGGAGAAGCGCCCCATATCAAATAAAGGAGTACCGATGCCATACGTCATAGTGGGGGATGAGGCATTTGGCTTATATGAAAATTTAATGAGACCTTATGGAGGTAGGAGTTTAACAGCGAAGAAACGAATCTTCAACTATAGACTGTCTCGGGCAAGGCGGTACATAGAATGCACGTTTGGGATTTTAGCCAACAAATGGAGAATTTTTCACCGTCCACTAGATGTCCGACAGGAACTTGCAATTGCCATAGTACAAGCATGCTGTGTCTTACATAACTACGTGCGCGAAAGAGACGGGTATATATTTCAAGACACACTGTACGTTCCACCAGAACTGGAAATAACCGGGGGACCCACAAATAGAGGCAGCCGATCATCAGCATCTTATAGGGATTTATTTGCGGATTATTTTATTGATGCAAATCCGTTAGAATGGCAAAACAGATATGCATTAAAATAGGCTTACCTATTTATCTAAATAAAACATCGAGGTGAAAATACCTAGTTAAGTAAAAAAAATAATATATAACTAATATAGAGTTATTGTGCGATAACTTACAAAAATATTGATTGGTGGTGCAGAATCACCCTGTATTATACTGTATAATCCAGATAATAAAAATACATGCTTACCAATTTCATTTTCTGATAAATTTTCCGAGCACATTATGTTCGTGATTTCCTCCCATCTTCTTTTCTTTAAATCACGATCACTGTATTCTTCTGATGTTATGTCCCAAATTGCTTTACGGCTTTCAATTTCCCGAATAAATTTCTCTGTATCGAAAGTCATCTTTTGAAAAAGTTCGGAACGCAAAATACGCCTGGATGCTACAACTAGTGCGCGGAGACTGGCGCAGCCACATACATTCGCCTACACACGTTCTGGCTGCGGGCAGCCAGTCGGCTGCCGTGCAAACAGGCGCGTTGTATTGGCTGCCGCAGCCGGGAATTCGTGGCTGCCTAGTGCGCGGGCTCCTATACAACGTCATATGTTTTACTGGCTGCGTAGCCAGGCTGCCTAGTGCGCGGGGGCCCTTAATTTTTGTGGCTGCGGTGTATGAACCTCATGATAAATTCTGGGATTAGAATCGAACCAATATCGGCAGTTATGACGATTTACTACGCCATTTAAGAAAAAGGAACATTCTTCGGAAAAGCAAGTGTTGAATGGAAAATGTTCATCGTTTATAATTCGTTCACTCATATCTTCACAAAATTGTAATCGCCGATCAAAATCGTCTTCATTAAGTTCTTGTACCAGATGAATTTTATACGGATGAAAACTATAGGCCTTTAGAATCCGTTGGACAGTACGTCGACTAAAACCACACACAGTCTCCAATTTGTGGGTACTTAATGTAGGATCTACATAAACTTGTCCTAAAAATCCCCACTTCTATTGCTTCGTTCCTTTTGGGATTATCAATGTTGCGTCTTTTATTGGCGACTGACCCAGTTTCCCGAAATTTAGCTACCAGTTCTAGTACATATTTTCAATGCACGTTACTGTTTCCATGTCGCTCATTAAATATTTCTTCTGTTCTATTAGCGCACTGATTATTTCCGAAAAATATTTCGATAATTTCAACTCTTTCTGCTGTGGAATATACCATGGTTAATTTATGTAATAAAGCGTTACAAGTTATTTTATCAACAAAGTTTGGTCAAATCAATCGCGAACTACGTACTACTACTACCAAAAAATGCTCCAATAGCTATTTTCAACAACAAAATGATAAACAAACCAAGGGCGTAGTTAAGAAAAGCATTTACTTGTTAAGTAAGTTCTTTTAGTAAAATCTCTTCTGAAAGTAGTACAAAATAATCTGATGTATCTAATAAAGTCTACTTTAAGCTTTAAATCAATAAATCTTCAAAACTACTATCATTATAAAAAGAATTGATAGGGGCTGCACGTGTTAACGTGATTTTTTGCCAGACTTGTGTCTCCCTCGAAAACAAAAACGACGGGTCTGAGCTGCCAGCAAATGCGTCTGTTTCGTTTTCGATGCGCGACCCTGTACATATACCTGTGTACGAAATTTACAATGGCCAATATGTAAGTAAACAAGATGACAGTAATGTGTTAGTTATGTATTCTTCACTTCGCCTATACGAGAAATAGTTTGGTTGGAATAAAGTAGAATCATGTAATAGAATAGTTGTATAGTTGACAAAAAATGAACCTTGCACTGATGCAAATGTTCTATAGTGGCTGCAAGAGGTTTACACTTTGGTTGTATAACTGTTACCTGCAGCCCTTGTACATCCTTTTAAATGACTGACGTGTCCTATTAGGTGTGCTCATTCAGCTTGTTTAGCTGTTTTAAGAGCGTTTTGGCAATGTTCTTACAGCATAGAACGCTGTGTAAGGAGTACTGTATAATCATTCTTGCTGGGAGTAATAATTGTTAGTTGGGTAGTATTAATTCATTAATATTTTTTATCTGAAGATACCTAACCTATAGTATAGTCCTGCTTTCAAAAAACTATCCGAAATGGAGTGAGACACCCTAGGCCATGTATGAGAATTTATTCCAGATCTAGTTAGGTGGAAGAGCGCGGATTGACAACTAATGGTTGTGATTCAAGCGAACCTTGCCGTTTGCCCACTGCAACAGATTTATGTACTTTTTCTTTTTCTGTACTTACATGAGCAATAAAAGCAATTTATTATTATTATTATTATTATTATTATTATTTAGTTCTCCTCCCCATAGTAATTAGAAATCTGTTTTGTTCATTTTGAAGCTTCTTATGTGGGCTTTATAGTTTCGGGTTGTAAAGCTCCCGTCTTTTGAAAACGGCAGAACCTCCAGCTTGTGGGTTTTTGTACATTGCAGATCATTTGTGGGAGATGCATCAAAGAAAAGCACTGTATAATGTCGAATCTCAGATGTCTTCTAATTCTGTTTAACACACGATGTATTCTTTACTCGTTTAAATACTTTTATCCATTGTTAAGAATACAACGGTACTTATGACGAGCGTTTTGATACTGGGTGTTTGATAGGTGCGTCTATTTTACCAAAGATTATTTATTTGTACTGAAGGCTATTACCGAGCTCCTCGTAATCTCCGAAATACACGAATCTGCCCCACAAACATCGATATAATCCTACGATCTCGTTGAAGTAGTTCTGTGGTATTCAGTTGTCAAGTTGTCCATCCTGTGGAACGGATGACACTCCCTGTATACCTTCCGCTTTCTTTCTGTCTAACAAAAGGTAGAACCGCATTGCACAGCATTTAATCTAGTGATGTTCGATAGTGCGGTGAATTTAGCTTCTCGTCCACATTACGTCGATTCTGTTCCTTATTGTGAACACTCCTTCGTTGCCTTCAAAACTATTTTGACTCTGGGAAGAAAGGGAAGAGTCAAATATATTTTTCGTAGCAGGTGACCTTTAAAGAACTGAACATTCTTCAACGGATGGCTGTCTGTGATCAGGCGACCGAAAATAGTGTGTTAGTTGGCGAGTAGACTAGACCTACTATACCGCCAGAATCGTTGGCCTCTAGAGGTCACAATGGTAACTGGGCTATAAAAAGATGAGCTGAGATATTCAAGGATCCAACCGATAGTAGCCATATACTCTCGCAGTGGCCTATTCTGCGACTTTGCGCTGTCTCACTTCGATAGGCCTTTACGGCCCGATAATATGACGCTTGATGTAGTTTCTTCACTTCCTTGGCGGGAAGAAAGCAAGGCATTCTCAAAATAACCAGCACTAATTCTATCGAATTTTTGAATTTGACAATGACTATTTTTTGATATTTTTCGGTGCCAATATAATAAAAATATGTCTCTCATTGTTGTACTTCTCCCGATTTAGATTGTTCGCTGTCTTATCCTCCCATGATCTTAATGGAGAAAATGCAAGTTGGTCAATAGCATCCAGGTCCATAATAGGTTTTTTTGGTCACTGAAGCCGATTCTGAAGTCCGGTTACATATTATTCCAGATATATCGGCAGTAATTCTTGAAATATAAGAATTGATACAACAATTGCTCATAAAGCAGCTTTGTTCTTGCCTTGAAGATGCGAAGATAACAAATGATGTTAGGTACATGATAATCTGCCTGTAGAGTACCTTTGTCTTTGATACTACTACTAGTATGTTGTTCCATTCGCTGACTATTTGATACTGTCAAGAACTATTTTCCAAACAAGTTAATGGTAAGCACAGAACTGACCTGGTCCACTAGAAATGCCCGCTTTGGACAATCAGAAATTGATGTTGGAGAAAACCTACTGCATTTAGTCGATAATCCATAAAAGTTACATTGACTTAATCGACCGTACTATACCCGCACAAAGCTGTTGTCTCTGATAGCATCTAAGACATGTATCTGTGATAAGTGCCGGTTTTCAATTGATTTGTCTTGTGTAACGCCGTCCGATCCATGTGGATTCTTCAGGGAAGAATAGTGTCCTTTGCGGCCTTATGGTGAATGGATTCGACATCAAAGCTACTTTAGTTTTCTCTGTTGAGAGATACATCTGCCCTGTGCACACATTTATTACTTTATCCTAAATACCTCTATCATTCAGTATCTGTACGTCTGTAATAAACAAATGTGTTCATAGAGACATCTATTCTAATGAACCGGAAATTTACCTGACGAAGGACAAAACTACTGTAAGTAAAATTATTTGTAACCGAGTTAATAGTAACTACTGTCGTATATGTTCAACGGAATTGTTTAATTGGCCCAAATTATCAAACCTGGTAGAGATATACCAAAATAGAATATTCGAAATTATAAGATACAAGTGAAATGGATCTTATAAATACAACAATAATAATTTCATGAACTCTAATAACGAAATGTAGGGTGGATTTCACCAAGGTTGCGAAATTAACAGCCCGGTATTCTCCACTGATAGGGTAACAGTCCGTCAAATACAGCGAATGAGCTTCAAGTTCCAATCAACAAATTTTAGCAACCAATAGCTATGAAATGTTAAAAACAAACTACTTTCAAAGTATAAGATGACAGCTTGTCATTGAAACATCACCAGCTTACTGAATATTAAGAAATTACATATAATTTAGTAAAATTTGAAAAAGTTATCGATTTTTGAATAAAATTCATGTTTTTGTTTCCCATTGTGGATTGTTTCTTCATGTTTATATTATTTTCTATAATTGATATGCGATTTCACTGATTCAAAATCACCTACCGTGTGTTCTTTTCCTGTACACCTCTTGCAGATAGCCATTAAACACCTACTTGATGACAGGCTCTACCAAAAATTTCATAGATATTGCTCATTTCCAAACATTGATTCATTTACTTGCCGTTCATCAGTACCATTATAGTACGGTTGATTGATATTCCCACAAAACCATTCAGGAATTTTGATATCCATAGTCAAATATTTTTTGGTTGTTCAGAAACTGAGCAAACATCCACACTATATTTACAGCGATTATGAAATACTCAAATATATGTCGTAAAGCTATCGGCGAATTTGAAACCTGCAACAAAATAGAATTTACAACAACTTTGTTGTTTCACTGAGTACACATTCTAGGTTGTATTTATATTAGACATTATTTGAATAACAGCTGATTGTTGCATTTCAAAACTGCCCAACGAATGACACATGTGTGGGATCCGTCAACCCTTGGTCCCAACTGTTGAAATATACTCTACTATGCTTTATAAGACTATACGTGGAATTTTTCCCAAAATCGTTGCACAACACTTGAAAAAATGCAAATGAAGATTTAAAATTGTTTCCATCACGCCGCAACATAGCTTCGTCGGTACCTCGGGTTATACATCTTGACAGTAGGGATGTTCAATACGATCCTATATCTAGAAGTATCACTACATTTCACGAGTATCGTCATCTGTCGATCCAGACTGTGTCAGAAAGAGTGACTTACTTCAGATTACTTTTCTTCTTTGTTTCCTTCCACTGGATATCGATGATTTTATTCCAATATTTTAGAGTATCACTACTTCCTTAAACAATAAGAATCGATACATAACGATAGTTGTCGTGGATCTAAACGTCCCTAATCTTGACTGCTTGACGTTCTTGTCAACTAGGCTGCAGGGTGCGGTGTTGCCTTCACTAACTTACATTTTGTTAAAATCTTATGACAAATAAAAGCTTCAAATGAAATATTGACGAATATGAGCGGATATGCATAGAATTTAGAATATAAATTAATGTTGCAAATTTCAGATGGTCTATGCATGAACTTGAACCGGATTTTTCGGTATTTTTACCGAAAAGAGAATATTTACCGATAACATTATACTCCACGATCTTTCAAAAAATATTAAATATTCCTATACTTGCCGAAAAAGAGCTGAAACCAAAAATAAACCTAAAAGTTAATTTTATGTAGTCTTCATAGTTTTATGCTCCATATCAGTCATACATATGCATGCACACTTAGGCAGTTGGGCAAATGAGAGGGGTAAATTTGGGTTGCCTATGATTACGAACGCACATGCTCATCCCTTACTCCGCTTGCCCTGACTTGATTTTTGTGCATACAAAAGGTACAGACTGGTAGATTACCGTCATTACCTCATCACCGGACAAGCAATGAAGAAACAGAAACCTGCCTGTTTTTAAAATAAATATTTAATTAAAATGAGAGGTGAGTTCAGGGGTAAAGCAGAAAAATATTCACAATCCCATAACCAAGAATCGAAAAAGAAGTTTCCAGAATGGTTTTGCAAAGTACTTTGAAAGAGCGACCAGTATACACATTGTAGAAGTTGTAAGATAGATCTATGCCCTCAAGAAACATGTTGTGTGCGCGCCCAGTACAATAACAGACGTTTTGCACGACTCAAAGGTCCTTGATCTACCAGTAATCTTTGGACGGCATTTACCTTACACCGAACTCGACGACACTATTTACCGATTCCATTTTTTTCCGCTTTGATGTAACAAAAGATGATGAACCAGTTGGAATATGTTTTATGTCCTTTTCTTTTGCAAAATAACAAAATCGGTAGACTTCGACAGGTATGTATAATGTACAACACGCTGTACGTGATATACAGACAAAACTAGATTGCCATGCATAAACAGTCGTCAAAAACAGTGGAAACATCCCGCCCTCAAAAAATCGACCTATTATTTGCCGCATTCCCATTGATCCTTGAATAACTGGTTGTATTTCGTGTAATGATAAAAATTTGAAATGCTATGAAAGTTATCCTAATCCTAAACCACAAAGGCATAATATTACATCAATAATGTACTCTTATTTAAAAGGCAACCGTTTTTTCACGACTTTATTCAACATTTCAATAGAAATCACTGATACTCAGATAGCTTTGATAGCTTCTGTCGAACTGCATTTCGATAAGGTCTTTTCCTATTAGTCCAACTGACCGTCAAATATTAATGTTGGTGAAATTGGCCGTAAGTTTTTCTAATTTTAAATATCCCGGAAAAGTTAATATTCAAGATTTGACACTATCACACTTGACTTCTGGCTTCTTCAAAACATTCCTAAGCTGTCGCCTGGTAACGATTTCGACTTCGCTCTTACTTCCCATTGAGTCGTTTACTTCTTCATTAAGTATTTCAGAACGCACCAACGATCTAAATAGAAGGTTGAAAATAGGGACATGTGACTTTAAACCTGAGTCCTGTCGACTACGTTTTTGTTAATTTTTGGTAGGTTATAGGAGGAATATTTTGAACAGCTTCTTGAATATTGATCTTCGGTTACTAGTGCTTGATTTTTTGGCTAGAGCCTTGTTTTCTGCAATCCCCACGGAGAGAAGTTTGAAGCCTTGGGGCTGGCAATCTTGGTCTTCAGAAGACACCGCTTAATGGGGAGATCAAACGCCCTGAAAATGTTTTTCGCAAAACACTTATCGTGTTACCTCATATCGCTGAGACCATATTTCTTGTAGCTTACTCGATTTTAGGAGCTACCAACTTTTGCGTCATATTAAGCACGTAAATACTTTGATTCAAAGAACTTGCATTCGAATTTGAACACTGTACAACAACAGATTTACTTTGAATCATACACTAGAGAAACAGTAAGGCAAGTCCTTATTCCTTTCTATTCTCAGATATGGTTTTGTAGTGTATTTCTCTTGTTTGGACGTAGTAGAAATAGAGTCCAAATATTTCAAAATACATGTTGTCAATTTATCCATGGACTGACAAAAAGAGAACCTAAATTGGTTTAAAATTTCAGTTAGTTTTAAATACGATTTGATAATTTTTGTACAAAAATTAATGAATCAATCCACATCTCTCCTCCGTACCTCAAAAACAACTTAATTTTCAGATCCAGTCTTCATAGTCTATCTAGATATAATAAGAGATTAATTATCTCTGGCTATGCCTTCCCACCCAACAAGTCTTTCCTGTGGAAGCTATACGTATCAGTCAGTTTTTCATTGCAATACTATATATTTACATTGCGTTGTCTAACGCCAAAATTGTGAACTTTTGCCTAGTCTATCTCTCATTGCCTACCAAAGTGACAAACCAATATACCGGCGTATATTCTTTTTTCTGGAAAGGATATTATAGTAGCAGTTCGTACTCATTTATTGTTTATCTATTTATTTGTATTTACCGCAAAGACTTCTTTACATGTATAGATGGGTATATAACAACATACAATGTAAACAATAAGATAAACAATTAACGTTCGCTGATGAATTTAATCCGTCAAGTTCCGCAAATATTGAATAACATTTTCTAAAATACTACAAAACTATGAAAAAACGAACTAAATCTAAACCTATTAGGTATCTACGTATGGGATATCATTTTTTATTCATTTACTTGAAATCAACCACAAAAACATTTTACATGAATATGGTAGATCAATGAAAACACGCAAAATAAACAATAAATAAAAAATCAAAACACACAAATGAAATAAATAGACAACCAAGTGTAAATTTTCAACAAATACAATTTAAATGTTCCAGAGTTTCAATTCGTGCAACTAGATAAAGAAAACACACAGTATATGTTTGTATCATAATATTTTTTAAGACGACAGAACTACATATATCAGCACAACTAGAACAAAGAATCTATGCTGCCAGGAAGCAGTCATAAAACCCTGGGTTCTGCAGAAACCACGGGTAGGCAATCACAATTTTACTTCTTCTTTAAAAGAGTTATAACAACAAATATTCCGTATGCTTTATGGCAATTTGTGGGAAAATGACACGCAGTTTTAGTATCAAGACATCTGAACGAAAGCAGTTTCAGGTGTTGTTTCTGTCTTTTTTGTTAAGTATTTGGTATAAACTGGATACATTTTTGGTACATTTTTACAAAAATCGCTCATTTGAGAATGAATACTCAGATTAGCGTCCGTATTTGCGTTAGTTGTTAATACCCTGCGGCAACATTCAAGTTATGTGAATTGAAAATTAATCTCAAGATGCCTTCTGGCTAACAAATATCTTTCTTTTGAATTTCCTCAGATCATTATGTTGTAGGATACAATAATAACAATAATAATAACAATAAAGCATTTATTGCCCAACAGTACAGGTACCATTAAGAGGGCAGTAAATAGTACAATGGTTTAATTTATGTATTTTATATATGTGGCACATACAAGCCTATAGTAAGCAGTTAGGAATTCTTCAAGCGTCAGAATCGAGTTGCGATATAACGGGTTTTGTTCAGCTGACTATATACATGCTCTTAAAAAGCTTATAAAATGTAGAGTCAAAGAATATTCCATGAAGTCTAACTGGTGATATTGATCTTAGATAGGCAAAATCTATTTGAATGCACTCTTGCCTTTTGTAATTGGTTTTCTCCCTCAAACAGCAAAAAATTCTTTTACTCCGAATCAGCTGCGCAGGCAGAACCCTAAATGCCAGGACACCGCGGCTGCTATGAGGATCTCAAAGAAATTTGCTAACCCCATTTTTGAACTGCCTGATTATTTATTTATTTATGATAATCCATACACTGCCTGAACAGAGTGATCCAATTAACAGACAGGGAAAAACAGAAAATGATACAAAAACAATACTCTAAACAGTACATGATAAAAAAGACTTAAATATAAATTATCCAATTGTTAAAAAACACCTCTTGAGATCGATTATGGTGGAACTAAAATATCAAGTTCACTTACACTGTCACAGACATTACCCATAACATAAAGAGGAAAAAATAACAATAAATTTGTCCGCGGAAGAGGTAAATAAAATGAATTGGCACCACCATGACTATTACGCAAATCGGGAACGCTTAGAGAGATCCAGTCTAGAAGAAAAGGACAATCAATTCTTCCATTCAACAAATTACATAAAAATTTAGCAGCTAACAGATTCATACGTTTGTCTACTGGGAAAAGCTTCCTCTTGTAGATTTTTCCATAATCTCGACCCTCTCGGGGCAAAGGAGCGGTCGTATCGCCAGTTCTGGGCGGTTAGGCTGGGAAGCCGAAGTCAGGCGGATCTGGATGGCGGGCACATCAGGCGGCGGCATCATGAAGGAGAGCACTGAGGAGCTAAGCCCGTTGGTGTAGTGTCTGTTAGAGAAGAGTCATCAATCAGTCGGTCAGCCCTTATCTGCACAGCATCGAAACAAAAATAGTGCAGTCGGGGTGGTAGCACCCCAAACGTGTGATCAATACTCGAGGCTAAGTCTTATCTGAGCCGTGTATAGAGTAAGAAGAAAAGTGCTTCTCAACCTTAAACAACTAGCCTAGCTTTTCCCCCGCAGATGCCCCCGTGTTACTACCAGAACAAGTCCTGGGTGATCTAGACTCCGACCAGCCGAAATGAACGGCTCTTTGGCATAACTCGGTCATCCGTTGAAACCGGATCAGCGCTAGGACGCTTTTTGCTCGTCAAGGCACTGTGCTTTGGAAGCATTGAACTACACAAGATTGTTGCGTCCCCAAGCAGTGATAACCTCCAGGTTCCTCGAGAGTGGAAGTCACTGCAAACGGCGGAATACCTGATATTGGAAATACATATGGGATACCTTGCGTGAATTCTACTTGGTTTTTCTAACTTGTTGTCACGATCCTAGCAGATTCTTTGCTAAAAGCAATTATTTGAGCAAAATATGAAAACTCCTGCTGTTGTCACTATATCCAATGAAAATGTTTTCAAGTATTTTGATCAATTTAATATCCATAGTTATTTTTGGGCGTACTGAGCTTTCTTCATAAAATCTCGTGGCACTAAAATGAAATCGTTAGACTACTATCTATAACGAAAGTAGCCAGATCGGCTTGTAAAATGAAGTTGCATCCTCACTACTGACTACGTAATTATGGTTACAAACAAATTGTTTGCTAGCTCTTTCTATCTATTCCGAACTCGTTGGTAGACACATATTCGCTAGTTAACTTCCCGTCAACTTTCTCAGAATGACAAGACCTACATATACCGTACTTATGACTGCTGAAAAACATAAAAAAACGTTGTCTACGATTGGTTATGGTCAATGCTCAATGCTTTGCTAACTTACATCACTATCACTTACTACTTAAGACTGATCCCGTTCCCGAACAAGAAACTGGAGATAAAGCTCGATGTACCCACATCACGTCTACGCTAGCAGTGACATTTGATCCAAACGACTGTATTTCAACCAGAGTTCATTAAAAAAGCTTGTTACAAGAGCTCAAACGCAAAAGCGCGGATACTCTATTGCTTTTTCTCTAGGCAAACGCTGGCCGCACAACGTTTCTATTATGTTGCGAACATTGTGTAAATTATAGCTGTAAATGACCATATATCTGAAGCTGTGTAAAAAAAACTCATTAGGTATAACGAGCTTGAAAACAATAATAATGACGGTGTGTGTGTGTGTTTGACGCAAGGATTACTCCACACATTGTTATTATACACTACCACTGTCTGATTAAACTTTCATGTAACCGAGTTTATTGCTCATGGTGCTGTGAACATTTTTTTTGCTTATGAATATGGGAATTATTGAGGGGTTAAGCTTGTAATGGGCTATTCATTCGGAGATACTTAAAACATTCGAAATCAAAGCAGAACGCATTATGCAAGTTGTGGATCTGTACTTAGATTGTTCTGGCATCGTAAAAGGAAATCAACAGTTATCTCAAGCTTTTTTGGTAACCCAAGGGCTCAGACAAGGGTGCTCTCTTGCCCCTACACTTTTCAAACTCTATTTAGAGAATGCACTTAAACAGTGGGAGTGGCAATGCCACAATATGGGGATTAATATATGTAGTGAAACATTGTATACGCTACTGTTCGCAAACGACTAGGTATTGCTCGCAAAATACGAGGATGATACATTGTGCATAATTAGAAAACTAAACACAGGAAGTGTATGTTGGCACCATGAACAACTGCAAGAAATTTAAGCACCTAGGAGTTACGATTTCAAACAACGGAAAAACTGACGAAGAGATTCGGAATAAGATGTTACAGAGAAAGCGGGTTATTAAACAATTGAAGCTCATTGTATGGAACGAGAAGGTCTCGCGGAAAACACAACAAACTATTTATATGACTATCCTGGAAGTGTTTATGGGCGAAACATGTGAAGTGAGCCAGTGCAATAGACTGAATGCTCTGGAGATGGACTCCTGGAGCGAAACGAGGATGTGAGAAGATTGGCGGAAGTAAAGGGGACTGTCCTTGACACCGTAAAGCGCAAACAACTGATCTGGTGTGGTCATATACATCGTATGCCAGACTACATACATCCGGATACGGGTGTAACCTGAGGAAACGAAGATGGAGTGGGAAAGAAAATGACACACGAAAGCACAAATAAGAGCCAACCTACACATTGTACGTTAGTATAAAATGGCTAGAAGAGCTCGAATTGTCAAGGCGACATCTAACCGCTGTGGTACAAATAGAAAAATAATGGGCAAATTCCACAAAAGGAAGGAAAGTGAATTCGAGCAGAAAGATAGGATAGGTATCCCAAGTGATACGTATTTCTGCTTGTTGGCTTCATCGGGCCCAAAATGAATGCACATATGCAACTACAAAGGTAGATACACATGCCGATACATCCGGAAACGGGGTAATCTGTCGAAACGACTGTGATATAGGGCTATCGAATGGCTCGCGCAGCAAATTTTACTGTGATTATGAAGTAGTGATGCAATTTTTAATGGCTCCTTGATGATTCATGTGTTAGTAATGACTAGATTTTCAAGATGAAAGTTTGAACCCACATACGAACACAATTACAGCAATCTTTCTTATATATTATACATGTTATATAACTTGTTCTGCCATTAGTGTAAGACTGATACACTTCAAGGGATGGATACAATTTTTTATCAAATGCGGCAGGTGGCCTAAATTATAGACAAATGTGGAAAAAACAGACTCAAATAAATTAATACGTGAATATCTTGGTCATATTGTTGAGAGGACTTTTTAATCAGGATACTCGAAAAATACTTTGAACAGTGTTGGAAGCAATATACAACTGAGGAAAGTATACAAAATGAGGCTTGATGGATTTCAAAATCCTGTCTCTTTGACTTAACCCTGAAATAAATAATAATTATGCGAGGAACATCCAAATATACTAAGTGACATATAAATCCGAACACCCAGTTTAAATGGTTTTATTTTAATAAAATTATGTATAAGTACTTAATGAAGTATAATAAGTTAATGATAAAAATTTCAAAATGATTGCACTGCTTTTAAAACCCTTTGACCTTTAATAATGTGTGAATGCACCCTGATGTGCTACACATTCTCCAACGCGCCTAGGCATGCTTCTGATCAGGTGGTCAATGTCCTCCTGTGGTATCTCATTCCAGGCAACCACCAACTCCTCTCGAAGTGCTTCTAAAGTCTGAGGAGGACGTTGCAAATTGAGCAATCTCCTACCCTCATATCCCACACGTGCTCAATTGGGGATAAGTCGGAAGATCTTGGTGGCCATGGTAACAATGTGACATAATTATGTTGAAAGAAGTCTATTGCGACTCTTGCAACATGTGGTCGGGCATTATCTTGTTGGAACGTTGGATCTGCCAGGGTGTCAAGATAGGGTAAAAGATGGGGTTCTAGAACTTCGTGGATATAACGCTGCGCGTTCATGTTACCTCTGATGAAGATTAAAGGTGACCTTGAACCATAAGCTATAGCAAGCCAAACCATAACTGCAACAGTGTGATGAACATGTCTTTCAACAAAGAACTGTGGATTCTTCCTTTCACCACTTCGCCTACTAACCCTGGCACGACCATCGTACATGCCTAAACAAAATCGAGACTCGTCACTAAAGACAATACTGTTCCATTCCTGATCCCAGAGTGACCGTTGTCTGCACCACTCAAGGTGATTATGTCGGTGTTCTCGAGTTAAAGGGAGGACCCAGTGTGGCCGGTATGAAAACAAGCCAAAACTTCTCATTCGTCGGTAAACACTTCGCATGCCAATAGGTCTTCCGTGTTCTGCAAACCATTCATTTGGAATGGATCTGGTAGTGGAGAAACGGTCCCTTAAGGCCGATAATCTTAGGCGGCGATCTTCACGGTCTGTTGTTCTACGGCGGGGTCCACTGCCCCTTGCTCTTTGCGTACGGCCTTCTAGAAGCCATGCCTGACAACACCTAACCACAGTGTCTACACTTGTTTGCACTCTAACTGCAATTGCCCGAAAAGAAGGTCTAGCTTCCCGAAGTCCCACTATACGGCCCCTATCAAACTCACTAAGTTGACGAAATCGTACAGGTCTCCGTACTCTAGGCATCGTAATCGATAGTAAAGGATGTCAAGAACCAACATCCGCCAGCGTTGATTCTTTACTGCGGCTGAAATATTCATTTTTAGAGCGTTAGTGAATTAAAAAAAAGCAGTATGAAAACCGGAATGTCCAACTGATAAGGCTGAAAATTTTTTCACTTGTTATTTACAGTAAGATAAATACATTCACCAACTTTTATTAAAATAAAACCATTTAAAACTGTGTATTCGGATTTATACGTCACTTAGTATATGTTCACAAAATTTTATCTCCTCTACTCTTTCTTTGTCCCATATAAACCCAGAAGCTGCTCAAGAATGAAGCTTGATATCTACTGAAAAAGCTGTGCGTCCTAAAATCCAAGAATGCCACAGACATTTTGAAACGGAGGCAAAGAACGTTTTTTGTTGTTACGTTAGGAAAAAATTGTTGAGGCCACAGAAAAGTGTTTTATTGTGGCACAAGAAGTTTTCTCGCTTGCTCTCCACAATCACACTGATTTCCAAATGGTGATATCAGAAATTATTGAGCAAGAACATTTTCAAAAAATACAAACAGCCCGACTTCAATAACTGAAAATAATCAAGATCTAATGATTCTATCAAAGGAAATCTGTAGATGTGGAAATCAACCAGGCCGACCAAGGAGCAGCCGGTGAAATATAAATTTCCAGGTTGATTTTTGTTATTCAAGTCCGCCACTTTGTTTTTACGAAATCTTAGTACACACAGCGTCACTGGCACTGTCAAGAGAAATTTAGAAACGTCGCATATGCCAAGATCCATAAAGGCGTTTAAGCTATACCTTCTGAACTACGAAACTCATGGTTCTAGTCTGTCGAATACTTAAGAATGCATTTATCAGATGCAGTTTTCATGGCCAAAGTATAAGCAGCTATCTTTCGATCGATTTTCAAAGAGCTTAACACTTTTTGCATGAAAAGTGTCCTGGAACCTTTTATAGGTAAAGAAATCCATCAACAATAAAATTATCACAATAAGGCTTTCTAGGGAAATAGTAGTCGCAGCTCAGCAGATGGTTGCGGTTATGATCTGGTTGAGGCTTTGGTTTTAACAAATAAGTGTGAGCAATATGACCACCAATTGCACCCTGCCAAGGAATCTTGCGATTTTCAGGAAAACGTACATACCGCTAATTTACATTTATGAACTTTTGGATAATTTATTAGACACCACATGGGTATGTATGGTATTTACTGAAGACATGAACGGAATGAACGCTGGCATTCACCTTGTACCAAGCACAATGATTATCAGACAGGCTCTCCGGGAATTCCTGCAAGTGGACGGATATTGTAAAATACCAGATTGATATCTAAGTGCCTACAATATCATACATGAAGTAATTACCGCACAGGCAACATTAATCTTGGTAAACGATCTGGTCAAAGAAACGATACGCAACTATTAATCACTCAGGATGAAGGAATGAAGGTCAAGTGTAAGACGTGTACGCACCGGAGGAGACAACTTGCTGTTTTTGGTCAAGTCACGACTCTGCCAGGTTGAACACAGTGGAGGAGAATACCTATAGGAACTATTACGACAAGTATACAGATTGTATTAGACTCAAAATTAGTCGATTGGGCATGATTTACCTCTATGCAAAAGTGCTTAGTTTATCCTTTAGAGGCAGTACCGCTGGCGGGGGGGAGGGTTTATCTAAACAAAACTGCCGCAGATTCTAAACTGAAGAGCCAAAAGAGGTCTTCAGGTTCTCCTATTTCGAAAAATGTGACACTACCATCAAGTGGGAGATGTAGCGCATCCTACCAGTTGATCTTTCAAATCAAAGAAGCCTTTTGCTTATTCTCCAAATTGACTCTGATTTTCTCTGGTCTTTGCTACGACAACTCTCGTCGATGAATCCTTCAACCGGTACCTAAAATACTGGAAATACTGGAAAATAATGAAGTAGTTAAACTAATTTACAGTTCGCCTTCTGCCGATAGCACAAGTAGTCTAAGGAATAGGTTGAGTTGCAACTGGATAATAGGTTTTTTCTTAAATTTTCTATTTGTTCAATATTGGTGTATTATGCATCTCCAACATTTAACCTGACCCAAAGGAAGACAGAGAACTATTTAAGTTTCAAATCGAAAGTGCTTTCTGTCAGGGTATCTTTACAGTATTGCCGGTATTTCTTCCAACAAATATTAGAAAATGTTCACTTTTTTTTTAATCCGAAAATAAACCTTTCTTCCCAGAAAGTTCCTCTAAGCTTTAGGTTCTGAAAAAGTTCCTCCACGTACCAAAAAGTTCCCCAAATCGAAACTTATTCAGCCGACTGGCAACACTGCGTTTCTGCAGCTTTTGGCGCCACTATTTGTGAGTAACAAGGTGGTGCGGGCGCCATCTCTGGTACAAGACCTGCATAGTACAAATCTGATGAAATAGATGGCACCATCCATAGTTTCCACGTGCACTATATTTCACATATAGACACACTGCAGGGGTGAAATCAGAGAGCAAATAATAAAATTGAGAGTTGTGACATTTATAGCGTGCTGTAGGTTTTAAACTTTTAATTTTAACCAAGAAGTCATTTAGAATATTATTCAATAGAATTGACTAACAATACCCTAATTACCTTCACCTCTAGATACAGCATAGCAAAATATTTTCGCAACTTTCCCAACTACCCTAATTATTCCTCATTTAAAAGATTATTATATTATTAACACCACATTTCGCCACCTATAAAAACAGGCCGTGCCGCATAGCTTCAGAAAAGAAATTCGTAGCTAGTTTCTAAAAGATTTTCTGATTACATCAAGTGTTAAAATCTTGTAAGCATCTGGTTGCAGGAAATGCCGGATGTTAAGTCATTATTGACGACAAGGTTCCTGACAGATTTAACGCGGATGCTTAATTTTCTAAAGTACATTTCACCTGAATTATTAGAAAAACTGACTCTGCATGTAAGAAGATACCTACATCATGTTTTTTACACCTCGTCCCCGGATCCGTACGATTCTCTTATATTGGGAGTATACAATGTAAACGTCGCACTTTTTCATGAAGGTAAATTATGTCCAGTCGAAAATTTGTAGTACTTCTACGTTCACGGCATATTGGGACACCATGTATATGTACTGTTATCTACCACAACCGGTCGATGGATTGGCTATAGTAGTAAGATGTATGTATTATTGCCTTTAATGTACTGGTTATCTATTATCTAGAAAGAGGCTTCTGCCATAATACTTGATATAGGTTTCTTAAACTTAGTTTTGCTGTCTACCAGGCGCAATAATTATGTGTTGTCCTTTTTATACGGCCTCGTTCACAATGAGATTTAATACCCTTACTTAAAAAAATATATTTCGGCATTTCAAGTCCAGGGAGTCGTCAACATTGATTTTTGACATTTTATTGTCAAACTGGTCACATGAACGTAATTTTGAAACCACAAAACTTATGTTCTGCAGTCTCTTGAGCTCAATTTGTCAGTCGTGTGGTACTTATAATGACAGCAGCTGTTGTTCGGTCTCAAATTGCTATAGTTCATCAATTAATAATAGACTTAAAATCTGAAACCTGGAACAACTTATATAATATAAGAAATGTTCACGCAGCAACTAAATATCTGACTACAACAATCACTGAAAGTATATCAAAAAAGGCCAAGAAAATTAAAATAAATCGTAAAGACAGTCCAAGAAAAAACTGGGTAACTGCTCGACTAATTAAATCTATCAATGAAAAGAACGAGAAATATAAATTATATAAGACAAATCCAACAGACAAACAAAACAAAATTATTTATACTATAAAACTAAACTCTGCCAATTGATCAACATTTCGAAACAAAAATATTACACCGAAAAACTGCAAAACAGCAAATCTGACTCTAAAATGCTATGGAATACCATAAATCAGATCTGTAGTTCATCCAAACCTGAAACAAAAGTTGAAGAAACAACGTCCATAATACACACAAGTAAAGATATTGCTGATGCATTCAATAATTACTTTATAGAAGTAGGGAAAAAATTAGCAATGAAAATGAATAAACACAAATATTCCGCCTAGAAAATGTATACAACAATCGATTTTCTTAGAACCTGTGTCTGAAAATGAAATAAAAAATGCCATACACAGTTCCAGAAATAAAAAAGCCCAGGTCTTCACGGTATACGATCAGAAATGTTAAAAAAAATTTCATCCGAAATTACTAAGCCTTGACGTACATAGCGAACTTGATAATTGAATCGGGAGAATTTCCAGATGACTATAAAGCAGAAGTAGTAAAAGCCATCCACAAATCCGGTGAGGAAACAGATACTAACAATTGCAGGCCTATAACTCTAATATCCAGCTTTGCAAAAATTATTGAGAAAATTATAAAAACACGACTTCAAAATTGTTTTGATAAACATAACCAGATTAATGAAAATCAATTTGGATTCCAGAAAAACAAGTCTACCCAAGACGCAATTACTGGACCAAAGTCAATATACCGTATTTCTGTTTTTAGATCTAGCAAAAGCATTCCACACAGTAGACCACTTGTTACTATTAGAAATCTTACACGACTCAGGAATTAGAGGCAAGGCTTATAACCTCATGAAAAGTTACCTTTCCAACGGAACACAGTGCGTACAAATAAATAATTCCTTAAGCACAAACAAATTGATAACGTATGGTGTCCCACAAGGCACAGTGTTAGGCCCCTTATTATTTACACTTTACATTAATAGCCTGCTGAGCTTAAAGTCTGAACGGACAATCATATGTTTTGCAGACGATCATTTATTCGAATGACAACTCGTGGGGTGATCTAAAAGTGAAGGTTGAAAGAGACTTAACAATAATTGCAGACTGGTTCAGACATAAATGCCTAACTACTAAATTTCAAAAGACTATCTTCATACCATTCGCAAATCACCGAAACAAATTACTATCCTTTGTAACTATACAGATTCACTGTGATAATATAAATACTCAAACAAATTTAACAAACAAAATAAAATATTTAGGTGTATATTTAAACTCACATCAGAAGTGTAATATACATATTGATCATGTAATAACCAATTGAGACCACTATTGTTTAAATTCAAGTATCTAAACAAATATTTGGATAAAAAACAATGAAAATTGTATATTATCACGCTACAATCGAAGGTCGAATAAGTTACGCAATATTAGGTTGGGGTGGAGCACTTAATAACCAAACTAATAAATTAGGAATTATCCAAAAACAATTTTAAAAAACAATCTTCGACAAACCACTCTTATACCCATCTGATCTGTTATATTTTCAAGAAAAACTATTAGACCCTAGGCAAAAAGTTTTATAAAAATTATAAATTATCAATTTCACCATAGAAATAATCTATTCCCTTAGATCACTTATATCAACCTAGAAACAAAATCAACAACATTAAACAAACACCTCTCACCTCAAAAGGTGTAGGCCAAAGATGTCATACTTACCTTTCCAGTAGATTATATAACTATTACCAAATTACGTAAGAAATATTTCAAATAAAACAGAATTCAAAATTGAAACCAAAAAATACATAATTGAAAAAAATCGACATCAAATTTCAAACATGATAATTATGAAAGAAATTTGAAATTAATGTAATAATAAAAACGCTCAAACGTTCATATACTCGTATATGTGTGTATGTATATATGTATACGTATGTGCAGGTGTGTATAGGTGTATGCATATGTGTATATGTATATACTCGTATGTATATAAATGTATGTGTGTACGTATACATATGTAGTTATGTGCATCTATTTAAGTGTTTATTTATATATATATATATGTATGTGTGTATATATATGTAAGTGTATATTTGTGTAAAAATGGAATTAATACTCACGCACAAGAATGTATTCTTCTGTGGGCAAATTCAGTTTATTCACGTATACCTATGTTAGTTTTAGTTATATTTGTATGTTCCGTGAATAAACTTATTATTATTATTATTAATTGTTCCCTATGCTTAGTGAGGCTGAGTGATGCTTTTAGTTTGAATCTAGATAGCACATCCTACTATATTTTTATTAATTTTATGCATTTCCTGTAATTGGGGTTCTATCTGCAGAAAATGTAAAATATAATAAAAAATAGTTAAGTGCTAGTATCTTTAGTGTTGAATTTCCTTCTTCCACCTTGGGCATTACCATAATACATTCCACATTATTTTGATGATTTTTTTCTGGCATTCCATTTGTACTTTTCGCCGAGGTAAACTTTGACATGGATGACAACCTCCATTCATTCATGTCCATCCATGCGCCTCACCAAACTTCAATAACCCTCGATCTTATCTTCCCTCAGCCACATCTGAAAGGAGGAGCGCGGGCAACCGCAGTTACTGTGCTCAAGAACGTCTGTCCGGTACTACCTTTATCAGCCAACCCGATCGAGCAGATAGCCATCGCATCGATGCTACGATGGTCGTCGTACCATCGGACAATCAGCCCCCGCCTGACTCACGGTCGCTGGCTGCCGCGCATCTGCCTTGTGCTACAAGGTACTACCGCCACCGACATTGTCGTCGAGGTACTTCTTGTTGCTTCCTTTAGACCGTGAGCCCCCTGTAACAGTTATGTTTTAGGGCCCGCACCGTCAGTCGTTCGTACGATTGTAGGTCTCTTTATGGCCTCCTTGATTTCCATAATAGCTTGTATCCTTCAGTAAGTCACGTTTGTGGCTGCTCTGGATTTCTACCGTGCCAACAATTCTGATGTTAGCTTATGTTTTTTTTTTGAAGTTTGTAGTAGTATGTCGAAATTTAGTAAATACCTGTTTGATATAAGGGGTACGTAGCTTAAAGTAGGTTTTCTGTTAAATACTTTGAACATGGTCAATAAACCTTAATTTGTATCAAAGACAAAACCAAGAATTTTGCAGAATTAGAAAATTGCAAGATTTGGTTATTATCTAAATGTTCAAGATCTGTGCTACATGTCTTGTTTCCTTTGGGCATAAAATAATAACACCTTAGATTTTTTGTGGATTAATAAGTATATATAGATCTGAGATGAATTTACTAACAACGTTTTGTAAATTTGGGTAGTAGTATTATTGACATTATACAGGTGTTTCACAACTCATCCGACAATTTTAACCGCATATGCACTGTTACGAAATGAGTTGATTTAGCAAAAAAAGATGTAATAAAAGTCCTACAGAAATCGAGATAATAAAATAATATAGCTTAACAGTTCCCTTACTTACAAAAGCTGTTCAAAATTGTTTCCATTGACTGGAATGCAAGCTTGGGCGCGTTTAATTCAACTTCGGCGCACTAATTCAAATACACCTCCTTTCTGCTGTGCCTGTAGGCTCAAATTATCGGGAGCCACTGTGATTTCGGTCACGCAATTCTTCAATATTCTGAAGTGGAGTACGGTATACTTCGTTTTTTCAGTATCCCCCATAAAAGAAGTCCAGCTGATTTAGATCCGGAGACCATGGAGGCCATGCAATTGGTCCACCCCTTCCGATCCAGCGTATCTGGTATACCTGATTCAAAAAACCATGAGCTTCTAAACAAAAATGCGGAGGTGCCCCATCGTGCAGAAACCACATTGCGCTTGGACAGGCAATGACACATCTTCAAGAAGGACCGGCAGATCATTATTAATAAATAACTAAAAACATCAACTCGCAAAATATTTTCTTAATTAACTTCACAAAAATCGACCGTTCTGATCACCCACGATACACATTAAGCCTTATTTACACGTTCTTATCAGTATGGGAAAAGCAAAAAATTCCTGGTATTTTGTTTTCTTCAGTTGTTTGGTACAACATTTGCTACAATAATCATTAATGCGTGTTCTAATATCACGACGATGAACGCAAAATACAGATATTTATTTTTCAATTTATTATTGACCCTCAGATTCATAACTTAATTTCTGTAGGCCTGTATTTACATTTCGTAACAGTGCATATGTGGTTAAAATTTTGTCGGCTAAGTTGTGAAACACCTTGTATATGGTTTGCATGGAAACTTGTAGTCAATGACAGTTGAGCTTATGCTCTGTCCTTTACGACAATTATGATCCAGTAACACATATTATTAATAAGGTAATTGATGCAAATGAGCACTGATTTATTCCTAATCGTCCACTCAATTTTACTGTATAAAAAACAACAGCAATTTCTTATTCAATGAATACTTCTGTAAATCAGCTAACAAAAAATCTTACAAGCTGCTTATTTTGATGCAACAAGTTTAGCATCTTTGAAAATTTGACAAGTAGTCAGATTGACACTCTTCCTGAAACATGTCTCCGTTATTTTCAAATTGTGCGCCTTACAGCTTAGGAATATAGACACTAACAAGTACCTTCAGTACAGAGCCTGCGGCCAAAATCGGTGACCACAGAGCGTGAGGTATACTTGTTAGTAATAGTATAACGCCCTCGCATAACTGGATATCACCGAGAGACACCCTCATAGATCAACAAGGATATTCGACAGGTCGCCAGAATTAGGCAACGGAAATTATGCGGTCAGAATACGTCTGTAAATGAATCAGCTGCCATCTAGGCTACTTCCATGGTAGTCCTCGACTCTGACGGGTAGAACGCTGGTATGTTTCTCGACTTGTGGATAGGGGAGTAAATACCCGACCAGATGGCGGTCACGGTGGAGTCACAGTTGAGACGGTCGCGCAGTCGACGGCAAACGATGACTCACCGCACGACGTGTAAGCCATTCTCCATTCAACGGGTTATAATTTCTCATTAATTAGTACAAAGTGTTATACATTATTGTTGAAGTGACAAGTTAGACTTTGCACGTCAAAAACAGTATTTCCGTTGCAATAACTCTTGTCTGATGATAGCATAGACTTGTATGACAACTATGATCCAATAGGTCAGGCCTTCGACGATCGTTCAGGGGACTATAAATGCAACTACATATTACATTGAAATCAATTGCAAATGTATATAGCATAATATCAGCCATATTCCCAGTAATAATATACTTGTATATTTGACTTTTGATCAGAAGCCTTTTGTCGCTTTGAGATCCTTGTGAGTAAGGCCTAATGAAACGTTTTCCTTAGGCAGTAAGTACAATTGTGTTCAAAATCAAGAAGTAATCAGAATGTACTGATAATAGAGAGCGCGATAGTGGTTTTGTTTCATGTCAATAAATTATCACTTAATCAGGTTTACATTCTTCGATGGCTCTGCAACATATATTCTAAAAAGTATTCAATAAAGTATAATAATATGCGCCTGGTCATATCACGATATGCCAAATTCAGGCTGTATATTTTCCCTGGAAAGTTAATCAAGTCAATCAAAACCTTTTTGCCATATACAGACAATATACAATGGTACTGGAATTGTCATTTTTCGTACGCTACATCTACAACCAATGTTAAATTGCAATGTTCAAGAATTTATTAACATGGCAAAAGCACTTGTGTATCAAAAATTGCTACAAGTGGAACTTGAGATACTTGTGTCATCAAAATTGCTTCAAGTGGAACTTGAACTCATTAATATTTTTAAACCGAGGTAATGTGGGCACGGTAAATTGTTTAAAAAGAATCGAACCAATTTAACTAGGCGATCGAAATGCTGCTTTTGATTTGCTGAGGGTTACATATAAATTATTACAAGGTCCTTGGATCAAATTATGCACATCACAATTTCGCTTGAATTTATCACTATTTAAAAAAACCTTTCTGATGGGATATCTCTGCCAATGCATCTTTTTTGAAACACAAATACATGTTCAGATCGCGTTAGCCAACCTAGAAACATACTTCATATCTTAACCGTACATCCACATTAGCAAAATAAACATGTATTAGTTGTTCAGTTGTTAAGATAGTTTTTTAATTATCTCAACACATAGACTTGAGAGTACATCCTTGATATAAGAAATTCGCAGTGGGCCTTCCAATTAGGTTCGTATCAAAATGAACTCCAGGAAATGTTACTTCTCCTCTAAAATCGACTTTGTCGTTACTCAATCTTACTTGAAACTCCTCTACTTTTTTTTGAGCATGATGAAAACCAATGAGCCTTGTTTTGGTAGGATTCAAGTATAGTGAGCTCTGGTTAAACCACGTAATGATTTTCCTAATTAAGTTGTTACATTTATTTCCAAAGTCATAGTTGTATTACTTGATATTATGGCAGAAACGTCATCAGCATATGGTGTAAAATGAGTATCTGGATGAATATTATCAACTGATTAATATAAGAGAAAAAAGATTGGTCCAAGAATAGGGGGAATGTTTTCGATACTGTAACCTTTCGTATATCAAACCTTAAAGGCAGCAGTAAATCGAGAAATTTGGTCGTATGACCGCCGCATGAAAGGAACTAACTTGTTAATGAGGTATGTGACTGTTAATGCACAAACATTTACCAGTTGTCAACATAATTAGCTTTCGATAGCTAACAAAAAATCCTTCTGTATTACTCCATCCTAAGCTGAAAGAACCTCTCCATAACAATCATACACAGCCGTCAAAAACCAATCGAACAATTAAACGAACACCATACACGACTCCGTAAATACTATCAGCATTCAAATCGATGAATGTTCGCAAGCAAACGAAAAAAAAAATGTTTTGAAAGACTTAATAAGCATTAAAGCGATACCCGGTAGATGTATCCGTCTTTAATGTGATTGGACGTCTATTTGAACAGCATTAACATGCGATCCGTTTGAATGGTACATTTGCATGTCAATACGGAGACCTGCCTGGGTGCTGCGCATATTTTGGGCGGAGCTGCATACAGATTTTTTTATTTAAATGAATGTTAAGTCAGATACACCTTGATGAGATGTTTGTTGATTTCTGTCGAGTCCGGGTAAAGCACCAAGCACAAATCATATGGGACTTCACCACCGGTCAATCTTAATGAAAATTCGTATAGTGATAGTTCATGTTGTGCTTATCAAATAGGTGCAAATTCCAGAAATTCTTTCTGTTTGAGATACGGGGTGCAAAATTACTGCCTCAGTCACTGGGTATGGGAATGCCCGTCTGCACCATTTTAGGAAAATGAACTTGTGTTCAATGTACTCAGGGGGCTTGATAATATAACAAGAATCACTTAAACGTATACAAAATATACAGGGGTCCCACTGGAAATGGAAGAAGTTTAATAGATAATAAAAGATGATTATTCTTCTAATGACCATTTTTATGTAAACGTCTTGTAATTAATTGGCTATGGAGACTAAAGAGTTTTTATTTATTTTGAAATATTTATCTAATCATCTTAAGTTTATTTTTTTTTGTGTGTATATTTTGGAAAGTGCTATCTTGTTAATGAAATTTGGGTATTAGATGAAGTAACTCATTTTATATAACGTCCTATCCAAAATAAGTGATGTGTCTTTTACTTCAATCTTAGAGGAAGTGCAGCATATTTGGAATACTGCGGGTAACTTGGAATACTTAGTTAAATAAACAAATGCAAACGCCACCTGTATATTTTTTGGCATGAATATACTGTTGTAAATCACAAACCCCCAAGTACTAAAAACAGTGCATCATTGACATTTTCTGCTATCAGCTACGCCAGCCTGAAACGTTTACTTTTAAAACTTTTTCGGTAAGAATACATCATTGATAATAATTATTTACTATGATACGTAAAACCTTAATTGCAATTATTTCAACTGTTATATGTCCTTGTTAGTTTACCATTTTATTTTGATCCTGTGAATATATATGGAATTAAAATTATGACTTGGAATTTTAAGTTAGGATGTCATGTTGTTAATTGGAATAGTCACAGTGCTTAATGTGCGAATTGTGGTTCACGCTGCCTGTAGTGCTTATGAATGCGGAGTGTAATCTGTGTATTATTGTAAGAACAGTAACTAAGAACACTAAAGTATAATTCAGTCTAAATACTGATTTGTGGTTATTGTGACTGATTACTTAATAATTAATAATTATAAGCCAATTTGTTGGAAATATTATCCACAAAGACGGTAAAACGGTTACAAAATTGAGAACTTTATTAGTTTCTTTAAAAAAGTGTAAACAAGTGTTAAAAAAGTGATTATAATTTGGGATACTATATTCCACCCTAAGTGAATTTACGCTTTTGGAGTTTTTTACTTTAATAAATATTTTGATGGGGTTCCTGATTTTGTTTTGTTTGATTGTTTATACCATTAAATTTTAATGATTTCCCAATAATTTAATGCATTTTTTATTTTGCTATCCCGTTTATCTTGAAATTTATTTCCAAAGAGCAAACCAGTATTCCAAATATGCTGCAGTTCCTCTACCATCTAAATTGTTATTTATTGTATGTAAAATTAGTGCTTCAATTCTTTTCTGTAGAGCCCTGAAGAAGGGAATATTTTTTCCGACCGGTATTTTTTTAACAGAAAACTAGACGCATATCCAATTAATTACAAGAAAACATTAAATGATATTTGAAAACGTTTGCGTCTGTCCTTGGTAATATACAACATGTTGCTCAATTCCGAGGCACAAAAAATGTTTTCTTAATGGAATTCCCAATATTTTAATAAATATTTGGTTTCCAAATCCCTAAATTAAAGTTTAAAACTCACCACTCAAGGCCCCGATGAGTATTTGAAGCTACTTGATAGGCTAATAAGAGGCGAACTTTGATTGTTGTAGACTATACCTGCAATTAAAATTT
>CAVLJG010000010.1:50748079-50852216 GCA_963669975.1 Acanthoscelides obtectus
CGTTAGCATGCAGAAACTGCGCTAGTCGACTATATTAAGCGGTGATCGATTGTTTTTGAATTGGAAGGTCACGTGACGTTAGAGTCAGGCCGTGCGACGTCGACGCGGTTTTCGCGGTTTTTTAGGAGGTTCGCGGTACGTTCGGAGGGAAAGAGGTACCGTTTCGGAAAGTAGAAACTCGGCGCTTTACGGGCGGGCGGTGAGAGCCGTCGCGGCGAGAGGAACGGATCGGATCGAAAACGGCCGGTAAAGTCGAAAAATCGACCGTTTTCGGACGGTACGCGGCGTTATTTCACACTGGTTTCGCCGTTTATCGAAATATCGACTCGAGATCGGTCTCGTTCGATAGCTAAACGAAAAATACGTGCCTATTAGCTAAATCTGTTCGGTTCCGTGTCTCGGTTTTTTTTCTAGAAATGTTCGAAAAAAAAGCGACAAAAACGACGAATCGCCTGAAAACTACGATATCTCCCTTATGCCGAAGAGAAAAGGAATTTCGCGCGCCGCGTTTCGTACATCTCGGCGAGCGCTACAAATTACGGAGAGACGTTTTTTCGTTTACGGTACCCGTTTCGAATAAACGAACCTCGAACGTCGTCAAGAATGACTTTTTTGCGTATAAAGCGCGCGCTGCTTCATCGTAATCAGCTATCTCCTCCGAAGATAAAGGAGCTACGAACCTGACGATTTTTGCGTGAGAAAGCCCATGCTTCGGACACTCTTTTAATACTATTTTCATCATCATTATTCGTTTACGTTGAAAAGTTTCGATTTTTTAAAAATTCCTCGACAATACGCTACTTTTCGACGCGTGAAAAAGTCACCTTGTCATCCGGCTCTGTCCTCGCTTATTACTACCGTACGTGAGCGAGTAAAAATTATACAGCTATCGAAAAATAACGATAATGAGCTGACGAAACGATTCTGACCGTCAGAATTACCGTCAAATTTCGAAAAAGTAAACTTTGAGCGCCTCAAAAGTACCGATGACAACCGTTTTTCGGCGTACTTTGTCTTCGTCGATACGGACCTGCGTTACGGAGCTACGTAGCTACGATTTTTTTCGCAAAACGAAAGGCCAAAGTCTCCTGATTAACCGACATACGACACGTTACCCGATCGCATTTTTTAAACTCGGCAGATTACCAAATTTAAAGATATGCAGATATTTTTTAGTTTGACCGTTTCAATTTGAATTTCCCCTCCAGATCCCCGGATTCCTGTTAGGCGGGGTATTGTAGATACGATCGTATTACGAAAGCGAGCGAGTGCGAGCGGAACGTCAAAAACGTGCCATTTTCGGCTTCATGACTATCGCTTCATCCAATATTGGATCACGCCAAATAGAATTGTCCTTTTTTGCGCGTGAAAATCAACATTTTCGAAAAGTATCAAAATTTCCTATATTCCATTGTCTAAACGGACCGGACTAGAGCCATTAAATCGGATGAATCTAAGTAGTTTTTTATGTTTACAGATTGCGATGTCTACCGCCAAAGGCTTGCAATTATTCTTTGACGTTCATCAATTTATTGAAATCATCATCGGTTTATAAATACGATAAAAAATATGATTGTAAGCCCCTATTCATGTTATAATTTTACAATATGGCATAAAGCTCCGCTTTTCCAACCGATTGATATAAAGCGTATGTCTGATTGCATCACCTCCGATTTCTAACCTACAATGTATGAATGTAAACATTATCGAAATCTTAATAATGAGGCTCCCGTTAATAAGGATTAATTAGAAGCTTAGAACAAGCAATCGCAGCTACAAATAGTGAAAGTGTTGTGTGAAGGTGTTTACAGTTTATGTGTTTCTATTGCAAACGTAAGTAGTCAGTCACTTCTATGAAGTTCAGTAAGAGTTCAGTCTTGACCCTCAGTTCAATGTATCTAAATATGTAGACCTATTAGCTGGCTAACAGTGGCACATATTATCAAGCAGATGAAGGAATATGCAAAGCGCTGAAAATAGCATTGATAATCATATCTACTACCAAAGTTTTCAAAATTACTAAGACTTTCACAGCCACTGCAGTTGTTTATTTTGATCTCAATGCAGAATGTATGTACTTCGATTTAGAATGTAGCTGCTTTAAGGACTTGTCACTTCCAAGACTTGTCAAAACAACAGACACCATTACTTGTCAAAAAACTATAGCACTTGATGATTTCAAATTTCTATTCTGTTTTTAAAGATGTTATTATTATATGTCTAATTTCAAGGATACTCACATCTGTCCTGTTTCTAAGACTGATCTTAATCATAGATACAAAAAATTCATTATTGAATCAGAGGAAACAGATTACAAAATTTGATTTTCAAGCGATACTATTACTTACTGTCCAACAACTATAGTACTTAATAATTCAAGCTTCTGGTCTAATTTTTTGAGATGTTATTATTATATGTCATGTTTCTAATTGATTGATCATAATCATACAACATTAAAAAAAATAGAGGAAATTTTATTTAAAGCGATAGCACATTTTTCTCCAGATCATAAAGCGAGCATTGTTCATCTGCTTCTGTTGAGTTTTTCCCAAACGAAGAACTTTACCACCAACAAACTCATAAATATTGTAAAAACCTTGTAGTAGTAGTATCTCACCTGAGTAGTATGTATAAATGGAAAATAAGTAAACAAACTTGTCAGAATTAGAAGATCTAATTAGTCTTTAACTACACCTAAGAGTAATCATTCAAATTTCTGTACAAGTGATGAAAATTGTTGATTACTTTCATGTTTTGAATGCAAATGGAATCATTGCTCACTTTTACATAGGCATTTGTGTTAGGTGTGAGATTATGTCAGTGCACGGTTTGAAGTTTGTGACTACTTCTATGAAGTTCAGTAAGAGTTCAGTCTTGACCCTCAGTTCAATTTATGTAAATATGTAGACCTATTAGCTGGCTAACAGTGCTACATTATTATAGAATTCTCTATTATATAGGAGGATCTATCCCTTCGATTGGCAAAATATTATCAAGCAGATGAAGGAATATGCAAGCGCTGAAAAATAGCATTGATAATCATATCTACTACCAAAGTTTTCAAAATTACTAAGACTTTCACAGCCACTGCAGTTGTTTATTTTGATCTAAATCGATTTAGAATGTAGCTGCTTTAAGGACTTGTGACTTCCAAGACTTGTCAAAACAACAGACACCATTACTTGTCAAAATTTGTAAGATAAGTACTCTTGCACAGTATAATCGTAACTTGGTATAGACATATTTGTGATATCGCTTAGATTAAGCCTGCCAGGGGAGTGAAAGTTACCTATACGAGTACTGAACTCTACATTAAAATAATTTATGCTCCTTACTGGGAAACTATTTTTATTTCTGCAGATCACATAATTATTACATACATCCCTTAAAAGGGCCCAATTTGAAGTAACATATTATAGAGTTCAATTTTCACATTGTTGTTATTTTTACGGGTTCTTCTTTCTGGCGATGGAAAGTTCAATTGCTTCTCCCTATTATACCTAAACAATGTAGGTCTATTTTCTTTTTTCCCATCCACAAAGTGACATCTACATAAGTATGCACCAGGACCTGGTTCAACTGTTCTCCTGCAATAAATAGTAAAAATAAGACAAAAGTTCAATCTGAAAATATCCTATCAAAGAACAGTAGCTCAAGTGAATAGCAATATCTAAATACAGCATTTTTTATAAGCAAGATACACACACATTAGCGGATCGCTCAGTTACATACCTGCTTGTAAACTAACGGCCTTATTTTCAACAAAAATTGTTTTAAAACTCCACTTTAACCACTTGATACGGAAGAAGTTTTCTCAAGGTGTTTATGTTTACTTTTTTTTTAGTTTTACGGATTTCCTTACTATGATATTTAGGAATTAACTTTCAGAATCTTAATTTTTCCTTTCATTATGTTGTAGATGCACACATCTCACAATAGGAGTTATTGAATTTTAATTTTAAACAAAATACATTTCATTTTCCAGGTTAGAAAAAATTACCTATGACAATGACATTGACATTACAAAACAGAAAACATATACACTGAAGAAAGCATAGTCCACTGCTATCCATAGACGAACACGGTTGACATATGTCAGTGTCAAGCGCCATTTTTTTGCAAGTCGTGTTATAGCTAGATTTATGCGACGATCCTCATATAAATCTAAGTCTGCTATACAATTTGCTACATGGAAGATTTATAACGCCATGTATGGTATTAACAACAACACATGCGACGTTGCCGGCATCTCACATAAATATTTTCAATGCTATATGGAAGATAACAGATAACAGGTAAAAGGTGGTAACAGGTAACAGGTGGTAACATATAACAGATAACTTATAACAGATAAAAGATAAAAGATGACAGATAACAGATAAAAAGTAACAGATAAAGAAAACAGGTAACAGATAACAAATAACTGATAACTGAAAACTAAAAAATGAAAACTGAAATCTGAAGAATGAAAAATGAAAAATGAAAAATGAAAAATTGAAAATTGAAAATTAAAAATCAAAAATCAAAAATCAAAATCAAAAATCAAAAAATCAAATCGAAAAATCGAAAAATCGAAAATCGAAAAATCGAAAAATCGAAAAATCGAAAAATCGAAAATCAAAATCAAAAATCAAAAATCAAAAAATCAAAAAATCAAATCGAAAAATCGAAAAAATCGAAAAACCAAAAATCAAAAATCAAAAATCAAAAATCAAAAATCAAAAAATCAAATCGAAAAATCGAAAAATCAAAAATCAAAAATCAAAAATCAAAAAATCAAATCGAAAAATCGAAAAATCGAAAAATCGAAAAATCGAAAATCAAAAATCAAAAATCAAAAATCAAAAATCAAATCGAAAAATCGAAAAATCGAAAAATCGAAAAATCGAAAAACCAAAATCAAAAATCAAAAATCAAAAATCAAATCGAAAAATCGAAAAATCAAAAATCAAAAAATCAAATCGAAAAATCGAAAAATCGAAAATCGAAAAATCGAAAAATCGAAAAATCGAAAAATCGAAAAATCAAAAATTAAAAATTAAAAATTAAAAATTAAAAATTAAAATAGAAAAATTAAAAATGAAAAATTAAAAATGAAAAATTAAAAATTAAAATAGAAAATGAAAAATGAAAACTGATAACTTATAAAAGATAACAGATACCAGATAGCAGATACCAGAAACCAGATACTAGACACCAGACACCAGAAACCAGATACCAGATACCAGATACGAGATACCAGATACCAGACACCAGATACCAGACATCAGATACCAGACACCAGAAACCAGATACGAGATACCAGATACCAGATACCAGACACCAGATACCAGATACGAAACACCAGATACGAGATACCAGATACCAGATACCAGCCACCAGATACCAGACACCAGATACCAGACACCAGAAACCAGACACCAGATACCAGACATCAGATACCAGACACCAGATACCAGATACCAAACATCAGATACCTGATACCAGATACCAGATACCAGATACGAGATACCAGATACCAGACACCAGATACCAGACACCAGAAACCAGATACCAGATAAAGAGATAACAGATACCAAATACCAGATACCAGACATCAGATACCAGACACCAGATACCAGACATCAGATACCAGATACCAGATATATGATTCCAGATACCAGATACCAGATACCAGACACCAGATACCAGACATCAGATACCAGATACCAGATACCAAATATCAGATACCTGATACCAGATACCAGATACGAGATACCAGATACCAGGTGCCAGAAATCAGATACCAGACACCAGATAGCAGATACCAGATGCCAGACACCAGACACCGGATACCAGATACCAGATCCACATACCAGATACTAGATACCAAATACCAGACACCATATACTAGACACCAGATACCAGACACCAGATATCAGATACCAGATAAAGAGATAATAGATACCAGGTACCAGACACCAGATACCAGATACCATTTACCAGATACCAGATGCCAGACACCAGATACCAGATGCCAGACACCAGATACCAGACACCAGATGCCAGATACCAGACATCAGATACCAGATACCAGACACCAGATACCATATACCAGATACCAGATACCAGATACCTGATACCAGATACCAGACATCAGATACCAGACACCAGATACCAGATGCCAGACACCAGATACCAGACACCAGATACCAGACACCAGATACCAGATACCAGACACCAGACATCAGATACCAGACACCAGACATCAGAGACCAGATACCAGATCAAACATGCCAAAGGATAGAAAATGATTAGAGATAGGGATAAAGTATATATCGCTAGCATTGCATAGCATACCAGTGGTTTTAAATAAAGACATCAACATACAATATTTGGCATAGCGTTAGCATGCCAGAAACTGCGCTAGTCGATAATATTAAGCGTTGATCTTTTGTTTCGATTTGGTAGTAATAGGTAAAATTGGTAGTGGTTCGGAAATTGTCGTATGACGTCGACGCGGTTTTTTTCCGTTTTTTTTCCCGGTTCGCGAAACGTCCGGAGGGAAAGAGGTACCGTTTCGGAAAGTAGAAACTCGGCGCTTTACGGGGGAGCGGGAGCCGTCGCGGTGAGAGGAACGGATCGGATCGAAAACGGCCGGTAAAGTCGAAAAAACCGGTAGATTTTCGTTCTGTCCGACGTTCAACATAGGTTTCCACCGAAGATAAAGGAGCTGCGAACCTGGCGATTTTTGCGCGAGAAAGCCCCGGCTTCGGGCTCAAAGATAGCGGCTTTCTTTTTTTTTCTTTATGCCTTTTCGTTCGAAAATTTCGATTTTTTTGATTTCCTCGACTACGCGCTACTTTCCGATTTTTCCGGTTTTTTTCCGGGTTCGCGGAACGTTCGGATGGAAAACGATACCGTTTCGGAAACTAGAAACTCGGCGCTTTACGATGGAGCGAGAGTTGTCGCGGTAGGAGGAACGAACGCGATCGAAAATGGCCGGTAAAGTTGAAAAATCGGTAGATTTTCGTGCCGTTCGACGCGCTTTTTCTATCTCCTCCGAAGATAAAGGAGCTACGAACCTGACGATTTTTGCGTGAGAAAGCCCGGACATCGGACTCAAAGATAGCGTCTTTTTTTTTCCTTTATCCCTTGTCGTTCGAAAGTTTCGATTTTTTTAAAAATTGCCCGACAACACGCTAATTTTCGACGCGCGAAAAAGTCACTTGTCATCCGACTCTGTGTTCGCCTATTACTACCGTACGTGAGCGAGTAAAAATTATACAGCTATCGAAATATAACGATAATGAGCTGAGGAAACGATTCTGACCGTTAGAATTACCGTCAAATTTCGAAAAAGTAAACTTTGAGCGCCTCAAAAGTACCGATGACAGCCGTTTTTCGGCGTACTTTGTCTTCGTCGATACGGACCTGCGTTACGGAGCGACGTAGCTACGATTTTTTTTCGCAAAACGAAAGACCAAAGTCTCCTGATTAAACCGACATATGACACGTTACCCGATCGCATTTTTTAAACTCGGCAGATTAGAAAATTCAAAGATATGCAGATATTTTTAGTTTGAAGTTTCAATTTTGAATTTCCCCTCCAGATTCGCGATTCCTGTTAGGCGGGGTAATGTAGGTATAATCGTATTACGAAAGCGAGCGAGTGCGAGCGGAACGTCCGAAACGTGCCATTTTCGGCTTTATGTTGGTCGCTTCATCGAATATTGGATCACGCCAAATAGAATTGTCCTTTTTACGCGTGAAAAATCAACATTTTCGAAAAGATTCAAAATTTCTATATTTCATAGTCTAAACGGACCGGACTATAGCCATTATTATAATGATAATCAAGTATGCCTTGGCAACGATGTAATTTTACCGGCAGCTAAGCATTTAGGCTTTGACGTTTAGCGTTTTGTTTACAAAAGTCATCATCACTTTCAATACGATAAATATGATTGTAAACCCTAATGAGTTGCATAATTTTAGATGAACGTTTATATGGATCCATCCTAAAAAGGCAACAAGTCCACAATATAGCAAAACTTTGTGCTTATAGCAGTGTGTCTTGCAAGTGTCTAGTGGTGCCGAGTGTTTTTCGGTTCAGACGACGTACCGCAGTGTATCTATAGATAATTTAGTTCATCTTTCAAGACGTTTGAGAGCGGTTTGAAAGGTAGCCTTATTAATCGTCAGCAAATTTAAATGAGGTAAACAATTTTCATTCCTGTCTTTTACCCCCAACTATGTAGTGCAATCGGGTGTGACGGTTAGCAATTTGTAGAAGTCATCATCAGCTTAAATACGACAAATATGATTGTAAGACCTAATTAGTGCCAAAGATCAATTCCTGAAGAGACCAGAAATCCACAACATAGCAAGACTTTGTGCTTATAGCATAATATAATAACAGATAACAACAGTCTAGTGATACCCGGTGCCGAGTGTTTACAGTCTTTCGGTTCAGACGAAGTGCCTCAGTGTATATCTATCGTGATAATGTATTTCATCCTTGAAGAAGTTTGAGAGGTACCCTTATTAATCGTCAGCAGATTTAAATAAGGTAAAAAAGTAAAAATAATTTTCATTCCTGTCAAATCATAAAACATTTACACTGAAGAAAGGACGTGCTATCCTTTAGCGAACACGGTTCACATATGTCAAGTGTCAAGCGCCATTTTTTGTAAGTGCGGTAGCTAGACATGCGACGTTGCCGGATCCTCACATAAATCGGAGTTTGTCATACAATTTTATAGAGGGCATTAATGCTATATCGAAGATTTTATAATGCCATAGTGTGTTATTTATGGTGACACATGCGACGTTGCCGGCTCATCACATAAATCTGAGTTTGTCATACAATTTTATAGAGGGCATTAATGCTATATCGAAGATTTTATAAGGCCATTGTGTGCTATTGATGGTGACACATGCGACGTTGCCGGCTCCTCACATAAATCTGAGTTTGTCATAAAATTTTATAGAGGGCATTAATGCTATATCGAAGATTTTATAATGCCATTGTGTGATATTTATGGTGACAATTGCGACGTTGCCGGCTCCTCACATAAATCTGAGTTTGTCATACAATTTTATAGAGGGCATTAATGCTATATCGAAGATTTTATAATGCCATTGTGTGCTATTAATGGTGACACATGCGACATTGAAAAATGAAAAATGAATGAATAATGAAAAATGCAAAATGAAAAATGAAATATGAAAAATGAAATATGAAGAATGAAAAATGAAAAACGAAAAATGAAAAACGAAAAACGGAAAACGGACAACGGAAAACGGAAAACGAAAAATGAAAACTTATAAAAGATGACAGGTACCAGATACCAGATACCAGATACCAGAAACCAGATACCAGATACCAGACACCAGATACCAGATACCAGACACCAGATACCAGACACCGGATACCAGATACCAGACACCAGATACCAGACACCAGATACCAGATACCAGAAACCAGACACCAGATCCACATACCAGATACTAGACACCGGATACCAGATACCAGAAACCAGATACCAGATCCACATACCAGATACCAGACACCAGATACCAGATACTAGATACCAGATACCAGATAAAAATATAACAGATACCAAATACCAAATACTAGATACCAGATACCACACACCAGACACCAGATACCAGACACCACATACGAGATACCAGATACCAGATACCAGACACCAGATACCAGACACCAGATACCAGATACCAGACACCAGACACCAGATATCAGATACCAGATACTAGACACCTGATACCAGATACCAGATCCACATACCAGATACCAGATACCAGATACCAGACACCAGACACCAGATACTAGATACCAGACACCAGATACCAGACACCAGACACTAGGCACCAGATACCAGATACCAGATACCAGACACCAGACACCAGACACCAGATACCAGACACCAGATAGCAGATACCAGAAACGAGATACCAGATACCAGATAAAGAGATAATAGATACCAAATACCAAATACCAGATACCAGACACCAGATACCAGACACCACATACGAGATACCAGATACCAGATACCAGATACCAGATACCAGATACCAGATACCAGATACCAGATACCAGACACCAGATACCAGACACCAGATACCAGATACCAGATACCAGACACCGGATACCAGACACCAGATATCAGATACCAAATACCAAGTACCAGATACCAGATACCTGATACCTGATACCAGACACCAGACACTAGATACCAGACACCAGATACCAGATACCAGATACCAGACACCGGATACCAGACACCAGATATCAGATACCAAATACCAAGTACCAGATACCAGATACCAGATACCAGACACCAGATACCAGATACCAGATACCAGATACCTGATACCAGACACCAGATACCAGATACCAAACACCAGACATCAGACACCAGACACCAGATACCAGACACCAGACAACAGACACCAGACACCAGATCCCAGACACCAGATACCAGATACCACACACCAGATACCAGACACCAGACACCAGATATCAGATACCAGACACCAGATACCAGATAAAGAGATAACAGATACCAAATACCAGATTCCAGATACCAGACACCAGATACCAGATACCAGACACCAGATACCAGACACCAGACACCAGATACCAGATACCAGACATCAGATACCAGACACCGGATACCAGATACCAGATACCAGACACCAGATACCAGATACCAAATACCAGATACCAGATACCAGATACCTGATACCAGATACGAGATAAAGAGATAACAGATACCAAATACCAGATACCAGACACCAGATACCAGATTCTAGACATCAGATACCAGACACCGGATACCAGATACCAGACACCAGACACCAGATACCAAATACCAGATACCAGATACCTGATACCAGATACCAGATCAAAGATGCCAAAGGATAAAAAATGATTAGAGATAGGGATAAAGTTATCGCTAGCATTGCATTAGCATACCAGCAACTGCGCTACGTGAGGTTTTAAATAAAGACATCAACGTGCAATATTTTGCATAGCGTTAGCGTGCCAGCAACTGCGCTAGTCTACAGTATATTCAGATAAGAGATAGACCGGACATAAACAAGACCACGTGATCATCGAACGCTGTAACATTCGGCAGGAACGTATTAAGAGTCACGCAGTACATATTTTAGATAGTAGATGCTGCTTTGCGTAACTTTTTAGTAAATTAGCACAATTCGATGTGTATACGATTGGTGATGGATATAGGATCATGTGGGGGTGGGGTAAGAAATATATAATGATGTAAATATACATAAGGGTTTCAAAATTTTCGCTTCGATTTCCAGCTTCGGATGCCGTCATATACAGTAGCTTTATAATAACTTATAACTTACCGAATTTGATGAACGACACCTTTTATTGAAAAGATGAGCTTGATAAGCTTTAATCATCGCTACTGCCTGAAGCACCAACGTCAATAATGAATGGCTCGACTTGTTCCTCTAAAATATTGTCCAGTTCCCACATTCTCTTTTCAACTTTGTCTTTCACGTGCTTAATACAGTTTTCCCATTTTTGCGCTGTTATTAATTCTAGTGCTTCTTTGAAAAGTCCTTTGAGGTCACAAAATTTAAAAGTTGTATTGTGCTTAGCTATATAATTTTTAACCTCTGCCCATATGAGCTCAATGGGATTGAGCTCGCAATGATATGGAGGTAAACGGAGCACAGTTTTATTTTAACTTGCTGCCATTTCGTCAATGGCGTATTTTTGATATTCCGCCTTGTGATCCTTGACAATTCTTAATAATTGTACTTTCAGCATTGCTTCTTCAAAGTTGATATTTTTCGAGCGGAGCCAATTTTGAACATCAACTTTCCTTGAAGCCGTTGTTAGGACCTTCTCCATTCTTCGAGAATGATAAGGCGCATTATCCAACACAATTACTGCGTTTTCCTCTAAGTTCGGTAAAATTTTTGAAAACCACTGTTCAAACGATTCGCCATTCATTTCCTCGTGGTAATCTCCAGTTTTCTTAGACTCAAAGCACCACAGACCGTCAACAACAAATCCATCCTCACTGCCAATATGGCAGATAATGAGCCTTTTCCCTTTACCTGGAAATCGAAGTACTAACTGATGTAGATTTATTTCAATAAGCGAACCTTTTTCAAATGTTTTCATCACATTCAGCGAAAAACATTGAGACATGAGTATCAGATTGCTATAATTGGGATTATTTAGTCATATTGAAAGAAAGAATATTGAACGTCGTATGATTACTCAGCGTTTCACAATTTAATTTAAAATTATAAACCTCTAAAAAATGAATGATCAGGAACCTGAAATACGCGCAAATATTAATATTAACAAATTATAACTTTATAAAGCTTAAAGTATGAATTAAAATGATTAGAAATGTTAGGAACGGTACACAATATAAAACTTAGTAACTTTTTTTAAGTTTATAATATTCGACATATTTTAAGATTATATTAAAAAATTATTGAAATATCGTATTTTCCTGCTGGATTTTTTAATCCGGTGGACAGTCCATCTAGAAAGGCCCTCCTGGATGAAGTTACAGAATCATCAACCCATACTTTACTTGTAGTGTATCCTGCGTTTACCCATGTTTCATCAAGGTAATAAATCTTCCTGTTTTGATTTCTATATTTCCCAATTTTTGTTAAATAATCCCTCCTCCATAGCACAATTTCTTCTCTATCCAGTAGTAAACTATTACGACCCCGTTTTTTCCATTTGAAATTTAAATGCTTCAGTAATGCATGGAAAGTTGATCGTTTGAAATTTGGCAACGTTGTATCTCCATTTACCTCCTGCAGTACTTTATCTATAGTAGGTATTTCATTCCTAAAGAAGAATTCGTGCACTTTCCTCCTAATCGCATGCTTATCAGCTTCATCCAATGATTTAACAATACTTTTGCGATGTTTACTGGTCATTGGCTCAGAAAAGGTGTGATTTTTTTTGTATTGTCTTAACACATTAAACACTGATGCGCGACACACCCCAACTTTGTGAGAAACCTTCACAACAATTTCTTTGATGGTTGATGCCCCGTTCTCCTCGCGCTCGATCTTATATATATTCAAAATGACCTCTTTCATTTCTGCACTCAGGTGTCTTTTTTTAGAGCGTTTCCTAGGTGGACTACAGGAGTTTACAACTTCATCGGCAGTATCTGTACTACTGGGCATTTTGCGCAAGCAGTTGATAACAATAACAATCAATAATAAGGTATAACAATAACAACGACAAACTCAACAACTTAATAAGATAACAAACGAAAACGTCCAAAGAAATATCAAATTGCAATGATGCACACGACATACGTAACACGTCTGAACCTGAATGTGACTCTGCCTTGATACGACTGCTCTGCCGCTCGGCATAGGCATTTAATTGCGAATTGACCAATGAGGGCTCCTGTTTTACGTCGAGACGGCGGCGTTAGCGTGAAAATCACCCGAACCTTTTGTTTACATCCGGTCTATCTCTTATCTGAATATACTGTAGAAGCTTGCCACTCGTGCTAGCGAAACGTTAGGAAGAAATTCCAACCGACGACGGCCCTTAGACCCGAATCAAGACAGCCGTTTAAGGAAGGAAAAGTTACATTCAAGTGTATTAGAAAATAATATCAAGATAGTATAGTTGAATACTAGATATAGGTCTTATAGTATTGGCTTTGTCTTCAAGACTTAGCCAGCTCGCAAGTATATTCTGGGCGGCCAATCAATAAAGCTGAACTCGTTTCGGAGACCATGAATTTATCGACTTTCGAGCTAAACATTTTAAAACGAGACCAATGGATTTTATTCTAATTTTGAGACCATGTTTTAATGCTTTTTAAGCCCTATCTGAACGACTCTCTGGACATTTTATAACAAGTTTCTCATAAGACCGTATGCTAATCTTGTAGGGAGTATCTAAGGAAATATCTCAAAACGGTCAATGTCATTTGAACTTCGCTAACATGTGCCATTTATCTTATTTATGCAAAAATATTGAGCATTTCTATAACTTGTGACTGAAGCGATGTGCCACCTTAGGTGAACAGACACTTCAGCCAAAATCTTCTGGAAAGCCTAACAATGCACTATTACTCTATCCAAACGTCAATATTTTGAAGTGCAAGCCAAGCTAAATATCTATACTAAGCATTTATTCTACTGATCGGTAACACTTGAACAGTTTCTTGATATTGACATAGTGCTTTTCAGGAAGCACTCCACTTCTATCTATTATTTGCACAGTCCAAAGTAGCAGATTCAAGGAAGAAGTTGTTGCTTGGATACTATGTTTTAGAATCAAGTTGGCAGTTGAATATTTCAGGATAGCGGATAAATACCATTATGGAACCTTTCTGTTATAGAATGGAAGGTCGTGTAGTATCTGATTTTGGAGGTATTAATTTATATCAATTCCAAAGGAGAGAGATAGTGACCTTATATTCGAGTGTTACAAGACAAAACTCCTCAGTGGCTCCAAAATAAGTTATCACATGACCCACCATTCCTTTATAAAGAAACTACAAGATGTTGCGCGACCACCATCTTGACATATGTATCTGTTATTTTTACGTTCATGCATTAATTTCGTTATCCCAAATCTTACCTTGCGAACTCGACCCGTCCAAAAAAATAAGCAGGGGTGGACCTTTCTGGAAAGCATAGGATATCTGTATTCTACCTATTGATTCCAGAGCGTCTTGGCTTTTTAAATAAACAACCATCACATGGTAGGTTCGTGCTCTTATTGTATTTGTCATCTGTGATGGCAGTATAAGAGCTCAGCATACATTCGAGTATTTAATACAAATTTTCCGTAGTACCGTTCTGACTGCATCTTCGCGTGTTGCATTTCTCCATAATAGGGGTCACTTTTGCCATTAAATTAAATCATCGTTGTCCGAAAATATGCGGTAGCCACGCTCCAACATAAAAAACCTCTCTTCATATGCCCGGTAATGCCGCGCTTACACTGCCTGTCAGGAAAACGTTACCACTCCTTTCCGCCTGCTTAACTTTTTAATACGAAATTGTTAATGTCATATTACAGATATATTGAATGGGTACTATTGATTATAAAGCGATCCTTCAAATTTCATAAATAATAGCAAGTTGCCAGCAGCACTGCGCAGCTGATGATCATCCGTAGTATAAATTGCAACATTGGTTGATGATGCTTCTAATAAATAGATCAGGCCTGTAACTTCATTTCCTAATCTACTCGTAGCTTCGTCTTTCCGAACCAGGTACCACCCACTTAGCCTGCCCTGCCATTCACACGCCTATGGTACTCTAGCTGTGTTAGTACTAGTTGTAACATACTGTATAGGTATCGTTGTTATCCTTTCAGGGAAACTAACGAGCATTTATACATCGCTTTGACATAAAAAGTATCTCATTATTTTTGAACTACACATGTATTACTCCAAGACAAATATGAGTCATTAGGGCATTGTTAGCTCCAAACGAGTGAGCAGCGAAAACGTTCCATCATTTGATAATTGAGCATAACAGCCTTTGTTGCGAATGTCTCCATAAGCTGTGTCTGATCTTACCTGCTGTTCTCACTAGCAGAGCTATTTTGTTCGCTATACTTTAATTACTGGTAAAACGCGTAAATCATAAACGACCGGTTGTTATCTAGGTAATGTCAGAATACCGTCAAGAGCTAAGTAAACTATGCATCTCAGAAGACCAGTTGGTGGAAACTTTAAATTTTGATTCCTTGAATAAGTCTAAGATGAAATTTGTTCCAACATAATGATTCGTTTTTAAGGTAAAAGGTGTCAAACTTTTTTTTAATATGGATTTTTCGCTAAAAACTCAATCATTCTTTATCACGCGTTTCCAAACTTTGCCTATTCGTCGCGCGCCTGCATGCAGTTTTGGAAACTTAAGGTAAGAGGGCTCAATTGAACCTAAGCCTCCCAAGAAAGTATGGGGTTACTAAGGCCATCAAAGATACAAAACGGGGACGGAAGCTTATACCATTCCTTAAAAACAATTTATGTTAGCAACAGTTTCAAGCGTACGAAGTAGCGGGTAATAAAACTCCTGTATCGCCAGACGGTCACAGGGTGGGTGGGGCGATGTCAAGCCGCGCTGTTGGCAGCCTGACGCTGACACTAAGGGTTTTGGTACTTTCTACGACAGTTGATCACAAAATTGACAAAGATTTTACGGATAAAAGCATGCCTATAACCTTCCTCGGATATCAGTTAGTGTACACATTCTTACGTCTGTCCGTGCTGTGGCTATGAGAATAGTTTTCGAAAAGAGTGTGTCACCTTCCTATTTTTTGTTTTTTTATGTAGAAGAAGCCGCGCAGGCAGATGCCTAAACGCCACCGCGGCTGCTATGATGATCGCAAAGAAATTTTATTAATACGATTTTTGAACGGGACAAAGGAGCGGTCGTATCGGCCGGTTCTGGATGTACGAAGTTCGACACGGTTAGGATGGGACGCCAAAGTCAGGCGGGTCTGTCTGGCAGGCACATCGCGCGACGGCATCATGGAAGAGAGCTCTGAGGTGCAAAGCCCGTTGGTGTAACGGTAGAAAAGAGCCAGATCGCCGACTGCCCGCCGGTGCGAAAGAGTCCCGAGACTGTCTGTTAGAGAAGAGTCATCGATCAGTCTGGACAGAACAATTGCGTGACGTAGACTAGGAGGTCCCCTGTAGACAGTTGGTGCCGGAAACCATACTGCCTGTCGCTAATTAAGCCGTGACGTTCGAGGTAGTCCAGAAGCTCGCAATTTATGCACTTCTCCATCACCCTACTTATAACAGAAAGCAGAGCTATAGGGCTGTAGTTGTAAGGGTCGGTCTTAGATCCTTTTTTTGGGATGGGCTGTACATGAGCAAATTTCCAGTTTTCTGGGAAGGTGCCGGATTCATAAGATATCTGGAAGAGACGCGAAAGAACTGGAGCAAGCTCCGCTGCACATCTCTTCAGTACAATGGCAGGAATCAAGTCCGGACCAGAAGCTTTGTTGATTTCGAGCGACAAGAGCACTCGTCTTACGATCTTTTGCCTGAATGTTACCTCTCCCATAGTGTGTGGAACCCTTTGAATTGACGGCACTTGGGCGTTGGTGGGGACGTCCATGGTGGAGTTGGCAGCAAAGATCTTGGCTAGCACTTCCGCCTTGGCCTTTGAGTCGAATACAATAGTTCCATCCTGACACTAAAGTGGTGGAAGGCTACTGTGTGAGAAGTTCCTTTCAATCTGCTTGGCCAGCGTCCAGTAAGACCGACTGCCATTGCGCTGCGACATTACCCTATGCCTAACTTTTATATCGTGCTGGTTTTTGGCATTGCGAACCGCTTCGTTATATTTGTTTCTGGACTCCACGTCGGCTTGTCTGTTCTCTATAGTGGGGTTTTGTAAGTAGGTTTTGTGTGCCTTGATCTTCTGCTGGCGAGCAGTGTCACACGATTTGTTGAACCAGCCGTTGGACCCTGGTTTAGGAACTTTCACTGTGTGAGGGATGTATTCCTCCATTCCGACGTGGATAATTTCGGTTATTGAAGAACAGACAGTCGACGCATCCGCGTCAGTGAAACAGACAGCTCTCCAAGGAAAGCTAGAGAAGAAGTCTCTGAGCCCCTCCCAGTCGGCATGTCCGTAATGCCAAGTTTTGCGGCCTGTGCGAGTTTCTGCTGCCACAGCGGCTTCTGACCGAAACCTAACCTCCACAACACCGTGATCTGAGTTACCCACGGGGGACAGGACAGCAGTTCTGTAAGAGATCCAGCAGGCTACTGGCGTGTGACGAGACGCGGGGGAAATAAGTAGGGCTCGTCACCAGCTGGGTCAGCCCTTGAGTAAGAGCGAACGCTTCGACTGCACGACCTGCTGCGTCGGTCTTGTTTGAGCCCTTCCAAAGCTCATTATGGGCGTTGAAATCACCGAGAAGAACTACCTCTGAAGCGGGATGATTCATGTTCAGGAAGTCGATCTGGACGGCGAGGTATTCGAGTAGGTCATCCCAGTTATGGTCCGAGGGAGAGCGATAAAGGCAGCAAATAAATTTGGGTGATGTTTTGGAGTTGAGGCGAAGCCACAGAATGTCTTTCCCGTCTGATTCCAAAGAAACATCTCTAGAGCGGGAAAGACTCCTGCGGACAAAAGCCACAACTCCCCCGTTCTTTCTCGTAGTTTGGGAAGTTAAGATGATTAATCGGTGCAGATTCTGAGATTTTTGTCTCCGCCAAGAAAAGCACGGCGGGACGATTGGATTGCAGGTAGTGATGAACAGCATCCATGATGCTGTTAATCCCGCAGATGTTCGAAAAACAAATTTTATCGTCGATGTTGTTCCCTCGAGCCCACCCTCCACCCGGACATTCCGAGAGTGGAGTGAGTTTACGTCTGGAGTTCTCTTAGTGCTCGAGGGATCCATCATCATTAATTTCTTTGGTTTGGAGGATAACCGATTGCATAGCTTAGGTGAGGAAACATGCGGACATTTATAAGACACCCTGGGAGAAGCTAGCGGGTGGTACCGCCTCGGTCGACTGGTCCTTGTCTACCACCTCCGTATATATCCATATATCCAATATCTTGATTTTTTCGGTGAGTGCAGTCATTTTGTAGCGTAACATGAGCTCAATGAACTTTTGTTCTATGCGTCATTAGATGGCCTCTGAGAGAAATAAGCTGCTTCGTTGCTTTTGACATTGCTTTCCCAAATCATGCACCCTCAATGAGGCTTCGGCGATGAATAATGAGCTTTTTCTTAGGTTCCATAGCCTACAGTTCCTTTCCTCTATAACATCAACACAAGAGCTCCACAGACATCTCTTCTGAATCCAGCACTGACTACTGTACATTAATTTTTCTAGATGTGTTGTAGAGAAATCTGAAAAACTGTCTCTCAAAACATCACTAACTGGAGCTGTAGGAATACGTATCTACAACGCAGTTCAATGCATCTAAGATTAGACATTGCAACTTGTCAATTAAGAAAGAGTGCGGCGAGCAGTCAGTTTTAATTGTTGGCCGACATTTACTGAGAAACTATTCGTTGTGGCTCATGTTTATGGACCATATGAATTGACATGAACACGCTTTGTTAATCGCTACAGATAATTGGTGGGATGTGGGTTACCTGTTTATAGCTAATAAACATTTTTCATATTTAAGTGAGACGCACCCTCATACATCAGCTAGAAGTTTCGGCCAGTGGACAGAAGTGGGATCGACACTTGGGCAACCAGAATTACGCATCCATGTTAGTCGCATTCTGATCCGTTTGGAACGCCGAAGCGAGTATTCGACACGTATGGAGATTAATCTTCTGCCATCTAGACTACTTTCATGGGAGGGCGGTATTCGACCGGGAAAATGCTGGAATGGTTCTCGATTCATATATAGGGGAATAAATACCCTACCAGATAACGGAAGCAGACAGTCGCAGTCGAAACACTGAACGAATAGCGGCCGATTGGTCGAAACCATCCAGTCAACATAGTTACAAGTTCGTTATAAATTAGTAAAGTAGTGTTATAGGTTAGACTTCGGACAGTAAGAATGGTGTTTTTGTTACGCTATTTTCTGATGTTGGTAAAAACTACTGCGCTATTATGATGCAGGTCAGTTTTGGACCATAGTTTCGAAAATGCTCAATATTTTCGTATTGGTTTTTGGTATTATTCTTTAGATTTTTTCTGCACATATCAACGGTGCATTACCATATTACTGTATTCAGGGTCAATTCAACAATATTTTGATATCTACAGAAGAATTTTTTGGATTTTTTTTATGTAAAAGTGGCTTGAAAAAATTTCAATACTGATCCTTTTTGTTGTACCTGAGCTTATGAAACGAGTGGTTCTTCTCACAACACAAAAAAGAGATATTTTTAACAAACTTGAAAAGCCGTCAAAAATGACATCAAACACATTGCTTTTTTTCTTCTTTTACAATTGAGAGCAATTGATGATGATCAGTTAACAAAAAAATGTGAGGAATTTTCTAAAGTATATCATGAAGACATCAGTGAAGCTGAACTGACCTCAGAATGTTCACTTTTGCAACATTGTCTGCTCACCTTGAAAAATGAATCGGCTGCAAGTATTCCGGCATCTTGAGAAGGGACAAACTGGTGGGAACATTCCCAAATGTGGAAATTGCAACAAGAATTTTCCAGTGTCTAATGGTCACTAACAAAAAATTAATCAAGAAGGTCCATTTCACAAGAAAGCCTCACCAGTTTGTCCCTTATGTCTATAGAGAGTGACATTTTGTAGCAATTGGAGTTTGACGACATCATTGAAGATTTTTTCCAAACGAAATCACGGAAAAAGCTCATCATATTGTTGTAAGGCAATTTCTAATTCAATAAATATGTTTTATTAGAAGTACGCCTGTCTTCGATTTTTTTGGGGGCCCCAAGCGCCTGTGGGCCCAGGGCCCCTGCATCGCTTAAGACGACCCTGCATATACTACAATATATATGATGCATAAACAGAGCTCATTTCTCAAGATTTGATGGCAAGTACAGAGTCAATCTACTTGACACCATTTTTTGTAATCCGACTGATGAAAGAACAGCTCAGGTTGGCTTCGTGGCGCGTCGTACCTTTTCACCTAACGATTCTCTGGAGGCAAGTCTCACTTATATTTCAGGTTTTTTGAAATCTGCGTAGTACCACGTTGCATGTATTACTAAGAAAAGCTACTCGTCTTTTACAATAACTTATTCTTCCAGATTATTTTTCTGTTCCTTTAGGTTTTTTATTAGTCAGTATATATAGACAAGGGTATGCGGGGAATCCTTAATTTTATATTAATGAGTTCACCACCTACCGTCGCGTCGCGTACCATTAAGCTTGATGAATAAATTTAGTGGACGTGGATGTTAAAAAGAGCCGTACAGCACGGAACGCCATTAATATTATAATTTTGTGCGCCCTCAAAGGCAGATTTGGATGGTCCGTGAGTCGAAAAGTTTTTACTTACACCGGGGATATCCAAAAAGAATTACTACTGAGTTATTAACTTAACTGCTACCCAGACATGACCATGCAAAGTATGCAAAAATAGGAAGGAGCAAAAGAATATACTGCTGGAACAATGTGAAATTCAGATATAGAGTCCCAGTCCCATCTTAGTATCCACACTAAAATATTTCAAAAATTGCGAATTCTTGTAAAAGATTCAAGCAAAAATTCCACTACGACCTCCAAGGCATGCTCAAGGTAAAGTGAATATTTACAAACGGAACTCTTTTCACATCGGAACTGAAAAAAAGAGCAAACTTTACGACCGAACATCATGACCTCGACCATGGACTTCAAGCGAATTTGAGGACAAATTAAGGGCACAGAAAACAAGTTATAAAAAACGTTCGGCAGCACAGCTGTGAAGTTTGTGGGGATTACTCAGAGGCGACATTGACCATGACCTTGGGCACTACCTTGAACATGACCATGATCTTGATCATGCCAGTGACCTTGACTAAGATGTGGACATCACCTTGACCATGACCTTGAACATGGTATTGAAAATGACATTAACCACAACTTTAACCTTGACCATGACTTCTGTCATGACCTTGACTATGCCCTTGACTCCGAACTTGACCGTGACACTGAGCACGACGACCGTGACTTTGGCCACGATCTTCCAGTCAAGACAACAACCTCCAAACAATATATATCTTTTATACTGAAAATAGAAAAACCATGCAAATTGTAGCCCGAATATGACCTTGACTTCAAAGAAGATTTCGTGTCAAGATTGAATGTTATGCACCCGTCATGAACGCCTGATTGCAACTCTACGCTGGCCAGTGTTGAAAAAATCTTGGAAATCGTAAGGTCGATATTTAAACTCTAACGTCCATGAGCCATGCTTAACGTTAAACTGTTCATAAACAGAAATTCCGCAGCGTTGGTCCACAACGCTGACGCTAGGCTTGACGAAGTTTCTGCCGTTGTTGTTCCAGATTCAAACAATGAAACGGAACCCACAAGACACGTGCTTATTGCGACACATCAGCTAGTTTTTTCGCGCGATTATCGCTTTTTTGCTACGTTTTAGTTTATTCAAATAATATGACGAATTATCAGGAGATCTGTGTTACAAGTTTGATATTCAAATACGTGCAGGAGAATGCATTTTTTGATAAGGTTACGTGTCACGCGCCGTAACGGTAGCAAGCTTATGAGTTTAATTTGACTGCCACCGGCAACGGTGCGAGATTATACATACACCTCGATAGTACTTCAAGAATCGGTAGTTAATTTGGGTTTTCTTCCAGCTTCCAAAATACAGCAAAGTCCTACGTCAGCGTAGGAAAAATGGCAGCCCTAAGGAGGCATAGGCATCTAAAATTTGTGCTAATAAAACGGGCATGTTGCAGTAGAACGGTACCAGAGTTTCACCTGAACATAGCTACCTTAATGCTATATTTGATTATCCAAAAGATCATTCCAGATTAAATGAGAAACCGTAGCGCCCTCTATGAGACTCTGTGACAGCTGTTACTCTATTGACTATGTATACCTTGATAAGGTATGCGTTTCATAGATGGCGCTGTCTGTATGAGCATATACAACCATATTATAGGTGACTATAGCATCATGTATGAGACACTAATCATTTCAAAGGATATATTGTAAATGGAGAAGGGCTGTGACAAATTATCACCGAATAATAAACAAGACGACGGTTTTACTCTATCGGATTTGGATAGTCTCTCCTGATAGTTACAATTCATACGTCCTCGGTAGCATAATATCGTCCCTAAGGTAAGATCTTGTCGGACACCATCGTATCATCAAGATAAATATATGCGCGCAGCCTCAACCGTGAGCTGAAGACTTTTTTTCTTTGTCTGGCTCTGCATTTATGGTAATGCCGGGTTTTTGTCATGTTAATATTTAGGTACTATTAAAGGCTGTTTGAAATTAAAACGATGCTTAGACGACTGTATGGACACACACAGCCTACTGCCTTTATATTGACTCTTGGTTCAATTCACTTTGAATTTGACGAGTAACCATACCATATTTGAAATGGTGGACTACTACATAATGCTATTAGATACCTGCGGTTTCTACTTATGCGTACATGTATCTATACCGTTATAAACGTGGATATTCGTATCTGATGCAATATGAAGAGATCCAAATCTTTAATATTATATATGTATATTCCAGTAAAAGCAGGTCAATTCGAAGCAGGTCAAGGAAACCCAAGAAAAGAGCAAAAAGGTCTAAGGTAATCCAGGCTGAACCGTGGCAACCTAAGGCGATCTGAGGAGGTCGAGGAGATTCCAAGGTAATCCAAGAAAATCCAAGGCATTCTGAGTAACTTTAAGGAAATCTCATACTATCCAGGAATTTCCAACGATATGCATAGAAATATCTGCAAAAGGTGTCAGGGACCCTGACATATGGGGATGTCTTTTAAGTTTTGCATATGGAAATAAAACAACACGGTGGGTAGCTTTAAATGACTTTATTGTTTTTCGAATTATTCTCCACGAAGATTAATACACATCTGCATGTGCTCGAATCAATTTTCGAAGCACTTATTCCACTCGTTTGCTGGCAGATCGAAAATGGCATTTTTGAATGCGTCAACTGCTTCTCCTGGTGACTGGAACCTTTGACCACGCAGTCTGTTTTTAATTTTCGGGTAAGTAAAGAAATCGTTAGGCCTTAGATCGGGACTATATGGAGGATGGTCGAATAATTCCACGTTTTCTTCCGTTAAATACTGTCTTGTTTTTTGGGCTGTGTGCGAGCTTGCATTGCCTTGGTGGAGGATGATTCTTCTTTTGGGGTTGATTTTTCGAAGCTCGGTGATGACTTTTGGCAAACAAATGATGGTATAGCAATCTGCAGTAACAGTTCTTTGCTCATTTAGAGGAATTTTTGCAATATGACCCGCTTTTGACACAAATGTCGCGACCATCTATTTCGAAACACTTCAAGAACGGATTACTATTGTTGGCTTTTCTTCACCTTGGAACACTCAAACAGCCAACTGCCGTTTATTTTCTGGTTCATAACAGTAAATCCACGATTCATCACCACTAGCAATGCTGTACACATTTTTTGAGTTTGCGGAATTGAAACGGTAAAGCGTTTTTTGACACCACTTAACCCTGGCTGCTTTCTGCTCTTCAGTCAACAGGTATCCAACGAGAAAATAATTTTCTTACTCCTAATGCTTCATGTAAAATTTTTTGAATTGAGGTCTTCGAGATCTGCAAGGACGCCTCAATCTCGCGGTATGGTCACACGTCTATCTTCAATGATGAGTTTGCGCACAACATCGACGTTTTCCTGGGTGACTGCCGGTTTTGGTGCACCCAGCCTGAGATCGTCGCTAAGACTCACCCGTCCACGTTTGAATTCTCTATACCAACGGGAAATTGTCGACTGATGTGGCACTTCGTTGCCGAAAACAGACAGTAGCTCAGCAAGGCATTCCTGTTGCGATAATTGTCTCTGAAAGTTGTAATAAATTATGGCGCGAAAATTTTCTCGGTAGAGTTCCATTTTTCTAATGACTTGGTGACACTTAAAAATTCACTGTAGTGAGAACACTGCACGTATTGTTGTGAAACTTTGAATTTAAGTTTACTAAAGGGTGAGGTTCAGATTCAGTACTGACGTTCGATCCGGGCGGCCGACTATGTTTCTATATGCAAAACTTAAAAGACATCCCTCGTATTATTCAGATGTCAACGCATCTGTATTTTGGTAGTTTGGTAGTATACGCCAAGGTGATTGTTAGAGCTGTAACTATGGAAAGTAGAGTGAAATTCGCAGCTCTACTTGGCCACTAGCAAAAGTTATAGAAGTGGGGGGAGGAAGCATCGAGATTCTTAGGACTAAGATTTTCTCTACGGGTAACTACGTGTTTTATGATGGGGTACATCGGTTGTAGATGCTTCCGGTAAGAATGACGGCTGACGACCAGGCGGTGGTAGTCACTAATTAAGAAACAGGTACCCTAAAAGGCTTTTGGTATATGGAGTCATGACGATTACCATCTGGATGCAAGCAAATGGCTTGCAATTTATTATTCGAGAGCGGTTATACTTTTTGGAAGAATAAGTTAACTTCACTAGCTGTTAAGGCTGAGAACGACGAGATTTAAGACTAAAATGCGACTATGTAGGGTGGTTTGTGCTTACAGAACGATCTCCAGCCTTAAATAGCTGGTGAAGGCTGGTATCCCGCCAATTGATTTACGCTCTGCAAAGAGGGCGCCGAAGCCAGAAGCGGTGAAAGAGACGCGCTTTTTGCCTGATGACAGGAGAGATGGGATATAACTGGCTATGTTGTGTGGACATTAAAACTTGCATTTTGTCATAGGACATGGCTGTTTTGACAGCTACCTGGAGAGAGAGCACGCGAACTGCATCTATTGCGACCAAGAGGAGTATACTGCTAATCAGTGAATGTAGTAGATGAGGTGAATTCGAGATACGGCTTCAATTGACACTCGGTGAGAGACTCACTGATGACAACTGAGTTGATGTTCAAGCAATAGTGAGGTGGCGAGGTACATGAGGACAAAAACAGACCAAGGAACCGATAATAGATTCCTATTTGCTCAGTGGTACATGTACATTTGTACGGATATAACCTACAGGTTGGAGATGATTTGGATACCTTTGGTATGAGCACCTAACGCTACCCTCTATGAGGGAACGCTGCATACCGTTCTAGCGACTGGGGGTTTTAGGGGTATGCCGCTTCTGGAGGCTCTCACACTTGGTGCATGAAAGGAGGACAGAGTAATAAAAATCCCCTGCCAAAAAAAAGACGTAGATCGTTATTTATCCAAGAGACCCGTAGCATCTGCTTGCTCCATTACCAGAATGTAATGTTCAGGAGGCTCTTTTTTATACCGAAGCTGCCGCGCAGACAATAGCCTAAATACCGGGACAACGCGGTATGTTCTGATGCCTACCTGATGCTGTCCCGATTTCCCCTAAATATTACCAACCTTGAATCCTGTGTTGCAGTCAGAGATACTTGAAGCCATGCTATATACGAAAATGCTTGTCAAATTTAGCAAATACCCGCATTACAGTAGCGCACCAGATAACCGATATGCAGGTCAAACAAAAGTGAATCTCTAACCGCAGCGATTTTCATTTCAACAAATCTCGCCCATCGACAACAGGTGATAATTCGCATTGGAGATGATATATGGCCCGGCAGAAACGCGCACATACACACAAACAGACCCACCGTATAATATTCTCCATGGTCCGTCGACCAAAGCCGATCGTATCGATCTGAACGGTTGCAGGTCGTTTCTCATCGGCCATTCGCTTATCTAGACTTGGCTCTATGGGAGATTTCGCTTTTGTTTGTACCCAAGATCCGCCAGATTGTTGTGAATTTTTCTTTAGAAGGTGTATAGGATGGGAAAATATGTCGTAGTCGTATAAATTGTTGCAGAGAAAGCAATCATCATCACTAACAATATAGACATAAAATCGTGTTAAAGTTAGTCTGCCCAATTGGGTTACTCGATAGACCACTGATCGCAACCGGCTCCTAGAAAATGTTGCTAAAGCATCCAGGACGTAACTTTGAGAAGTATTGATTTTGGCCATGAAAATAATAATGTTTATTGGAGTATATCAAATACAAAATATATAATACTCACAAAAGGCTGGGGTCGGCAATGTCATTTTTCACCTCAGTCTACGAAAATACAAGATGTAAAACTTATTAATATATTATGGGTAGCAATGTTGAGTAAACATACTGTTATACCATTTAAAAAGAGAAATAGGAACAACTACTTTGAAGAGCCTGCATTTAAGTGGTTGTGATTTCAATTTACTGCAATTGTAATAGCATTTACTTTTAAAATTATAGATAGAAAATGCTTCGAAAAATTTGGAATAATCGTTAAGTATAGATAGTGCCGTCTAAAGGAAACAGTTTTTAAATTTAGATGTTGTATGGACCGATATATTGTACCAATTGTCATTGCGTAGTAAATAAATTCAGAGTTTTGCAGTTGGGTTTCTCATAGGTAACTTTCGCTCTCTCTGACAGACTAACTAGGCCCCGACTAAGGAAACAAATACCTGAGGGATTTATGTTAAGCTTTTATAAAGCAGGGTAGCATAAATGAGCAATACGCCATGTTGAAGTTTTAAAACACTTCCTCTGATATAATATGTGCTCTCGTATGGTAATATCGCTGTGACAAAACCTCATACAATATTTTTGACGAATTTAGATTTTCTGAACACTGAACACACACTTGACGTACCCTCACCCTACAAACACCAACGTCCAATTCGTCTGAAACGTCAAAAAACGAGGAATTTTTTTGTTTGCTTACCTGTATCTCCGCCGCCACTGGACTCATTTAGGAAAACTACACAGGCGTTTTGTCCTTGGCATAGCAGTAACCTTGAATCAAAATTTTATAAACATCCGAGTGGTACTTCCCAGGCTATACCTGCACATATGCGTGCCGCCATATAACATCGAAAGAACATCTCATATTCAAAATTTTTCGCGATTACAGCTGCTCGCCAGTGACCTAGGAAGTAATGCACTCCTTAATTTATTGACTCTTATTTCTCCGGGAGATCTGTGCTAGGCATGTATTTAGACATCAGGCAAAATCAACTACGATAACCATTATAGCTCAAACAGCTGATTAAATTTTATAAAAATTATCCCTCCTATTCACATTCTACCGTAATTTGTACCCATGATAATCTATCATAGCTTCGTCGGTACTTAACTGATAATTGCCTCCGTTGAAATATGCTGCTATAAAAAACTGATAATAGTGAGTGAATCATTCGGCTGTCAGAGGTAAAAAATGGACAAACGCGACGGGATTTTCATCACATTCCTGCATTTAGCGTGGTCATATTTTTCGACAAACCGAAAATGAAACACAAATTAAACTGTCAACACTTTTAGTCACCATTGCGATAATTGCGTGTTGGAAAAACAACGGTTCTGCAACAAGGTTGATGGGAGGTTGCTAAAACTCAAGCATGTGGACAAAACAAACATTGTTAGAGTTGGCTGATTATGTGCAAAAATCTTGGCAACCGGACAGATACAGTTCCAAGAAGTTGTTTATAAATCTCGAAACCAGAAACTTCCTTAATTCCTGTTAACGGATTTTCAATCACACACCGGTGGTGGAAAAGTACTTCCAACCTGCTTTGCTCATTAAGCAATGTCTAGTTTCCGCTTGGTTCTATCATATAATGGTGAAACTATTTATTGACTTTCAAAATAACAGTTAAAAATCTTAAAAATAAATATTTTCCGACTAAGTACTGTGAAATAATTGCATTTATTTGTTTACCAACAGCGGTGTAATAGTAATTCAGTAAATAGCAAATTAGCCTGACGAAAATAATGCGGCCTATAGTTTCTAGGTTTTGCGAACACTATGAAGCTAACTCGCCTCGACTTGGTTGTCGGTGTTACCATTTTCATTTATGGATACACTTGGTAGTCTGTCGGGGACCGTCGGGAGCGGCTCGTGTCTGATCGCGGTCGCCCGAGTGCGTGGGGCGCTGCGACTATTATGTGGGCTTGTTACCATTTTTTGATTTGGTTACTCACTTCTCACTCCTTAGTAGCCGTTTTGGTTACCGGATGTAGTATGCGTGCAATTAAACATGGATGAGTGTCGCTGCGTAATCGATCAACTACTTGAAAAGTCATTTTGCTTGTATAATTTTTCAGAAAAAAAGGATATCATAAAGAATGATTTTATGAAAAAAAGTTTTTTCAACTGAATCGACTGATCCTCATTTTTGACCACTGACTTGACTATACCCGTTGATTGGAACATCAAACAAATATAGTCAACTCAAGTGGTTATAATAGTTGAAGCTTTATGTTCTAAAGATCCTAATACTATCAGCATTTTTTGCGCCAAGTTACTCTCATTATCCTCTGTTTGTCAGTTAAAGTTTTGAGTAGCCAACGGGTACAAAATGTCCTTGAGTGGCAGAATAAAATTCGCCAATACTTCGGTCAGAAATTTGAGGCTTCTGGTGCTGGTCAGTAATTAATCTTTATTTCATTATAGCATCTCATATCGTTATGACCTCGGATGACTGGCCTGAACGTGAGTCATTTCTAAGCTAAATAAGCCAAGTGTGAAATTCAGATATAGTGTCTCGATGGTACTAAGGCCCGTATCGTCAGTCGTCCCTACAATTGTAGGGCGCGTTTATGGCCTCCTTGATTGTCATCCTTCTTTCTCCCCTTTAAAAATTTCTAGATTACACTTGTCCTGTGTTAGCGTCAGCGCTCTCCTATTGTGAAGATATGTTTTCTTTTTAAATTGTAGGAAATTTCAGGCTGATAAAACATGATATAACTCAAAAGCAAGCACAATTTGATGCGAATAGATGTTTGTGACATAACCTCAAAATATAGTTCTGACACGGAGAAGCAGGGACGACTGACGATACGGGCCTAAGGCTAGCCAATACATTTTCCCAGTTTTTCGTCACATCTTCTATTTTAAACAGCACTGCAAAGTTTATAGGAAATCATGGCAAAGTAACAGCTAGACCGACGCTTTAAGAAATTTCTTGTCTATTTGCATCCATGGCCGATAGTTTATACTGCGCACTTACATTAACATTATAAAAAATAGCTTCTTGACTCTACACCCCCACGCAACGCCGTCACAATGGTTTGTGGTCTACCACGCTGGATCCTCTGAGAGAAAAGCTAGTTACGGACATGTATAACAGAGGAATGGAAGGGATCAAGTAATGCCAGGACACTTATTAAGACCGGTACGCGCGCTGATGAACCCCGAGAGCTGAAGCAGAGACGCGTATGGGAAACATTTTTTAGTGGTAAATGCACGGGGAAAAATGTAAAGCGTGAAATATGCCTAATAGATGTGTAGTGTTGCCGAGGTTGAGAGCATATGAATGTACAAGCATCAAAAAGTTGAGATACACCCTGCCCCATCCCTTACAACGCCCAGCCTAAAAATGTTTAACCCCTACTAAATTTTTCTGAAAATGAGAAACGTCAGAAAACGAGGTTTGGGAAATATTTCATTTTCGACTTCTTTTTCAATCACAATACTTCCTTCCGTAATCCAGCTGCGTTGAATTAGTATTTAAGATTTACGAAATGTTATGAAGGAGAGGTTATATATGCTCTACCAACTATAGAAACAACACTACTTCCAGAGTTGCAGCTGCTACCTTTCACATTTTCTGTGCAACTCAGACACCCAGTTCACTGCCCTTTTAACAATACCAACCTGTTGCTGTTCAGAATAATTGGGCCACAGCAAGTACTCGCGTTTCATGAATAAGTAAAAGCAACTATGCCCGTTTCAAAAGAGAATCTGCAATAAAATCCGCATCCTGCGTCGTAACAAGGATTTATGAGGTTGCCTTTTTCTCAGTACTATTCGAAACGGTAAAAAGGAACGTAATATTTCTGAAAACAGTAGCTACTTTCTTGGCAGGATTAGGATATAAAACTTTTACGATCTCCAGCTGTCAATGCCGGGCTCGACAAATAGCAGCATGCATGTGCCAATCGATTCAAACGTAATTTCGGCTTGTTTAAAATTTAAATGATAAATCGATCGCTGATAGAGATTGTATTCAAATAAGAAGATGTAAAGTGTCTGCCAACTCTCTGCCTTCCGACAGGAAATCGACTGATTCATTCGATTGCATACATTTAAATTGCGAACGGCGAGTTTTGCTGTTTGTTCCGCGCCAAAGGTGCATTATGATAAACTGTGGCATAAACGACATGGTTTACTCTCATCTAAGTGTTTGTCGCGTTGGTTGGGTCATAGTTTGCTTTCTGAATAAGTGAAAATGAACTCTGGGGCGTTTCGACAACCTAAAAGTACCGTAGGCCACATACCGGGTACTTTCAGGTGGAATGCGTTAATTAATTCCTGAATTAAGAAGGCGGCAAAAAAGGGAATGAAAAAAGGAACTGTTAATGTGACGTCTTTACTTATGCTGTAGTTTTCATGCTGATAATCGACCATGCTTGGCTGATCGATTTGAACTACATATGATCAAAATTCCTTTTTATTGTACGATGTTTTGGTGCCAACGGTGACCGTCTTGAAGTACAATTGACAGATTTTTGAAAATAGATTTTATCTGTCTTCGAGGTGGCACTTTGCCTTTTCCTTTCGTTTTCACATTTCTATACATTGTGCTACAATAATTGTCTAAATTCTTAACTGCTTTTTATTTAATGTATCAGTCACGTTGCTCTCATCCATCGTCTCGAAAACATCGAAAGTCAACCTCCGATAAGCCGAAAACTCACCTAGAATTGTTGTGGCACCATATCTGTTTATTGCTATTCAACCTTTGACTAGAATGCTGCATGTGCATTGTTTATGGGCCGTCAATAGGGAAAAGCTTTTCTTGAAAACACACATTACAGTAACCGTTATCTTTACAATTTGTTGAATCTCAAATTCAAAGACTTTCCACCTATACACCCAAGATAGCTACCGACCACAACTAGTACACTCTGTATACTTTACGTAAGAGGTTTACCCAAAAGACTTGGAAGTGTTTGCAGAAAGTCTAATCTCAGGACTGTTTTTAGAACAACTAAAAAATATACACATAAGATTCAATATATAAAAATGATGTCAATGACCATAATTTGCTTCGGTTGGGCTCAAACAAGATCGATGCAGCTGGTCGTGCAGTTAAGGCGTTCGCTCTTACTCAAGGGCTGACTCAACTGGTGACGGCCCCTACTTTTTTTGCCCCGCGTCTCGTCACATGCCAGTGTCCTGCTGGATCTCTTTCTGACGACGCATCCTGTTCCTTACAGCTCTGCTGTCTTGTCTCCCCTGGGTAACTCAGACCACTGTGTTATGGAGGTTAGGTTTCGGTTAGAACCCGCTGTTTCAGCAGAAACTCGCACAGGCCGCAAAATTTGGCATTACTTAAATGCCGACTGGGAGGGGCTCAGAGAATTCTTGTCTAGCTTTCCTTGGAAACATGTCTGTTTCACTGACGTGGATGTGTCGGCTGTCTGTTCTTCGATAACCGAAACACGTCGGAATGGAGGAATACATCCCTGACACAGTGAAAGTGCCTAAACCAGGTCCAACGGCTGGTTTAACAAGTTGTGTGACACTGCTCGCCAGCAGAAGATCAAGGCACACAGAACCTTCTTACAAAACCCCACTGTAGAGAACACGCAAGCCGAGGTCGAGTCCAGAAACAAATTAATATAACGAAGCGAAGAGACTTCTTCTCTACCCTTCCTTGGAGAAATGTCTGTTCACTGACGCGGATGCGTCGGCTGTCTGCTCTTCGATAACCGAAATAATCCACGTCGGAATGGAGGAATACATGCCTGATACTGCTGATATAACAGAAGTGCTTGATTGTGTCAGTATTTGCACCACTTACTTGATTTGTTTAATGGGCAGTTCAGAGTCTTAGAGCCGTATCGTGAGTCGTTCCTCTATATGCATCAAATTGTTCATGCACATAACTCCAGAATAGGAAAGCGCTAAGTCTATGACAGTTAAGGAGGCCATAAAGGCGTCCTACAATTGTAGAAACGATTGACGATACGGCCCTTAATCCTTAAGCTTATTACATACTAGTAGACCCCGTTGCGCAATTTGTCTATAGGCAGTCTGGAGACGGTCTCGGGACACAATATATAGATGGTCTACAGTCATCCTTCTTTGCCTTGTCTAGCGTTCATACGATAATGAGAATTTTTTGGTCTTATGTTGGTTTTCGCAATCAAGGACATTGTTTTGTGTGGAATGGATTAGAATATGTCTCGTGGTCCCTCAGAATGTTTTATTTACTTTTGTCCGTTAACAGAGCAATGAAGTTTTTTATGTTTGGAACTTTAGTATTATTACACTAGTTAATTATAAATTCCACGTACTTATTTTGTTCTCATATAATAAAATATTGGCTTTCTGACCAGATTTTTTTGTTTATTCTGTGACCTACTACTAGTCCACGTAACCTTCCCAAGGTAGTGCACCGAGCAGGGCGTATTTATATGCGCTGACGGTAGAACAACCCTGAGGGGTTTAGTATTGCCGAGGACAAGCCCACTTCTAGTTCAGACTGCTACGGCTATACAGAGCTTGGTACGATCCAAAGAACTGGCCCGGACTTGGGTTCCCTGGCACAGCGCAGTACCGGGTAATGAGACAGCTGATTATCTAGTTAGAGTGTGATTAAAGAGCTACTGCATGGATCACAACATAGCCCACACTGAATGCAAGGGCGTAAGGGACCTGGGGAGGACAAGACAGTGTTCCCCACTTTGCATGCTCAGTGTACTGACTTCCGGGCAATAAAGAAGGTTTGACAGATTAGTAAGTGAGAATTTAAAGTAGAGTGTTGATACATTCATCATCGACAAAAAGTCTAGTTGTCAGGTTTGTCCTCCACAACACTACTACTACTACAAACCCCCAAGGCTATAGAATTAGCACCAAGACTGTGGAATGAGTATGTTACCACAGAATTCTTCCTTTTAGTAGGTAAAGCCTGAAGTATGTCGGGGCTGGCCTAGCGCCGTCGAAGCTAACGCTTGCTTCACATAGCAGGGGTCTCAGCGCATACAGGACTTTCTTGCAATCTAGTCGTTAATTGTGCGTTAGTCCAGACACAAGGTTGCGAGAAAGGAGTTTTAAGATTCTTGAACCATAAGTCGAGGTTTGGAATACGCTACTCCTAAGAATCTACTATGTCAACCTTGCTTATGCCTGTTGCTTTGTAGAGAACACAATCCGACTTATCAGTGACACCACTTACTTGACATCAATTACGCTGTTCACATTTCCCGAAAAAGTTCTACTGCCTTTACTAGTCGAATGGTACTCATCTTCAAGAGCTTTTCCTTAATTCGCGCTTAAGTTTAGAAACCTGTAGGGCCTTCGTCGAAAACAGAAGAATCGTGTTTCGACTCACTGAGAACGAAAGAACGCCTGACGAATGCGTGGAAGTAGAATATAGTCAGGCATGCCAATTTCGTTCAACCTTCCGTGTCAAAGGTTTCCATATCAGAAACATCTGCTGTTCCATCTTCTTGTACCTGCCTAATGAATTAAAACGGAATTTCCCAGGAAACTTCACAGATACACACGAATGAGATACCCAATTAGACGAAACAAGAAACGTAACGTTAGATACGCCCCGAGTTGCCGAAAAACGAGGTCGTGGCTCCCAAGAATGAACGAGACCCATAAAACCGAGTACAAAGCGTACGGAGACAATAAAGAATCTGTAACAATCTACGTTAAAAGTCCTAATCTCCATACGCGGACCACATAGATGATGGAGATCTGCAGATAAGCTACTCCCACTTTTTATTCACGGTCGGTGAGGAGCTTCAGATCTTACAGGCCCGGATTTTCATTTTGATGTCTTGGAATATTTTATTTTTCAGACTCACATCTGCATACTGAATTCTGAATATCATATCATTCACTTGGTTATTTACAAACTCAGAAAATATTTGTATCTTTGCAGGAAGAAGAAGTGATTCAAAACATACAATAAAGTTGCAAAGATCTGATGAAGTTTGTTACATTTCATAATTGAGTGTCAATATTTAAGGGGGAGATTTTTGTTTCCATTTTAAGAAGACTTCATATGAACATGCCTATGCGCTTAACGTCTTAATTTTTGATACAGAGTGGTAGAGTTTTCAATAAAGTTAGTCGGTGGCATCCCCTGGCTTTTCTTAAAATAAAGAAATCGGTATTCATTTGTGAGCAGATTTGACGATTTTTTCTAGACCTCTCACGGTTTTCTTCTAAAGAAATAAAAGCTATTTCTCTGTATGGTGATATTGACATATTTAGCGATATTGCTATGATCATGCAGAGAAGCGATTTTTATTTTTTTAAGAGAAAACTGTGCAGCGAATTGGAAAAAATTGTAAGAAAAAATTTGCTTAGAAATGACTGAGGATTTCGAAAATAATTTTTGTTTAATAGTAATAATAGCTTTATTGTCCAACAGTTTCCCATTGATAGGACAATTTATAAACATAATACAAAAGCAAAAAAAAAGCGAAAAAAAGAACAACAAATGCAACACAGGTATAAATTTGTAACATGAGCTATTGGTACGAATAAGCCTTAGCTGCCTTTAGCAGGTAATTAGCATTTGACGTAAATACGAGTATATCACAATAACATCCAATTCTGTTCAAGTTAGAGCACATTACATATAACGATGACTTGAGAAGAATGTTTGTCCTAGCTCTAGGAAGCCCGAATATTTTATGATTGCGAGATGCAAACGTTGGAGTTCGAAACTTGATCTGTTCCAGGATCATGGGGCAATCAATTAAATTGTTGATCATTTTGTAAACAAATATTATTGAGGCACAGTACCTACGTTTTTTCAAAGTCAACATGTCTAAGCGACTACATAGTTCCTCATTACTTGTACCTCTCTCTGGATATGTTCCATCAATCCTAAACAGAACAAACTTCATAAACTTCCGTTGTACTCTTTCAATAGCTGTGCTATAGCATTCTAGCATTCATAGTAAGGGCTCCAAATAATACTACAATATTCGACTTTGGATCTAACATAAGCATAATATAATAGCTTAATAGACTTTCTGTTATGAAAATTCCTGCAATTGCTTACTATGAAACCATAAGCCGCCAATGCTTCTGATGCTTTTTTATTTTTATGCTGACTAAAAGTTAACTTTTGATCATAGATTATACCTAAATCACGTACATCAGAGCATCTTTCTAGCACAGACCCATCAAAGGAGTACGGATATTTCCAAACATTAATTTTCCTGGTATATACTTCCTCACATGAAGCTCCAACTTGTTTTCTACACACCAAGACAGCACAAAATTTAATTGGTGTTGTAGCTTGATACAATCATCAGGAGTATTTATCTGCGAATAAATTTTTAGGTCGTCAGCAAAGCATAGGCGTTCACATTCAACTGAGTCACAGAGGTCATTAATAAATATCAAAAAGAGTAATGGTCCCAGTTTGGACACCTGAGGAACTCCAGAAGGTGCCAAGTAGGTCTCAGATTGGAAGCCATTATAGCTTACAAATTGTCTACGATCGGATAAGTAAGATTTCATCAACTCAAGTGCACCTAACTTATTTAATAAAGTTTTGTGGTTAATTTTATCGAAAGCCTTCGAAAAGTCGGTGTAAATAACTCCAACTTGCTCATTACTATCAATTGCTTCCGAGAGGTACTGCGTTATTATAAATGTGGTTGTTGAGCGATTAGCGACAAATCCGTGTTGATGCAATGACAGCTGACGCTGGGCGGCAGTGTAAATGCGACTGTACAAGACTATTTCAAAGACTTTCGAGAACATGCATAATATAGAGATTGCCCTGTAATTCTCAATATCTGACTTATCCGCTCACTTAAGAGAAATCAACTATGCCAAAATTAGCAGGTCAAATTCTTTAGGGCCGCCACTGGTGGAAATTAAAACATTATAGTGCATTGAAAAATGTCTGCTAATACATGATTGTTGAAGATAGTTGATGAAGTTAATAGCAAATAATTTATTTTAAAAACTTTACCATCCTGTATTTCAAAACTTGAGACGTATAGGACATACGTTCATATTAAGTTACCTTCTCGAAATGGAATGAAAAAAAAACATCCCCTCGAATCGAAATTCAATTAGGAATTACCCTGAATAGATTGATGCAACAGTAATGACCAGGTTTCAAAGTCTCGATACCTGGGGAAATTTTCCAATATTTGTAATATGTATTCTCTAATGCAATGGGAAGTAATCTAGCTGGAAGCATTACGATACGGTCTGACTACCACACAACATATTTTTCAACTTGCTGACCCGTTGGCTGGCGACAACCCCAAAAAACCATCTTTTTATCATTTGGAGAACAATTTTAGTTTCCTTCAGGGCCTCCAACAAAGATTCGTCAATATTTAAACGTGAACATGTTATACCTCAAATACTGTGGGCAGACCCACCGGGAATAGAAAGGATAGAAAACACTTTCACTTTACAGAGATTCTACGAATAGATCCCAGTTACAGATTTTGCCATCATTTCAAAAAGGAATGTCTGCAAAGCCAGAATTTCGACACCTTGTTTGTTAGGCACTCTACACCAAAACGTCAGGGAATATGAAAATCTAAAGACAACTCAAACCTCATACACTTCGCGTCAAAACAAACATCTGCTTGTCGCTACCTGCTCAGGAATTTATGACCCGCTGGCCAATAGCAGCATACGAATTTCAACACTGCGCGCTAGTATTTGCCTTGGCGGAAAGTAAATAAAACCTAAATGCACGCTAAATCATGAAACGTACCGTCCTAAAGCCGACCCTGCAATTCAGCTGGTTTCAAAAGATGGAATTCAGAGAACCGACTTTGGAACGGTTTACGTGAGGTCAAGAGGTGCTCTCTGTATTCTAGAGAAACTGCAGGAAAATCGTAAAATTTATTCAATGCCCAAAGCTCTGTTTTTTTTCTTGTTAGAGGTATAAAAACGATGCTTTCAAATATAAGTGGTTCGTCTAGGTCTAAGAGGCTTGACATCTATGGCGCTAGCAGAGGCGCATCTTCCTTTATCAATATTGTATCATGATTCTTTTTTGATTAATGGAATTTATTCATCGTGCAGGGCTCTGTTTTTTGTTATAAGAGCAATAAAAAGGGCGCTTTTAAAAATCAGTGGTTTGTCTAGGAGATTTGACGCCTGTGAGGCTAGCAGAGGCGCATATTCCTCTATCAATTTTTATCATGATCCTTTTCTGATTGTTTAATGAAGAAGTTTCGTTTCACTTTTTTATGTAGTATTGGACCATATGCACACGATTAGTATTATACGCTGAACGTACAAAAAGCCTAGCCAAATGGAGCGAAAGATGTAAGATTAAAGGATTTACTGACATTTCGGCCGCCTTGGTAGACCTTAGTACACTACAGTAGGGTAGAGGTAGTACAGTAGACTAGACTTTGTACTAAAGTACAAAATTCCGCGGTGACCAAAACGTCAGTAAATCTCTTAATTTTACATCTGCGGTTTTATCTAATGTCCAATGGTCCAAAGGAAGGTAGTTGAACAAGGCAACTACAGGATAAGGCTTAGGAGATACAGTGAGCCTTATTTTCACTATAAGTTTGTCCATGGATATCGATGAGAACTTCCAGTAGTCGAAATTCTAGACATTTGTCCCTACATCGAGACAGTACGAATTTCTGACGAGAACACCCACTTAACTAAAAAGAAATTGGACCTAGTGAAAGTTCCTAGAAAGGTGGAACAACTAGGACAAGAAAGGCAAAGGAGTTCATCAAAGAGCGAAGGCCCGCATTTACCTGACAAGACACTGTCGTCTAAATCGACATATGAGGCGCTAGGGTCTGGCATAGCAGGCTTCATGCAGAGAGGAGACCCCAGTGCATCATCTGTGCCACTGTTTCAGATAGAAGTAGCCACGAACCTAACAGCAAAAAGCTACACGCAAGGCCCTGTGTCAAGGCTACGGAGTCTGATTAAAGGATCACGGCTGAACACAGTGCTTCATAAAGTGTGTGTGGGAGTCAGAAAAGATCGATGTGGGTCCCAGTGACGTTAAGGCTAGCAAGTCAACCCCTTTCTTTTGTATTCTAATCTGTGGTGTAAGATGCAGGAAGGCATATACGTGACCCTACTTGAATCACCAAATGAATTATTCAGTTTTCTGAGAGCTGCATTCAATCCGCGATAGCTGGATTAGCGCTGACCTAAAAAACGGAAAACCCTTTTAAGGGCCGTATCAGTAAACAACATAGGGAGGATTATCATTTTTTCATGACACGGAAAAGCACGGCTTAAATTACACGCCCTATGAATTTTTCACGCGGCGTATCGAAAGAAATAACCTACGTGGATTTTATCCCTTTCCCTCGGAGTATTTGGCATGAAAGGGTCATTCATGCTAAGATGTTGAGAGTGAAATTTATTTATAAGTTTACGGAAGGTGAAGTGAAAAAGTAGCACTTGGGATTTATAATCACCTCATTTTTAAAGCATAGGGATTTTTTTAGTATATCTATTGATTTACGTATTCACTAAGACGATGCTTCATACCAGTGGTGACGAACAAGTTAATTATTCATTTCATTACATTATTAATTGACACTTAACATGAAAACTCAATTTTTATATCAAGATCGATAATGAAACAATGTAATTGAATGTTTTCAGTATGTATATTTGTTACTTACGCAATATTATTGTACTTGTACGTTTGGTTTCGCACTTAAATTATTAATTATTGTTAACGTAAGTAGTTTTTTACCTTTTTAAGAATGTCACCTAAAATGTGCTCGCATTTCAGCACTGACATTATTATTTTTCAAAACATGGTGGGTGGTTTTGGGCCATTTCAAGACTTGGGATGTCTTAGAGAGCACCACAAGTCTAACGGAGGTAGGTATATGTTTCCAAAGATAAGGTACTATTATTGTGTTGATAGAACGGTGTCACTTGGTAGTCAAATGAGTCAAAAGTATGCACTAAAACTTTGAGCGCTGAGAAACGGAGATACCAAGGAATCTTGGATCAACAAATGTCCACTACTGTCACTGGCGTGCTTCACCGCGATACGATATAAAACTTTCTAGCTAGTAGGAATCGACAACTTGATCAGCCGAAAATCTGGTCCCAGCAAGGCGAAGTAATATGAACTACAGGTGGAGAAACGATTAGGGCTGGCGCAGACAGACAAGCGTTCAGCGTTCAAACCGCGTTCGTCAGGTCGGTTCCTCATACGAGTTCTAACTCATACAGTTTTACGAAGATTACTTGCAGGTGAAACATGTATTTCGATAGTTCGTCTTCAGAAGACGAAGCGTTGCTTTTGTGGGCTTTGAACGAGTCTAATAGGAAAAAAAGATACTGTTGTCATCCGATTAATTGTGAGGAAGATGAAATAGGAGAGTTTAGTGTTCTTCTTCCTGCATTGCTTGAAGATGGAGAACGATGTTTTATTTACTTCCGAATGTCATTAAGTAGTTTTAATGATTTGCATGATTATATAAAAAAGGAAATAGGTAAAGACACCAATTGAAGAAAGGCTATATCAACAAAAGAAAGATTAGCGGTATTTTCCCGTTTCCGTATTTCAGGCCATGTTGCATTTTTTTAACCATTTTCATAGTCTGTGTTACTAATATCATATAAAATCGAGGAGTACCCCGATATCTTTGTATTTCTGACAATAAAACGCAAAAACGCGAGCGCTCACACTGACCGCCGCGGTCTGACTGCCGCTGTGTCTGCGCTACTCTATAGAGATCTATTATGTTCTGAAAAGAACGCTTCAGGGCGTTTGACGTTAGCGACCCTCCTTGAATGGAGATTTAAAAAAAAGATTAATGCCAACGTTTTGACAATAATAGAGTAGCTGAAAAGCAATTTTCAGAAGCTAATATAATCGATGGAAAATGTTGTAATATGCAAGAGGGCGCAAAGGCGGGCACTACTGTAATATCATTTTTCATACACGATTTCTAACATTCGATAAAATGATCTATTTCATCTTTTCCGAGGGTATTTTATTTCAAAGTTATAGCAGATGCAAGTCAGTCAGTTTTTATATTGACCGCGTTGTGTTAATGAAGGCATACCTATAAATAAGATACGTGGATAACAATCTGTTGTTTTCCTTTTAAGATCGATAAGATGCCTACTTCCCCATTCAGAGTAGGTTTTGTGACATTTAAGTTTTTTTCAAAGCTATATTCGGATAAGTATACCCATTTCGTTCGCCTGTAACAACGTCGAACAAAAATCAACAATTTCCACTGGTGAAGCTTGAAAGTTAAAAGAAAACTGTTGAACGTTAGTAGAAATTCTTGCATATCGACAGTATTAACTAAACCTATTCCTTGGATATTTCGGCTGCATATAACCCGAACCTGTTTTTTTGCTCGATGGTAAGCTTCAAAAGATGAAAATCGCCACCTACCAGTGCTTTTGCCATGCTGATGTTCATCGCCATCACGTCTTCATGATCAAAAGGCCCTTAGGCACTCTGTCTCATACTGCTCGTAATATGCATTTATTCAATATTTTCTACCTTCCAAAATCACGCATTGAGCAGAATATTTCATATGGTGTACCGTTAAACACATTATTTGCTCTCTTGCTTCTTTGCTCTGCCTTGCTCATCGTGAGTATATCCAGTACGAAAATCTGCTCTAATATATTTTCCAGAGAAAGTAAGGTACGCCGTTTTCTGATTTGCACTTTGGCAGGCAATGATAGGCAAGTTAGCCAATAGTATGCACTAAAACTATACAATTTTGGCGACAAACAATGCATTGTAAACATATAGGCTAAGCTTCTTCTAATTTGTTCGAATTCGTTCACATTACCCACCAAACCCACGTCCTGGATAAAAGCGGGTGCGTAAAACTCTTCTACTGATAATAACAAAAATCAAAACATGTATGTGTACAGAGCTTATACTAGTCAGTTGGATTTCCAACGATTGTGATGCTCAATATGCGCTAAAAACATCCTTCCAATATTCGTAGTAACTTGACCTAAACCCATTTGGTTGAGTGGATACCACATGGGTATTGAAGCACCACCACGATAAACATTAATAACCTAGTACCATTTTACAGCCGTCAATATCAAAACAATCGCCATGATTCACAGCCCACCCTCTGAACTAGATCAAACATCGGTCGCGTTTTCAACCACAGATGTCCATACCCTTTACCTTCCCGCCCTTCGAACTTGTCAACGCGCCCTTTTCTTCCCTTAATCCGTCGCATTTCCCACGTACCCGCATTCATCGCCCAGCATTTTGCCAAAATAGAAGGGTTTCTCGGCCATTGTGGACCACCCCAATTATCGACATCGCAGATCAGTGCTGCACGACGCGGCATATTGAGAATAACCGGACCGTGTACTTCAAAATTGCACCGGGACGGCTGAGTGTGTTTATATAGGGTGAGCCACATTATTGCTGAGGATCAAGACAATGTACGGTAGGTCATATTGCAAACAATGGTAGTATGAGTTGCTTTTTTGCCATATTCGTTGTAATATGCTAGATCTCAGATTTGTCAACACATGAAGAGATTCCTCCTTTCTCTTGTAAACGCACTAGGAAATATTCTCGCTCAATAATTTATTACTAAGTAAAGGGAGGGTCATCAGTTGGTTTTTTTAAGTGCGTATTATTTTGACAATTGGACACACCTCCATGCTCAACATATTGCCAGATGTACTCTTTCAAACTTCCGCAGTGAGCAATGGATCGTTTTAATCTATTTTCAAAGTGAGTGCTGTTCACAGAGCACAACAAGTGGGCATCAGTCGCACTCCTGTGTGGCTAATATCGCATAACGACCTGGGATTATTTCCCTATAAGGTGCAACTTGTGCAAGAGTTGAAACAACAGCCGCTTCGATATCGTTTCTGTGTGGGCTCTAAATCCATTGGAAACGGACGTCAATTTTGGTCGCCAAAGCATCTTTTCGGACGCATCCCATTTCCATCTGGGAGATTACGTTAGCAAGCAGAACTGCAGGATTGGGGTTCTGAAAATCCGCATGTCGTCATAGAAAAACCAATGCATCCAAAAAGAGTAACTGTTTGGTGCGGCTTTTGGAGTGGTGCGATTATTGGTCCCTACTTTTTTCAAGATGAAGATGGTAACAGCGTGACGGTAAACGGGGAATGCTATAGAGACATGTCTCTGGTTCCAGCATCATCAAACAATTGATGTTCTTAACGCGTTGACTGCCGTAATACTAAAAAAATCGGTCCCTGGAGCCAATTTTTTTCTTCCAAATGCCAGTTTTAGTATCCTAGAACACCCGTGAGGTTTTGTTTTTAAAAAAAAAAATTGTTTTCATATTTTTTTTTTCATGTTTCTTGGTTAGACCCACCGCATGGTCAAGCGGTCTCAACATATGAAATTTTTACCCGATGGCCGCGTGAAACAAATGTTGCGTCTCACCGACTTGTACCGACCGGTCGGCCGGTGCGAGCCGGACAATGTATCAGAAGCAAATGCTCTTAATCTGTCTCAGTCTAGTTTATGCGGTATTCATCGGATTTGTTCCAGTCTTGCTTAGAAGCTTGAGTTGTAAACCTATGAAATTTGTATTGTTTGTTCAATCAAATGAATGTCTTATGAAAAAGAGTAAAGGCGGTTGCAGCAATTGTGGCAGGTAAATGTTTTGTATACAGGGTTATCCAAATTAAGTGTCCACCATTAGTAACTTTGTTATTAGTGAAAATACAAAGTTGTTTGAATTAGCAAACTAGTAGCATTTTTAACGCTGGTAAAAATGAGAAATAAAAAAAAACAATTGAGAGTCGTTATTTTGATTTTTTTCAGTAAAATAACATTTTTTAAGTGGAAACCCCTGTATATTATATTTTTTTCTGTTAAAGCATCAAATTTTAAACAAAAAAGTTCATAATGACTTTTCCGCTAAAGTCAAAAATAAAGTCAAAATAACGATAAATATTTTTAATTATTTGCAGTATTATAATATTAAGACGGCTATGAAAACAACATGGCGTTCGCGATTTGACAGCATTAAGATAAGCGACAAATTGTTAAACTGGACATACTCGCAACTAGAAGGCTTTGGAAAACAATGATGGTACGATAACCTTGACGCGTTAAAGACTGCAGTTAGGGAAAAGATAACCCAGATAGATGGTAGGACCATACTTAAGACAGTTCGAGCAGTTGAAAAACGTGCCCAAAAATGTATTGAAGAACAAGGTGGTGTTTTCGAGCATCTTCTTTAAAAAAAATTGTTATTGTATTTTGTAAGATTATAAGTTGATGTTGAAAATAAAGTTTGTCGATACAATTTAATTGTTTCAGATTGGAGGCCATAACTTCAACAATTTGTAACCTAGGAGAAAAGTTATTGTAAGCTTTTTTGTTTAAAATTTGATGCTTTAACAGAAAAAAATATAATATACAGGGGTTTCCATTTAAAAAAATGTTATTTTACTGAAAAAAATCAAAATAACGACTCTCAATTGTTTTTTTTTTATTTCTCATTTTTACCAGCGTTAAAAATGCTACTAGTTTGCTTATTCAAACAACTTTGTATTTTCACTAATAACAAAGTTACTAATGGTGGACACTTAATTTGGATAACCCTGTATATTGAAATATGTAATTGTGAGTCACTAGTGACGATGCCCTGCCATTTTTTTGTATAGGCCAATGTAAAAGTAAAAAATATATAAAATTCTGTTTATCTGTCTATCTGTAAACTTATCTGACGAAAATGTCGATCAGCCGTTTGGTGAATCGTCTGAAGAATACGTTCCAAGTAGCGATCATGAATCCGACGATTCTACAGAAGAACCACTGTTACCGAAACGCACGTAGTAGTGACGAAGAATCTGTTGATGGTGACCAGCTTATTTGGAGTCCCGTAACTGGATCGAATTTGGAGCATTTCGTATTTACAGAACCTAATCCCGGAGTGAATATGCAACTTTATGCAAACTATTATGATAAATCGCCCCTGGCGTTCTACTATCTATTTGTAGATGATTAATTGTTCAAAATGATGGTCACGGAATGAAACAGGTACGCAGCTCAGTGTCTGGCTAAAGAAGTTACACGAGGGGCTAGAGTTCATCAGTGGCAGGATACAAGTGTTGACGAAATGAAAAAATTCATTGGTATACTGATCTGGATGGCTCTTGTTCAACACCCAAGTATTGAATCATATTGGCCAAGAATGAACATATACCAGAATGCGATAAAATCTGGAATGTCTCGTAATCGATTCCAAATAATGTTGAAAATGTGGCGCTTCAGCAACAATGAAAATGTGTTCACAGATAGACTGCAGAAAATATCGCCTCTCACAGAAAACTCAATCAAAATTTTACACCGACCGAAGCTCTTTGTATTGACGAATCCCTTGTTCCTTTCCGAGGTCGGTTGTCTTTTCTAGAATAAATTAAAGATAAAAGCACAAGTTTGGAATAAAACTATACAAAATCTGCATTGAAAAGGGATATACTTACAATATGTTGATTTATTGTGGACAAGACAAGGTAGAGGGTCAATCTTCATCCCAAAAAGTAGTACTCACTCTTGCAAAGGACTTGCTTGTACAAGTGTCGAGTTGGCACATGCTTTACTTGCCAAGAACACTCAGTTAGTTGGGACTCTCCGATCGAATCGAAAATGAATCCTAAACAAGTTCTTGATAAAAAGCTTAAAAAAGGAGAACTCAGGCAGCTTTAAGCAACTGAGGTATAATTATCCAGAAGTGGAAGGACAAAAGAGATGTGCTTACCTTATCCACAAAACACACCGATGAGTTACTAATCATCAGAGCTAGCAATAATAAAGAATTGCAAAAACCTGCTGCTGAGATTGACTACAACAAACTTGAAGCCTATATTGACTTGTCGGATCAAATGAAGTCTTATACCAGCTCATTCCGCAGAGGGGTGAAGTGGTACCGCAAGCTGGATATTGAGCTTCTTATTATTATTAAATGCACATGTTTTGCACCAAGAAGTAGCCAACGAAAAAATGTCCATCACAAAATTCAAGTAGGAAATCGTAAACAGACTCTTAGGTTTTGACGTTGATCAGCATACGCATAGTGTTTTTGAAGATCAACATTCTTTGGAGGATGTTGGTACCAACAACCGACGTCGATGCGTTTTTTGTTATGAAAAGCTTCAAATAGAATCTGGGCGAGCTCAGGCACAAAGAAAAACTCCGCGAACAAAACTAAAGTGCATGTGAAAAATATTTTTGCCTTAAGTGTTTTTTCCAGGTACATAAGTGTACCAAATAATTGTTGAGTGTTTTCATGTTTTTTGTTTTATATTTATGAGAAATATATATATATATATATTTTTTTGTTGTATTCCACTTCATAAAGACGTTCCTTTGCAATATTTTTCGTTTTAATTATCTACGTATATATCAGGCCATGAGTACCTACTCATCGGTCACGGATCCAAAAACCAAAAACAGGTTTAGACGTTTACAGCCGTGGTGTTTCAGCCCCATATAACTTATATAGGACTGAGAGAACGACCCTGGCTCACGCGGCTATATTGCAGAATTTCTGACGAGACAACTAAGGTGTGTCACGCGGCTGTTATCGAAAACAACCGGAGATGCCTAGTACCTATAATGGAGTATAATTTTAACTCCTCAACCTGTTATTATTGAGGTTTTAGTCTACTTGTGTCCGAGCTATTGCTAAATAATGTCAAGAAAATTTGCTTGAAAGTAATAGCTAGGAAAGGTCGAACTTTGTTGCGCTGCATTTTCTTTTCAAGGAAGTAGATATTTTTGCTTTTAACCTCTTAAGGTCCACATTTAAATAACGCTTGAGAAAAAAAGATTTTCGTCAAAAAAAAGATATTCGAATAGGTATAAAAAACACATTTTATTGGAAAAATACTTTATTTTTTCTTTAGCAAAAAAATAAGCTAACGTCCGGTTTGGAACAAAGGTCAATCATCTTAAATATGAAATTCACCAAAACAGTTCCTTTTCTTATTTATACATAAGTATACATTACATTTAATGCAGGAAAAAAATGTTTTCAGTCCGCAACCTGGCTTTTTGCATCTCTGTCTTTGTTCTTTTTCACAATGGAAGTGACCTATTTGGTCAGTTCGCACGTCAAACTGCGGTATGGGCTTTGTTTGGCTCCTTTTCTTTCTTTCTTCAAAATTTCTTTCAATACTTCTACTTGGTCTTCCTCGTTTTCGTGTATTTTCACTCTTCCCCAGAAGGCATAATCCCTCAGCAACTTCAGCGCGAAAACCAAGGGAATCTAATATATCTTTTTTCTCCAACCCTGCTATCTGCATATCAGCTTTGTAGCGAATCCATGCAGTAACTATAACCAAGTCAATGAAGTGAAAAAATATTTTCAAGTACCATTTTCTACTTCTTAGTGTTATCCTATAATAGGATATAAGCCCATCTAGCAAATCTACTCCACCCATAAAAAGATTATATTCTTTTACCATATTTGGACGTTGGATATTTATTTTGTTTTTTATTTTCTGTCAAAACGTTCAACTGTGTCAATGGGATGTGATCTGTAAAAAGTGCTCGCCAGACAGACACTTTTATTATCAAACCATTTCAGCGCAAATAGTTTTACATCTTCTATGGTAGCTTCATACTCCTCGTAAGTGCCTCGTCCTTTTTTTTTCATAATATTATCGCTTGAAAACGTAAGGCCATGAATTCTATCTTTCCTTACAGTTCCCAAACTGTAAATTCCATCTTTGTATAGTGTAGCTAGAAGCTTCAGAGAAGTAAACCAATTATCAAAAAACAAAAAATGATTTTTGTGCTTGGGAATAACTGCTGCTAGTCGTAGGACTATGTTTCCACTTGCCCCTATGTCGTCTCGCAGAATTATTCTATAACAAATAAATATCTACATGAGTTTTTTCACAGTGGTTTTGAAATAGCGTAATATCTAAAATATCACTCAAGTTCAAAAGAAATGTTTGCTCTCTTTGAAATATGTTTTTACACCAGATATACTAGTATTTTATTGGGTAATTTTAATATATTCACGTATGGGGCTTGGTGAATCACTCAAAAACCTATTTTATTAATCAGAAAAGGGCATTTACAAATAGCATAAGGAGAGCCCTTACACAAATATAGATATGAAAATATCGCACAGATAACCTTTGAAGCTTATTTATTGAGACACAAAATTGTCTCAAGAACTTTCTTCTATAAATAATATTTACGTAACAAAAAAATTAAAAATCTAAAAGTTTTCGAAAAATATTTCAGTTCCTGCCTAGAGTAGGATCCTGAACTTTTTTTGTCATGCTGAAAAACGAAACTTGAATAACCTAAATCTGCACTTTATCCATTTCGGAATTTTTGTTAGGTCGAAAGCGTTCATTTACTGCCTTGACAATCCTAAGTATCCTTATGCAGGATGATGTTCAATTAATACAATACATACCTTCAACATATCCATACAAAAAAGTTTTTACTAAAACTCTTACACAAAAATAATAAGCTCTGAAACTCACAGTCTGAGAGAAACCAATTTTGATATCAATTTCAATACAGACGTTTACTTTACTATTGTAATATGGTTACGCACAAACTGTGGTTACTTTATCGAATTAAAAGATCAGGTTATGAGGCTTTAAGTTAGGTTACGTTAAGTGAGTTTATAAACTTTTTTTTATACCCCAGCAGCCACGCATGCAGAATCCTAAATACCAGGACACCGCGGCTGCTATGAAATGTTATTAATCCGAATTTTGAACTGTCTAAAGTTAGTAGAACAATCTCGACACCCTCGGGATCTGTCGTATCGGCCAGTTCTGGATGTACGAAGTTCGACACAGTTCAGATGGGAGGCCGAAGTGAGGACAGCATCAAGCATAAATAATGTAGTCGGGGCATCCCAAACGTGTGACTAATACTCGAGGCTGGATGTGCATTACACTGTATAAGATTGTTGGGTTCCCAAGCAGTAATAACCTCCAGGTCTCTCGTCAGGGAGGAAGACGTTGCTAGTCTTATTTTTTCCAGCTCAGGGCAGAGATTGGCTTGTCGCTCTGAATTCCTGCATGTAGAGTGCTGTCACCATCAACGTTGTTAATTTTATTCGATTGCACAGGAAGGAAGGTCGCTGATATGTAAGGTTACTATAGTGAAAACGATAAAAGCATTGTAAGTTTGCAAAGGAATTCAGGCTTGGTCATGTTATGGATACATAACCAGAATTACTATATAAGAATCGCTCAAATTTAGCTAGTAGATGTTTCAAAGAATCTTGATTTTGTGTGTTTGAATTACTGGAAAGGTAAATAGAGTATATATTTATTAAAACGACTATTGTAATATGGTTACGCACAAACTGTGGTTACTTTATCGAATTAAAAGATCAGGTTATGAGGCTTTAAGTTAGGTTACGTTAAGTGAGTTTATAAACTTTTTTTTATACCCCAGCAGCCACGCATGCAGAATCCTAAATACCAGGACACCGCGGCTGCTATGAAATGTTATTAATCCGAATTTTGAACTGTCTAAAGTTAGTAGAACAATCTCGACACCCTCGGGATCTGTCGTATCGGCCAGTTCTGGATGTACGAAGTTCGACACAGTTCAGATGGGAGGCCGAAGTGAGGACAGCATCAAGCATAAATAATGTAGTCGGGGCATCCCAAACGTGTGACTAATACTCGAGGCTGGATGTGCATTACACTGTATAAGATTGTTGGGTTCCCAAGCAGTAATAACCTCCAGGTCTCTCGTCAGGGAGGAAGACGTTGCTAGTCTTATTTTTTCCAGCTCAGGGCAGAGATTGGCTTGTCGCTCTGAATTCCTGCATGTAGAGTGCTGTCACCATCAACGTTGTTAATTTTATTCGATTGCACAGGAAGGAAGGTCGCTGATATGTAAGGTTACTATAGTGAAAACGATAAAAGCATTGTAAGTTTGCAAAGGAATTCAGGCTTGGTCATGTTATGGATACATAACCAGAATTACTATATAAGAATCGCTCAAATTTAGCTAGTAGATGTTTCAAAGAATCTTGATTTTGTGTGTTTGAATTACTGGAAAGGTAAATAGAGTATATATTTATTAAAACGACTATTGTAATATGGTTACGCACAAACTGTGGTTACTTTATCGAATTAAAAGATCAGGTTATGAGGCTTTAAGTTAGGTTACGTTAAGTGAGTTTATAAACTTTTTTTTATACCCCAGCAGCCACGCATGCAGAATCCTAAATACCAGGACACCGCGGCTGCTATGAAATGTTATTAATCCGAATTTTGAACTGCCTAAAGTTAGTAGAACAATCTCGACACCCTCGGGATCTGTCGTATCGGCCAGTTCTGGATGTATGAAGTTCGACACAGTTCAGATGGGAGGCCGAAGTGAGGACAGCCCTCCTCTAGACAGCATCAAGCATAAATAATGTAGTCGGGGCATCCCAAACGTGTGACTAATACTCGAGGCTGGATGTGCATTACACTGTATAAGATTGTTGGGTTCCCAAGCAGTAATAACCTCCAGGTCTCTCGTCAGGGAGGAAGACGTTGCTAGTCTTCTTTTTTCCAGCTCAGGGCAGAGATCGGCATGTCGCTCTGAATTCCTGCATGTAGAGTGCTTTCATCAGCAACGTTGTGGATTTTATTCGATCGCACAGGAAGGAAGGTCGCTGATATGTAAGGTTACTATAGTGACAACGATAAAAGCATTGTAAGTTTGCAAAGGAATCCAGGCTTGGTCATGTTATGGATAAATTACTAGAATTACTATATAAGAATCGCTCAAATTTAGCTAGTAGATCTTTCAAAGAATTTTTGATGTATACTAGAAAAATTTGATTTTGTGTGTTTGAATTATTGGGAAGGTAAACAGAGTATATATTTATTAAAACACGCTTTTCACATTTAACTCCTATACCTACTTTGGAATTTAAAACAGAAACATGCGTTTAACACTTAGAGAATTTTATGAGCCTCATACATAACCAAGCCTAATCGGTTAAGCTTTAAGTTGAACTCTTTGGACATACTTAGTCACTCTCCTGTGATGTGCACAGTTAACTTCGTTAATTGCTCCGCTTCCCTTTTAGTAAGTTCATTATTACAACAAGCATTAAAAACTACCTGAAGTTTGCAGAACTGGAAAGCCTTCTCAGGCATATCGTAAGGAGCGATCGTACCTGTTAGAGAAGTGTAATGGACTAGTTGGACCCGAAAGTTCATGGGATACCTCAGAATTTCATGAACCCAAAACAAACTTCATGACAACATTGCGTCGGAAGCAAGGGGTAAAACTCCTTAGCGAGATTCTTTAGACAGATTTTCATATATGAAACATGAGTCCATTTTTTCTTATATATCTGGTTGAACTGCCTCACCCTGTATAAAATTCGTCCAAGCTTTATCATGAGCGATAATCTGCTTGCGATCTCGATTAGTCCGAAAAGTAATCGCAGGCTGACAGGAGAACAAATAACAAATAAGAGAGACCCAGCCAGCTTAGTTGCAGCTGAAAGCTGGCCGTGGATACGGGGAGATTTGCAGATTACTCCGCTTCGATTTCTGTTTGCGAACAATAATTACACCCAGGCATAAATTACGAAAATCGAATTTGCCGAATTTACATTTCAACACCTGTGGAGCGGAGTCGTAAGTCATTATTTGCAGGAAAAATTATTATACGGGTGGGATATTGCCAGGACCGGTGACTTTAGGGTATGCTCATTGTGTCTATAAAGCGTCGCATTGCCAGTGGTGGATACGCTATCACGACGTGTACATCAGGAAAGCTTAATTTTCTTCATGTGGATGTGCTGTTTAATGTCATGTTTGAAACCTATCGGTCTCACCAATACATATCCACATCGTTCTCTTTGATGATTGTAAACATTGTCTAACGTATTCTGTCCGAAAATAGCCAATTATATACTGAAGTGTCATTGAAATGGTATCTGGAAGACATATAAGCGCCATCTATAAGGTAGAGGAGCAGAAAGCAATAATGAATTTATAAATCCAGATTGGAAAGAGTTAGAGCGCTTGGTTCTGTCACTGCTTCATAAATGGCAATAGATTCTCCAGTCTTTTTTTCTAATTCTAATTGCACATCGTTAAGTGCAAAACGTTCAAGCAATGCTTGCATATATATATATATATATTTATATAACCAATCGAACTAGGTAATGGAGAAGCCAGAAAGTGACTTTTAGCGCTATCATCTATGGAACACTAGCAAAATTAAACACCCTAACTATTTCCGAAGTAGATATCTGACTTCATTTTTATGCTCTTCATATACGGTGAGGTAAAAATATGACTGACGTAATGTGTACGGGAGAGACGCGTGAAGAAAGAGTAAGAGGGTGGTGTTCGTCGCCTCGTCACTGAGGTTGCTAGACAACGAGGTGCTTCTATCTGTTTCTCACACACGTATTGCACGATTCTCGCGCTTCTCTTTTATGACGTCAGTGGTATTTGTTGCTCAGTGTAGAATATGTTACTTAATCATGTAATAGGTTCAGTATATATTGTCCCAGCATTTTGAACGAATATCTAAAATGCTTTGTATATTCCACAAAAATGAGATTTCTTTGAAATCCAAAAAGTAGCTCTTAGAGTTTGATGCGACTTGTGATACCGATTGCTACGAAAAATCTTTTATATGCGATAGGATAACACTTGAAATGAAGAGCTCGAAGAGCTAACCATTCACATTTTTTTAAAAATGTTCTCCGCTCAAATTTTTATTCTCAGCGGTACTTGTATCTCAATGAATAGTTTTTAATATCCCTGGATCTTCCCAGATTTATTCCGATACTTTTTGATCGTCTTGAAATGCACAGTATAACTGATGAAGTATCTTTTTCATCAACTCTACTTCCGTTCGGTTAGCTCATAGTATGCTTTGCTATGATATAAAATCTCAAACCGTCGCACATTGCAGTAATTCTAATATAACAAAAAACCCAACTGACATTTTCATCACGGCGCCACTCAAACCGCCAACAAAAAAGCAACAAGAAAGTTAAAATCTGTAGTGCACTTAGTTTAGGCGAAGAAGACACTTCTTGGCCTACTGTACTCTCCACTAAGCAGATACCGTCTTAAGCATACTTTTTCACTTTTTGCTTCTCATTCACGTTCAGCATGTACGAGTACTTAGCGCCCATCTTGAGCTCGCTGACGCAGATGGCACTCCACTATCGACCACCTGAAGTCTCCTGCCACAAATTTAGCAACAACTTATACAAATTTCATATTGGCGGCAGTTTGTCTTTTTACCCTGTTTACAGGTCGCGGATATTTTGAACCAAAAAGATGCTTGAAATTAGTAGTGGGAGGTCTCATATATGTACCACCTATTTTAGCGAATGCAAATTCGGCATCAAGCATCAAAAGCGAAAACTTTACGGCTGGGCTATGATCATATTCAACCCTCAATGTGTGGATTAGGACTATTCACTTTAACAGGATATTAGATCACACTGTTTGGAAAATTATTTGGCAAAAGTGCTAAGCCGTTTGCACTTATTCACCACAACAAAATGTGGCTTAATTCTTTTAGCAAATCTTGTCTTTTGGAGACTTTCAGAAGGTTCTGGGTTGTGACCCTTTTAGGAATCAAAGTTTGTACTTTTAAGTGTTGTTTAATAGAATTAACTGAATTTTTCACTTTTTGTGGGTTATGACTGTTCATCACCAAATCGACGATTTGTACAATTTAAAAAAAAAACAACCGGTACTGAAGATCACACACAAAATTCTGTCCGGCAACATTCCTAAGACTTATGCTAGTGATGCTTGCTGGGAGTGCTGAGTTCACCCTATATTAGACTGAAATAGCTAATTGTCACATCTATGTGAACTAACTAAGCTTAGCATATACACCTACATGTACGAGTAGGAGAGACCGGGGATGGTTGACTAGTTTTTTACATCATACATATTTTTTGTGCTTTTATACATACAGACGATAAAACTGCATCAATGGATAGACGAACTATTGAACTTATAAAAAAACAAAAAAACTAGTCCATTATTTAATGTAATGACCATAATTTAATGCATTTTACAGCACACCAACTCTTAGTCAATTTACCCCGGCTCCGGGGTAGATTGACTATATCCCCGGGGTAAGTAGACTTACGTATCAATAAGTGACAAATTATGATTATAATTTAACAAAACTTTTTATACAAAAACAATTTTAATCAGTTACAGGCATTATCTTACAATAAGTCTTCAACAAAACTATCAACTCCTAGTTTTTATTTAAACATTTATTAGTTTCATTAAACAGTTCCTTTATATCTTATAATATAAATCCTCAATATCAGAAGCGCGATGTTTGCATTCAAAAAACATTAGATCACGTCTTACACATTTGGAGTGAGCCCATAACTTACAAGTTATGCACAGAATCCATTGTTCGCCTGGAACACTATCGACGTAGGAATCAGTGCACTCTAAACAAATCGTACTCTTGCCGTCTGAATCTACAGCATTACCGTCATTTTAATCGACGGTGTCATCAGCACTCTCATCAACTTTATCCGTTCCTTTTCCTTTACCCTTTCCTTTTCCTTTGCCCTTTTCTTTCCCTTTGCCCTTTTCTTTCCTTTTGCCGTTCCCTCTTTCTATTCTGTCCTTTGTATCTGTTTTTTTCTTATATGTTCCTTTTTTGTTTTCATATCTAAAATATTTAGTTTTTCCGGGGTGTCGGTATATATATTTCCGAATATTTCTTCTATTTTCTAAAAGTGGCGCCACTTTTGGAAAGGGTCATTTAGCTCTTCAAATATTGCTGATGATGTTGAGGAAAGGTTTAGATTGAGTAAAGATGCTTCAGTGGAATGAACATTTTCTGGTGTTTTGAGGTTTTCTCTAAGTTCCGGTTAAAATACAGAATTGAATGTTTCGTCCAAAAGAGAAGGTGACTCACATTTAGTCCTCAAAGATCTTGTAGGAGAGGGCGTTGTGGTAGTAATCTGGTATGTATTTACAGATAAACATTGCGGTGCCAGAGAGTGAGTTTCACTTATTGTATGGTGATCAGGAATTGGAACCTCTTCGATGATAGACAACCTGTTAGATGCATCAGAAGTCGATGGAACAGACCCTGTGCTCACGTCACATGCTGAAGGATTATCATCATCAGGGGAAGTGGGCATCGGCCTATCTGTCACATAAGAACCACTAAACTCGGAGTCAGGAAAAATGTTTTTATTCAACGGTGAAATCCCGGATACTCCGAATCCTGATTGAATATTTTCCATTTCCATTTTAACCAGCTCCGGTATTTCATAAATTATGATAGTCTTTCCCGGGTTACTAGCCAGCCAGTTGTCACATGCTCGGTCGAAATACTTTTTCAATGGTCTATATCTCCTACAGCTGAAATAGCTACTGCAACTGTCACCAGTGTACCCCTCTCAGCACGTCGTGCTATTACTCTATGTATAAGGTACTTGCACGGTTGACATACCTGTTTCATCAACGTTCCAGCTATCACCAGGGCTTAAATTCAAACGTTGGTAAACAGCAATTAAATTAGCGAAGAACATACTGACGTTATGTTTGTTGAATGATGTAGCTCTTGACAGGCTTGTTGATTGAGGTGTCGTTATGGTTAAAGAAGGATGACGTTTGAGAAACAAGCCTAACCAATCTTCGCCAGCTAACAATATTGTTCTCCAAGAATCAGGCATAGCTTTGTTACTTTTTATGACATGCTAATTTTCGGGTCTCATATGGTGTCAATCCATAATAAATATCAGCTGCTTTCTTTAAATAACTTGCTAAAGCTTCTTCTTCTTCATCAGTGAAACCTGTTTTTATTATAACCCACTGAGTCCAAAGTTAATTCTGGTCTCGTCAAGTTCGGATTACGTTCCATTTTCTCCTTTAGTTTCACCACATTACGATGTAATGTCTTATAGGGGATGTCATATTGTTTTGAAGTTGCATTAATACTTTTTGTGTCAAAAATTATTATTTGACAAGCTCTTTCTAGGACATCTTTTGGTGTATCAGCTCGGTCAGTCCTTTTATAGGTCCTCATTGTACTGTAACAAAATGAATATTAAAACACGAATAAAAGGTCAATTTACGAGATATTTTAAACCTCAAATTATATTGGGGTTGGTTGACTAACTATTCAACCAGCCCCGCAAGTAGTTACTCTACCAACCCCAGACGCCATTTTAAGTTTCAATGGCATGGGTTACCTAAACACTGCCATCAACTTAAGAAATAATACATGAAATATTATCAATATGCACTCACGAAACACTCTGACTAATAGGCAAATGGTTAACATAAGATGTGTAAGTGTCAGATGGAAAAATATGCAATATGAAAATGTTACTTACATGGTCCGAAAACAAATCACGAGCGGGGGAAGGAGAGTAATGCGCGGCTGGCCTGGGATTACGTAATACTCATATCGTTGACGAGTTTTTGGAGGTTAGTTTACCTAACCCTATAGTCAACCATCCCCGGTCTCCCATATGTAGAGTGGTGAATTCACTATTCGGCGCTATTTTATTGATTAGTCTAAGGTTTGATCCCATAGACTTTGTCTGGCAGTGGACTTGGCGGTCTGGATGAGGTGAAATAGTATGGAATGTTGTAGTATTTGTTTATAACGTTTTTACACCTCAGATACATACAAAATTAAATCTACCACCGACTAAAATTAAATATTTGAAGCAGATTTCGAGTCGATTAGGCGGTTGTGGTTACGACAAAGGACAAAAATGCTTATTAGTCCCAGATACATATAAAACTTCATCATCTAATACCGACTAAAGTTAAACATCTTTTATACACTTTAAAAGCAATTAAAAATAAAAATAAAACGTACTATTATGTCGACGGTAAATGACTGTCTTGTTTTGAAGAACCAAGTCTGGTATTGCTCATCAGAAGCTAGCAATAAGTAGCAGTGCGGTTACAAGACGGTGTCGACCAACGCACTCGTAAGGTAACTGGCTATGGTACATGCACTAGAAGGCTGATCTCAGATATTAAACCTTGGGTTGACAAGGGATGCGGATAGATTACTATACTGCATAGTGCCTCACAGGACTTGGCTGCTTTAAGAGCTACCTGAAGAGGGTATGCGCGAGAGGCTCACTGCTGACAGCTTTGGCAGGCATATAAGCGAGTGTTGAGATTCAACCAATAGTGAGGCCCATGAAGCAAGGTGCAGGAGGACAAAAATCAACAGTTTCTACTTGCCATGCAATGTACGTATACATAACTTTATCCTTCCCCGTATCTCAGAAACCACCCATTATTCAGAAAAATGTTACATACAAGAGTTTCTTGGATCAATTGAAAGTTTTATTTTATTATATTTTAGCGTATAAAGGGTGTCCACTTTTGCCAAAGTGAGGATTTTTTAAGTAGCGGCCCCTATATTTTATAACATTGTCGACTTCTACATCCCCTTTGAAATATTTTGTGACCAGATGTATAAACACATCCTGCTTCGTTTTTGAGATATACAATTTTGTTCATTTTTGTCTAAATTCAGTTATCCACAAAACGGTACATTGCTATGAGAGAAAACATCCTATCAACACATAATGGTCTGGTCCACATAAGCTGCCCCTTTATTACTCTATTATTTCAAATTTCACCTCATCGAATATGCAGGGTGTTTACGATGCACGTCCAAACATTGACAAGCTGAATGCTGAATAACTCACTTATTTCAAATGGAACATCCTATACAGGGTGTTAATGAAATATGTAGACAAGCCTTAGCCACCGAATCCTTGGTCAATTTGAGGACGAAATTTATATGAACATGGGTGCGTAACGGCTTTGTTTTCAAGCTAGAGCACTAGGAGGAATGATGCTATTGTTCTAAAAAATTATAAAAGAGTGGAACATATTTTATTTTAATTAAGTATGCCCTGTGGTGAATATCCCATGATTTACAGTTGACTTCAGACCCTCCATGTACGTAGATACGAATAATGTTATCCAGCATTTTTTGAAAAAATAGCATGACATTGATCTGTTTTGATCGCAATACGTTTAATATTTAAACATTGTGCTTATCTAGACACCTACGACGTACCCGGATACAATTGAATTAATTTATTTTCTCAAATAATTCGTGGTCACTTTGAACATTTATTGTAAAAAAACTATTCGATATTTTCTATTGTTATCCTTCTCTTCGAATGCTACTGTTCTATTGAGCTTCTAAATACAATTTTAATTTCCAAAAATACAGGATAATACTATTTTCATCCACCTTCATATTGAGCCTCAGCAACTTGTAAAACATGCAAAATTTATCATAGGTTATACCAATTGTTCAATAAATACGTGTCACTATTCATAGAAATATTTGGAACATTACTCGTATTTCTTTAGTGATGGTGCTCTAGCTCGAAAAGAAAGCCATTTCAGACCCATGTTCAAATGAACATTTAGTCTTCAAATAGACCAAGGATTCGATGGTTAAAGTTCGTCTACATACTTTATTAACACCCTGTATATTTTCCGTCATCTTCTAGAGATTTAAATTTTACCAAATCTAATATACTTAGGACAAATAATTTCAAAGCTACCACATATTTAAAAATAAGAGATATGCGTATTTTCCATAAGTTAACAATTTAACTTAGGCTTTCCATTCCATCAGTTAGACCACATGGAATAAGACCAGTTACTTGAATAATTTTTTGTATGGTTTAGTGTATCTTCTAGGTTTTTGTACATTCCCAAAAAAAAAACAACATATAAACTTGTATTACAATGAAAAATCGATAATAATAGCTTTAGGCCACAAAATAACAATACATTAGAACTACTATGAACACCAGCAAAAACACTATACACAAATAACAACAATAAAATAATGAATTTAGAATATATGTATATGACCAGTTAGTTACCCTCTTGGGTGACTAGTGCCTATCCCAGGCACTTCTGGGGTTTTCTATGGTGCTATTGTTCTTAAAAATGGACACAGAGATGGCCGAAATGTCGACCAATAAAGAGAAAATAGCACATGTATGCGGTTTGATTACGTCAGAAAGTGGAGTCATATAGCATAAACAACATTCTATTGTAGACATGCGGTACTCTCGATTTAGGAGTTGAAATGACCTCATATGACAAAAATGCATCAGAGGTAGTCGTTCTTCACTGCACCGAATCGAGTCTCGGAGTCTGGATAACCTTAGCGGGGTGATATTTCCGTTGATTTATGCTCTCATATATCCGGGCGCAGCAACGGAGTCCGGAGTACACCGGAAGTAGCGGCAAGGCCCCAGATAAAAGCGGAAGTGCCTACGTTCTTTGCGCCCGCGACTTATTTAGTGTCGGAAGTTTTTCTGGGATGCCATCGACGAAACTGCAAATTGGCGACTGGCTCGAGCGCGAAGCGCGGCGCAGTTTGCAGAGCCGAGGAGAAATGTCGCTCTTATATCCTCAACGTTATGGAGAAATGTAGATGAAGCGAAGTATTTTATACGAGAAAGGTACTGATGTCGATCATGATGTCATATTTAAGAAAACAACGTCAAGTAGGTTGATTGCACTTCTTACTCAACGCTACCACAATGGACTGTGTTGGGCACAAATTAGTCCCACTTGGAAAACAGTTGAATATGAATATGTTTAAGAAGAGAATTAATTGGATAATGTCAGTCAAACAGATTTGGCAACGTTGCCCTCCCGGCAGTACCGACCAGCTTTGCCTTCCTCAGCACTCGCAAACCCAGCTCGGCGTTGCGCAAGCAGTGCTCGCATCATCTGCATTATCGATCATCAAACAAACGACGTTCATTGTGTTTCCCGGCACTCGTATGTAGAAAATATATCTCTATTATTCAAGTTTTAAGGGAAAATCTATGGCATATGAAATATCTTTATTAGGTGCGTAGAACTACCGGGGTCGAAACGAATGAAATGTTAGCAGAAAAAAGCAGATATTCTCCCCACCCCTAAGACCCCAAATATCCAGTTTATAAGCCCTAAAAAAATTATTCCGAAATTGATCAGAATCGTTTGAAACATGAATAACCGAGATTTCAGTGATTTTAATTTCTTCGTTTTCTTTTATTTTTCATCTTTGGAATAGTCGTAACCTTATGTGAATGGTTAATCAAATTCCGGATAGTACTTTCCAACCGGCAGACCGACAGAGATGAATAATATGATTTTTCGTGATGTGCATGTCGTATACGAGGGATATCTTTTAAGTTTTGCATATAGAAACATAGTAGGCCGCGCGGATCGAACGTCAGTACTGAATCTTAACTTCACTCTTTAGTAAACTTAAATTCAAAGTTTCGCAACAATACGTACGTTCTCACAACAGTGATTTTTTAAGTGTCACCAAGTCATTAGAAAAATGAAACTCAACCGAGAACATTTTCGCGCCATAATTTATTACAACTTTCAGAGACAATTACCGCAACAAGAATGCCTTGCTGAGTTACTGTCTGTTTTCGGCAACGAAGCACGACATCAGTCGACAATTTCCCGTTGGTGTGGAGAATTCAAACGTAGTCGGGTGAGTCTTAGCGACGATCCCAGGGTGGGTGCACAAAAAACGGCAGTCATCCCGATCTCAAAGACCACGATTCAAAAAATTTCACATGAAGAATTAGGAGTAAGAAAATTAGTTTCTCGTTGGATACCCCGCCTGTTGACTGAAGAGCAGAAAGCAGTCAGGGTTAATTGGTGTCAAAAACCGCTTGACCGCTTCAATTCCGGAAACTCAAAAAATGTGTACTGCATTGCTAGTGGTGATGAATCGTGTATTTACTGTTATGTTACTGTTATGATGAAATAAACGATAGGTGGCTGTTTGTTCCAAGGTGAAGAAAAGTCAACAAAAGTCATCCGTTCTCGAAGTGTTTCGAAACAGATGGTCGCGACATCTGAGTCCAAAGCGGGTCATATTGCAACAATTCCTCTTAATGAGCACAGAACTGTAACTGCGGATTGGTATACCACCATTTGTTTGCCAAAAATCATCACCGAGCTTCGAAAAATCAATCCCGACAGAAGAATCATCCTCCACCAAGACAATGCAAGCTCGCACACAGCCCAAAAAACAAGGCAGTATTTAACGGAAGAAAACTTGGAATTATTGGACCTTCCTCCATATAGTCCCGATCTAAGTTCTAACGATTTATTTACTTTACCAAAAATTAAAAACAGACTACGTGTTCAAAGGTTCCAGTCACCAGAAGAAGCAGTTAACGCATTCAAAAATGTCGTTTTGGATCTGCCAGCAAACGGATGGAATAAGTGCTTAGAAAATTGGTTCGATCGCATGCAGATGTGTATTAGTCTTCATGGACAATACTTCGAAAAACCATAATGTCATTTAAAACTATCTACCGTGTTGTTTTATTTCCATATGCAAAACTTAAATGACATCCCTCGTAACATCCCAAAATCTCATTTTTGATACTGTCTGCTATTACAATACTTCCTCGCCAAAGGCTGTTCCACCAGCATTGCGCTTCTGTACGGAAAAAAATAAAACTGGCAGCCCTAGAACATAAATGACGTTTTGTAAACTGCTAAAATAAAAGTGTCAATTTCACAAAGATCGCTAGATCTGAACTCCTTGCGGTAGCATCTTAGAATTGGTGACTCTCAACAGATTGTCACTGAAGTCTATTTGAGGTTGCGATTTGCCATTATTTATTTTAACTCTTTACTAAACATAACTTTTTTAACCCTCACCAACTTGGTTTTCTCAAGGGAATGTCCACACCTAAGGCCATTTCTGCTTTTCTAAAGATGCTCTATACAGCTATGTGCAAAAATAAGAAAGGAATATTTGTACATCTGAGCAAAGCCTTTGATCTGGTAGGTCACAAGCTTCTTCTACAAAAATTGAAGCTAAACGGAGTAAGGGGACTTCCACTTATGAGTTTTGAGATCTACCTAAGCGATAGACATCAGTATGTACAGGTTGGTGGCCACAAATCCCGCCCAACCACAAGCTGCATTGGATTTCCTCAGGGATCAATACTCGGACCTATCCTATACATAATATACGTAACCTTGTTATGTATGCAGATGGTACCTTTCTCTTAGTAGATGCTAGCACAGTTCCAACCCTAGCTGCACTCGCAACAACTGATTTTACACGGATTTGTTGATAATTTAACAGAAAAAAAGTCATTGTCTATCCATTTCATGTATACATCAGTACCAGATCACAGAATACTAATTGAATCGCATCAATTGAGTAATGTCAGATGGTGAAGTTCTTGGACGTTACTTGTCTTACAATTGTAGTTGAGGCCATTACATAGATCACTTTTGTAAGAAAATCACTCCAATGGGGTATTGCATCAGCAGACAATTAGTGAACTACCTTTCCTACTTTCAATCAGATATCACTTGTGGTATAATAGCTTATCTAGCAGGGGTTTTATTATTCAAAAGAGGATTATAAGACTATTGGTAGGGGTAAACAAGTTGAGCAGTCGTAGAGGGGTTTTTTAAGAGGCGGGAATTTCAACCTTAACATGAGCTGTTGATACATTTCAAATCAAATTTGATAAGCTTTCACAGTTCAACCTTCTTAAGAAGCGTATTATTCTATCAATGAGTTTTTATATCTTGTCCTACCATTCAGTGTGTTGAAGTGTCTGTTTTTATTTACTGCTTTCAATTCCTGTCATGTTTGTATTTATATGTAAAATGTGTATTTTCTAAAATAACCACCTTTATGCGACATTTATTTGATTGCATACTCTATATCATTTAGAGATGATATCTTGAATAATGGTTATTAAGATTTTTTCCGCATAGTGCTTCAGAGAGAACTGTGTGGTTCAAAGTGTCTAAAAAAACTTAATTAACGACCCTTTCTGGAATAACAAACGTCTTCGTTGGAACCACCTTCGTATACTCGTATGCTTCCATCTGCTACTACCCATAGTGCGCTATCTGTAAACAGTATGTAAAACATTATTTTGAAAGAGCGGGTAACAATCAAGAGTAGCTCCCAATGAAGATTGTTTGTTTAATGACCTGACTATATTGAGTATGGAATATGTTATTATCTGTTATAACGCTTCTGTAGACAAGACTTAAATATAACATCTATTCCTCCACTTAAGGTCCTTAACAATGCGAAATGTATAAAAAGGAGACATTTGATAATAACCAATATGTGTATATAATAATAGCATGCATCGTGAGCGTTACAAATACATAAATAAAACATCTGTGTAAGTACAACTAATAGCTACTAAAGATTTCGGTGATGATCAGGTAGAGTTTCTTTCTAGGTTTTTTGAATTGGAATACTGAAACAGTGCCTGTTAAGCTAGAATCGAGGAGGCTCTATAACTCGATTGCATTGTGAATGTACGTTTTTAAAAATTGAGATGTGCTGTGGAATGAGATTGATAAAGTTCACTATCTAATATTGATGCCATGCATATTTCCTCTTGTTTGCTAAATATGTTTGTGTCTCTGGATATGAAATTATTTAAGCCAGATGTAGGAGATCTTATTCATACATACTTTCATTTTTTATCCAGTTAATATCATAAATGGGTTCCGATATATGATCGGATTTTCTGAAAAAGCTTACGAGAGTTCAAGATGTACATTATACTTTCAACATGATTGTTACAACATCTGAAAGGGTGTAATGAACAAGCAAACAATTTGGTATTTTTGAAAGTTCAAAAGACTCAATTGCTTTTTAACAGATTGGTGTAATATAGCTTTAATCGCAAATGAAGCTATTTGAGCAGCATAAATAGCATTGATAAATAAGATAGTTTATGCCCTTAATGAATTTTAAATCTCCTTCCATTATAATACCGAAGCTCTTAGAGTTCATCACATATGCCTTCACCAAATGTTCCCAACCATTCACAAGGCATGCCTCCGTCATAAAAACAGCAATCTCCAAAAAATCCAAGCTTCCGTAACGGCTCCATTTCTGCAGCAGGTTAACGATTATCTCCGGAACCCCCACCCGACAAAAATGACACCAGCGTTCTTCTTAATCGCAGAAGTAGCAATTAGGGAAGAGAAGGAAGAGTAATAAAGAGGAAGGATTCGCCTTTAAGAGCCAAATGTGGCGGAATTTTTATTTCGACGGGCTTTTTGTTTGAGGCAATCGTCAACGGTTTATGACACAACGAAGCTTAGATGTTACTGTTATTGGTTTTTCTTCTCCTGTGATGATGATATCCTTTCGATGAAGCTACTTAGATATCTACTTGAGTGTATTGATTGCTTCCCATCAAACCCATAAAGCTGTGCTTTCGCTTTTAGATAATCAGTCAAGGTCACATCAAGAGCGTCTTATCATATAGCTCACACCTGTCTAAAGCAGGCTGCACGCATCTTATTAAGAAGCAGTAATGGCGTCAAGTAGGTTGACTCCGTACTTCCCACACAGTTCTGTCGACGGTTCGAAGGAAATCTATCAAATGAATGGTGAATATATAAACTCAACCTTCTTGGCACAAAGGCTAAATATTATTGACGCACCTGCTGGATCTTCTGCAAGCCCGTGGTAAAAATACACACAGTCAGTTTACTGGTGCCTTCGGGTAGTTGCAGCACTGGAAGCGGATAGCGAAACTCCAGTCGAGAACATTTGCAGGAACATCGTTTTTGTGTCTAATACTCTAATAAATGAGTAGCATTACTGATGAGCTTTTCAATAATAAAACATCTTTCAAAAACAACAAGGATGCAACATTTACAATCATCTACTGCCAGCCACCCATTTTAAACACCTACAAAAAGCTTCTGAAAATGATCAAAAGCCTCTGATTTTCGTTGTTTCCATTTGCTGCTCTTAGTTTAGCCGCCGATTTATCGAACTATAAAGCTTCTTTGTCATTGGAAATCTTAAGTCGAGATTTCACCAAAATCCGACCGATACTTTAGAGTCGTAGTGGGACCAAAGATTAGGGGACAGATCGACAGACAGACATGGGTCAAGTGGAAGAATAGTTCCACGAGGTAAGCATCGCCTTTTTTTTAATTTACTCATGGTGATTTCAAAATGGCTGAGGCTAAAATTAATATTGATCTCGAAAGTACTAATAACTATTCTGCTGCTAATAACACTCTTTTTATTATTTATTATAACCACTTATTCACCACTACGTTAATGGAACAAACTAACACTTAAGGTATATGAGCACATTATCCATACCACGTCATCGCACAGCCATATTTCAGCGTTCTTACTCATACAACGCAGTCAAGTATTATAATGCATTAGACATTAATATTAGGAATATAGCAAATCACAATAAATTTAAGTCACTATTGAAACAAAATATTTTAAGTGCACTTTAACCCAGAAATTTTCGGTGGCACTTAATCTTTGTAGAATACGTTTTATTTACACTAAAATAACGTTTTAGTACTTTATCAAGTATCAAGTAAAAGGCGACATTATAGTTTGTATTATACAGTATATATACTTAATTTAGACTTTCTTATATATTTCCAAAAAGGGGTTTAGTACATTGGCCAATGGCTAGAATCCGCCATTTGCATCATGCCTGTACCTTTTAGTGTAATGCTGTAATGTTAATGATGCAATTTAGACATATATTATATGTCTTGTGACATCGAAAAAACATATTGTCTTGTTTCCGAAATTTTCGCGACTACAATTCTTCCCCGTGAACGATATACCGAACACTCGATTTTATATCAACTGTTTAAAATTCACATTGGTAGACTCCTACAACTTTCCCAAGCAAACAGCAGCACACTAGAACTGAATAAATGTCTTCGTTGCGGTCCAAGCACGTCAAGAAAAGCAAGAAACGTTGTTCACTTGGCCACAAAAAAATATAAACGATGTAGTTGCCCAGTATTCTGGTTTCAGCATTCTTCTTGCCAATCGTTCAGATGTGAATACGGCTGTGATGATTACTATTACTTGTGAGTGACTCTTTGCTCAGAGAATCTCGTTCAGAAAATTCCAACGACCTTAGACATTCTGATATGTGAGTACTGCACTGACTTCAGATGAAGTAGCAACGAACATGAAACGTACCCCTCATTATAATGAGATCTTATATCTCTTCTCTGAAACTCAGATCATTTTTTCCAAACAAGTAAAAAGAAATGAACAGACGATAAGTAAAACAGGAGGAAAGCATGGACATTGTACATGCGTCTGTCAGTCAAACTGGTAATCTGGATCACATCATCTGAGCACACACATCGACCACTAACAAAAGCGTATTCATAAATTCGTTATATTATGAAAACGAGACTGCATTCATTATTCATACTTTGTATATGAATGGCTCCTTTGCTCTGCAAGCGCATTGTCCGAGATATCCGAAAAATTTGCATCGCAAAATTGCATGCTGTCGGTATTCCTATGATGAACGAATGTCGTCTGCATCCAATTGGACCTTTTATGATGGCCGGACGGCAGGCATTGGTTATGAAACGCAGCTTTTCGGGCTGTCGTTAAACATGGAGAAACAATAAATACAGTATTTTTGAGCAACTACCATGGTTACTGCTCTGGTTAGTGACGAAGAGGATAGAACATAGATAGATAAAATTTTGAAGACATTAAGGCAACAACAGGACAAAGTCATAACCAAGTTTTAAAGTGGAAACATTTGCGGTATCGCTAGCACTGGCGCCCATTGGGGGGGGGGGGTGGTGGTGGCTACAAAGACCGTCCATGACTTCATCTTCAGAAATAAAATATTTTTGAGCAAAGAGTGTTTGTTGTGTGTGCTCTTTGTTCTTGAGAAAACATCCCATCATAGAAATTTTGCTTACTCCGCTGCTGGAATGTGTTCGTATATTGTTTTGGTGTACCCTGTGCTACTCTGTAACAATTTCAGCTTTCGTAATTGTTTGACGTACTTGCTCCTCGCTTTCGGAAACAGAACAAAGTAGTCCTTGTGGAATGACAAAATCGTGCTCAAAACCTAGGAAATAAAAGTGTTGTCACTTGTCATTATCCAGTCCTCACATTTCATTGTTTGTTTACTTCGTTTTGTCATGCATTGTCATCAGAAGGTGCTCAGAAATGGCAGAACAGATATTTTTCACAATAAATGGGCAACCAGTAATTCAAGATACTGAAATTGTCCTGATATATGTAATAGTTTGGTATGCACATCGTAACACAAGCAACGTAAACTGTTTTATTGATACGTTTTTATATATTTATCTATAGATGGATCCTTGGCACAAGTACCGTTGACGGAAGAGTTTGATGTGTGATGGACTGAAAAAATAATAATGATATTGGAAATAGATCACAAAAGCATGGTATTAGAGGCTACTTATTGCTGATCCAACTGGAAAAATATTCCTAATTAAAGGGTCTCAAAAGTCTCGACAGTCTATTGCTCTATTAGTTCTACTTTGGCTGAAGTTCAAAGGGAAAATGTAAAAGAACAAGGAATAAAAATAATTCATCTGGAGGTTGTCAATTTACCTAAGTAATTTTGCAGTTTCTAAATTAGTCTAAAATAAACATTGTCATACACTAAGTAATATTTACAAATATAATAATTTTACGTTTTCTGCATATGTAAGTTTAAATGAGAGTCGTTTGTTGTTTGGCATAAATAGTTAAACCTAAGTAATGCCCTACAAGTAATAAAATAGTAATGAATGCAAAAAATCAATATTTCAATTGCAATGTTGCTTATTTAAACACTAGGAACTCACAAGTTCGATTTTCTAAAAAACATTGAACCGTTATTCAGCCTAACTAAAAGTTTCTGCCAATGCACAAAACACATATGTTACATGTAATAGATGTTGAAGATTTATAGGCAGAGACCGCGTGGCGTTGTATTAACAACAAACTGTACATTGTACAATGATTCCTTTACAAAGTATTTATTGGATATGCCACCTTTGCACCGGGACGTGTTCTACCACGGTGTACGGAGCACAAATAGTAGAGTCACTCCATTGGCAATGCAATTTCCTCGTACGTTTATTTCTCCACCTGCAATACAGCTTAAGTCAGATTCCCTAGTTGCCAATAACGCTTCTAAATTCGTGTGTGAATTTCTAGTAAGTATGCGGCAACCTTTATCATCCATTCGGTTACAATATGTTTTGATTATATACAATGTAACACACAGAATACATATACAGGGTGTTCTTAAAGGTGTAGCTTTCCTTTACACAAAGATAAATGCCAGTATTCAAACCTGGCATTACGCTGTTTGTTTAGAAAGCGGATTTGACAAAAAACCCTAAGGGAAGAACGAACTTTTTATATGATGTTAGCATACGGTGAGTATTTTTCAAAATGCTGCCGAGGCGCCATGCCATTTCGCTGCATTGGGTATGTTTGTCTTATACAAGGAGCTAAAGAAATAACCTAACTTCTTTTTTGTTAACCGAATGGAAACAACTTCAAACAGCATAAACAAACGTCATGGTCAGATGAAATTTTTTATCAACGCTTCAATTTTTATTCACTATATCGCTGCTATCTCACCGCATATTAGCTTTGTAATGCCAAGAGGTTCCTGAAAAGAAAAATCCAAACTTTCAGAAAACCAATGTATTTTCACACGTGCGGAATTCAAAACAGTCCAAGAACATTAAACTTATTCTACTTGAAAAAAATCGCATCCACAGTTATTTCACCTGAAAACGTCTAGTTTGTCTGGGCTATTGCGTATTGGAACTCTGAAACGTTGGCGGTCGCCCAAGAGATTCCCAACTCTGATTCAGAATAGCACGAGAAGATTACACCTTATCTATTTGAAAGAATTGCAACTGGGACCATTTGTGGAAATGTTTTATTTTTCTGGGCTATTCCGAATTTGAGTTTTTAAATGTGGGTTGTTGCGCTAAAAATTCCAAGCCTGGATTTAGAACAGCATGAGGAAATTGCACTCCTTCTATTTGAAAATAATCGCATCTAGACATACTTCACATGAACATGCCTGAATTGCGTGATCGATTACGAACTGTTGAAGCTTGAGCGGTTATACTGAAAATTCCAAACATGAAATGCTTTTTCCGCAAGTGATTTTACTTAACGCAGTCCGTATACTTCGGTACTACATGGTACTACATACAAATCCGAGAGTATAAATAGATGACAGCGAATGTTGCTGCAGAGATTCTGCATCAATTTTATTGAAATATGAGACCGCGCGGTCAGTTCAACAACGGTGGTGCTTGTAATTCTGAAGACCGCTTGACGTATGCTCTTCTCCCTGCCTGCTTGTTGCAGCCTGCTTGATCATCGAGTATCAAAGAGTTGGCGATGTTCGAGTTTGTACAGTACTACTAGTTACAATAGTTGCGTGGTTTTGTTACATATATAATGCATCCACAGACGTAGTCAATGTGATGGTGCATGGGATCAACTATTTATCTCTGGGCATTATAGTATAAATGTCGTGAGACACATGTGGATGAGCTGGTTTGGTGCGTATGCCAAGTCACAATTTGATCTTCGTGTTGGATAGGGTCTCATCCTAGATTTGCCAATATCAATAAAATCGTTCTGTCACATGGAAACTGCCCCAGGAACTTTTCCAGTTGTACAAAGAATGAGCATACTTAATTCGGAAAACTGAAGATAAGACTTACAAGAAACTTGCATGATATCTTTAATTGTTCTGCCCTATGTAGAAGCAGAAGCACCAACTTGATCAACAGCAAATACATAATGCAAAAAAATGTCTCGTTAAAATTGGGATGTTGGCATCGGACACTGGTAGAAGTTGTATTAGAAAAAAGAAACGTAATATCAACTATTTTGAAGGAGGTATTCAGTTAAGTCATTACTTACCACATATTTTAGTAGGGATATTTTTACAGATTGCTCATTCTTTAAAAAGTAATTGACTGCTTAGCTATGAACGAGGGCATTCAACCACGCAATTTTAAACGATGCAAGTCAAATAATAATCATATGACAAATGAATGTATCATTTTGCCCAATACCAGCCTTTTAGTTACGAGTCAATGTTATAGTAAGAGCAGTGGTCAGGTGTTTTACCTTATCTACATGGGCTAGAGACATGCGGCAATGTAAAAAAATCTCTGAAACCTGATAACAGCCCGTGTCTAGTGACTTCCATATGTAGCTCTATAATGGCTACATGCGCGAAAAACCTCCCACTCACCACCGTCATCGGTTTATGAAGGATTATGTTACGTTAAAAAGGTGTATACACTTAGTCAAAAGACATTTTTTCCCTTTCCTACCGGTGGTCCATCTGGCAACCAGTCAGACGCGGCAGTAGTGCTAGAACAGTAGAATTGGCACACCGTTGAGATAAGAAGCAGACGGCGCCTATGGATACGCGATCCGTCTGTCGAGAAAATCTGTCTGTTTTAGGGGCAAATGAATGGGGAAATCTATTATGTGTTAAATATGCTCAATAGGTGCATGTAATTAAAAACACTGGAAGAGTATAAATGAAAGAAAATAAAAAAGTGAGATATTCCCTCTCCATCCCCCTACAAGCCCTCACCCTTAAATTTTTCACCCCTAAAACTTTTTTCAGAATGATCCTCTGAAACGTTCGTTTTGTGGGTAGTGCGTTTCAAGTTATAGGAGGTTCAAGAAATAGCAGACAGACAGACAGACAGACCGATGGAAATAAGTGACCTGGTTCTTCTTGCTATACATACTTATACAGCACTCGAAAATATTCACAGTCTCATTTTTGGAAACCTTTGCGATTACAATACTTCCTGGCCAATGTGGCGTGGAAAGTAAATACCAACAATGACAAATGATTCGAATATGCAACAATATAACTGTAACCACCCTTCGTATCTAATAAATTCACCCAATTCCATGTTGTCCGTAATCAATTGCTTCAACTTAGAATACTCCCCTCCTAATCATTACAATGAGAACAAATGTTTCGGAAAATCAGGCTGGTCAGAGGGCTAGCCTGTTCACCTCGAAAACAGCAGCTGTTAATAGTCTTCGGTGGATTGAAAGCTTCTATCGACAACGTTTCGAATTACCAATTATCTACTAATATGTTTCTGCTGATATAGCAAAACTTACTATTTTCTCAAATACCCCAAATCACCGTACCTAAACCTGGTAGTTCGAACAGGATTCTTCTTTCACTTTTCGATGCAAAAGTTTCAAAGTTCAAACTGCTTTTTTTGTTCAAAATCTATCACATGAATGGCTCCCACAGTGTTATCAATTTTCGTGTGTTACACGATAAAGTGGCAAATATGCGACAGATCACAATTCCGCAAAAGTCATTGCAACAGTGAGCAGTTAACTGTCAAGTTATCTGTCTATTTATGATCCTACGCACCCTGCAAGCTGTGTAACGTTATACTGAGAATATGCCTCGCGAGCTTTCAATAAGCTTGCACTATTTCTCGTGAAATTCACATCGAGGCTACTACCATGGTCTGCATTTGTAGCGATCAATTTTTAATTATAATAAATCATGCGAGAGTCAACACAGGCAGTTTATCTTTATTATAAAATCAAATTTGTTAATTCCAGTTATAGTCAGAACGGCGTTTACCATGCAACTTTAATACAAATCGATCGTGGTTACATGGCACTTTGCCTCTGGCATGTTTCGAGTAAAAGGAAGTATATTATACCTAGTAGTAGGTTTTTAAGATACTCAGTTCATATATAGTTTATAATAATAATTTATCTACAGCTCTTATACAATTTCTGCAAATAAATTAAAAGAGAAAATTACAAAAGGATAATGCCCTTGTGCGTGGTTTAAATAAACTAAAAGTCTTTAAAAGCTAGGTATACATACTTTATGTATTTAAACGTAACGGGGTATATGTGAATTCAATTTTTCTACATATATATTTTTTACATATTCTCAAACTTTTTATGTTTGATTTTTAAGTATGAATACGAAGCTTTCGATACATTTTCTGTAATACTGGCATCGACTGGATATGATAGTCATACATGGGCTAAACTGCAACACTGGTAAGTTCAAATCGTGCCAGTTGATTTAGTACAAATGTGTTCACCGCATACATGTCTCAAGCTTCGATGCCGGTGCGAACACCCGATTACATGAGGAAATTCACTCGCCTTGGCGAAAAAAGTACGCGCATGCCTATCCGCAATCCATGTTCATAGCCGTGCGGCATATGTAGATATAGAAAAGTATCCATGAAGGTTATCTGAATCTAGTCTACATTCCCCTCGATGTCCGGAGCAAAAGGCTATGAACGCTTTTTTACCCACACAATCATGAATGAATAGTATTTAATTTTTATTAATTTAGCGCAAAAAGAGCTAGCAATGTCACACTACGCGTAGCCAATGCATCCGTTTTCACATATTTTTGTCACTGAAATACGCATACCTTTTATAATTTGACCAGCAAAACTGTAAAGTCTCACGATAGTCACACCAGTGACCCTTGAACATATCTGTCCCTCTTTCATTAGTTCTTAGTTACCTTTTCTAAGAAAAGCTGATTTGCCAGACTTTCGTTTTAGCAGCTACGACATCAGTGATAAAAGATTATTATTATAACAAAAAAAGTTAACTATGAACGTGTATAGTACAAAAAAAAAGAATTTACTGGATTTAGTGAGACAAATAGGCCAATACAATTGAAGGGGTCAGTGCAAAAAGTGGCTAAGTCCCATTTTTTAAGTTTGGACATATGACCATTTGAATGTTGAAAGAGTCTCCCACATCCAGAAAATTTATTGACAATGACTAGTAATTTTTTCATGGACATACTGGCTTACACTATGATGTGAACTAGCGATTTGATTACGAGGAAAAAAAATCTGAAAATTTGGACTTAGCCACTTTATGGTCGAAAAATTAATACAAAAATATAAAACGTGAAAATTATTACTTTTATTTCACTTTATTACAGTGTTACATAACAAAAATAGTATTATTCTTGTATACCATTTATCGAAAAATAACATCGACACAAAAAAAATTCTAAATTATGATGAAAACCACATTTCACAAAAACCAAAAAATACAACAAAACAAGGGTCTATTCATAAACATCGACATCACTTTCGATATCACCCTCAGTGTCATTGCGCCTGGGTATAGCCATATCAACTGCGTTAATAAGTGTTCTTCTGTAGAACTCAATATCACCGGAAGTTACTAGTTTTAGAAGTTTCGTGACAGACTGAAACTTTTTAGTTTTTATTGTCAGGTACCTATCGCCATATGCCAATTTGGGATTCGTAGATATTTTTCTGTTCATACCCACTTTATAGATGGACATATTTGTGCAATTTCCCGTCATGGATTCTCTCGTTTGAATGGATTTTCCAGTTCCAAACCTGACAAAACGAATTTTAGAAATTCCTGGAACGGAAACCTTGACAAATGGCATAATCCGTCTTTTATAATCCTTTACTTGAATAACTCTATCGTCTGCAGCTAGATCTCCATTTGTTCGAAGGCTGTGTTGAATAAATACGACGTCAAACGGACTTTTCTTCCTACAGCCCTTGATAAGCTCAATGTAAGCCTCAGGATTGTCAAACTTATCCAGCTTCGGTCTTTTTTTCTCTATTGCACCGAAGTCTCTATCTACTGGCATCATAGAATGTCCTGGAACTGGATACCATATTTCAATTTCATTGAAAGTGTTATTTTTACATAACTGATCTAGGAACGTGAAAATAATTCGATTTTTATTTTGGCTAAATGCATTGTCACAAAATATTTTTAGCTTTCTCTGTTGATGATCCTTGTTTGTCATAATATAATCATTCAAACATGTTATAACTTCATTTGGTCCTTTGTGAGCAAAGTTCTCAGTGTAAGTATACATAGTTGTTCTGTGAGTTTTCAATTTGTGAATGCCGAAAACGTGCAGCCATAACTGACTGACGTAATATTCATCTTGTGCATTAGTTACAGGTAAAGGCAGGTTCTTTTCGTAGTCAAAGGAAGGATCTGCTGATTTCTGAACCTCAGCCAACTTAGTTTTGAACACCTCAGCTTTCCTGAGATGAACTTCTTTATTTACTTCCAGCGTCCGCAAAAGTTCTTGATCTGATTTCATTGCGGCTTGTTTTATATCAACAAGGAGTTTTGTGCAGGTATTGCATATATCCTTTCGCAGATGCGCAAATGATATATTAAATTCTTCGTTGAACACCTTAGCGAAAATCCCATATGATACAGTATCGTTAGGGTGTTGTGCGCTGAAATTTTCATGTAATTTAGTAATGGATAAGTTAGGGTCTAGATACTTTCTATTGCGGCTATCAGATCTTGTGTAATGTGATTCACGAGCTGGCAATTCGGAGAGATTCAGTTTTGGTTCTGTTTGGCCTGTTGGTGTGACGACCTCTATTATCTGCTGGTTCTGCCTGCGTCCTAACTTTCTTCTCTAATCTAGACTTAAAAATCCCGTAGACTGCTAAAAAGGCCTTCTGGCATAAATTAATTTTACTGCTTCCGTTACTAACTTCATAGGAAAAAACTGTACGACTTCGCGATGTTTCATCTCTACGCTGACGAGATCGGGATTTTAGCTCTTTTTTAACACCACCTTGTAAGTAAATTGTTTGCTCTGCATGGCTAGACAGACTACAATATCTTTCAAAAATGTCAATCTGCTCCTATTCACTTAGTTTACAGACACACTTACATCTGCAGTTGCCAACATCACGACGTTTATTTTTCTCTTTGAATAGTTTTTGTTTCTTCAAACTTCTTTTCCATTTTTCTGGAGAGCGAAGCTTCTTTTTACCTTTCATTATATTTTCGAGATCTTCGTCAACACGAGCTGGATTATTGCCAATATTACCTGAGTCTAAGTTATCAGATATGTGTTCATTTTCGTTGAAAGAATCTGAACCAACCATCGCCAGATTTTTCTTGCGCCCATTGTCTTCGTTAGGATCATATTCACTCCCCGAAGATACTTCTTCGCTATAACTACTTGATTCTAGAAAGAAAAAGTTGTATAATCTCAAAATCCTTGTCAGCATAACCAATATAGGCTTATTAACATCTTACAACAATATAAATCATGATAAGAGGACTTGAACTTACCATTGTCAGACATTTTAGTATGGAACTCAAACAAAAACGTGATAACAAGCAAAACTGGAGCAGCAACAAGACACTTCTCCCAAAAGTTAGGTTATAAAACCTGAACACAGCATGCTAAGATGTCAAACACAAAAAGTGGATAAGTCCGTGGACTTAGCAACTTTTTGCCACTTAGTTACTTCTTGCACTGAAATGATGATTGATTGCAATATCTACATAAGGGTTTCCATGCACTAGGACGCTTCTTTCCACAAATCTGTCATCACCAAAGTATTATACAGGTAAATTTACACAGATGGAGACACTTAGCTCAATTTCAATAAAATGTGGACTTAGCTACTTTTTGCACCGACCCCTTCAATTAGTACATAGTCCTACCTATTGCAACCAAGAAACATCTTCCCTGCCCTTACTAAAATTATCGACAATCTGGCAACGTCAGCCAAGCCATGCTGGCCAGTGTGAGTAATGTGGCGGGCAGTTGAAGATACGGCAGGCGTGACACGTCTGTTTGATATTTCTCCACATTTGAGAGCAAATGTACGGTTGAATTGATGATATATGTACCGGAAGCATATGAATGTATTACCGACCAGTAATTGAGATAGACCTTCTAATGATCAGGAGCCCCTGGAACATCAAGAAACGAAGTCTAAGTGTTTTTTTTCGTTTTTCGCCTGTATCTTGCTGCTACTGGACTACTTTTCAAAATCTATAAAGATTTTTTGTAACCTCGTGCGGAAGCTTCATCCAAATCCGAGCAGTGCCTTCTAGACGTGCCAAGGATTTGCGGACCGGCAGACAGACTGAACAAAGTGAGTGACACTGGACTTCGTGATGTACATACATGTCATATAACATCCAAGAAAACATGATATCCTATTTTAGAAATTTTTCGCATTTACAATACTCCTTCGCCAGAAGGCGTGAGGAGTAAAACAACCTTACATCTGGGATTCTGATTTTCCCTAATGTTAAACAAACCATGATCGCCCGTTTTACCTCCGGTACATCAGCGTGCTTAGCTTTTATGCTTGCTTACATCTAAAAGGCGGCTAATTAGTCGTCCTTTTTCAGTAACGTCAGTAAAGGCGCTAATAAAATGCATTTCATACAAAATGCAAGGGCCATCTCGCGAAAACAAGACTCCAAAGGAGATGAAAGCCGTAATGAATTACGGGCGGGGAGAGAAAAAATACTAAATAAATAACAAGAAACATCAATAATGCAGCGCGTTGGACGCCTAGCCCTTTAATTACACGGAAAATGAAAAGAAAACGAACTGCCTTTAAATATTCACGGTTATTTTGCATAAAAGGAAATTACTAGTTGACGGAGAAATTTGCACTGTAAATATAACATGAGCTCTTTTGTCCCTGATGTGATTTTATGATGGAGTAGAAAATTGTATGATCCTTTAAAACAGCTCCGGTTCCGTTAGGGAAGCAGCATGCTGTCTCATACTATCGCAATTCCATACTTGTTTGACTTTCAGTCTTAATAAAAACCGACCACTAAAGCAGGACTCTTAACGAAAATGGGCAATCGTACATGAGTAAATGGTACGATAACTGCTGAATTGTACAGGGTGTCCCGATAAAATTCATTTTTTGTCTGACCGTGTAGGAAAAAACGTCTTATACAACAGTTATTAGGTTTTTCATGTTTTTTTTTTGTTCTGTTATTGGCACTGGTCGATGACCAACTGGCCAGATCCTAAGTTTTTCATGTAAAATCATGTTTGGTTAGGGAATGCCAAATGACACAACCAGTATATTTTTAATTTAAATAGTAAATACTTTTTCCTGATTCTAAGTGTCTGTAGTTTTTCATATAAATGTTTTTGCTCCTTTGAAGAAAAACTTGAATTTTGTCTGTCATTAATTCACAAGTATGCGAGTTTGTACCGGCTTACATCTTACATACGAATACAGTATAAGACCAGAAATTTAACTAATGCTGAATTCAATGTTTAGTTAAAATATACAGGGAGTGCAATTTAAAGAATTAAGCTTTATTCGATTGCGGTTTTCTGAGACCAAGACATTGTATGGAAAACCTAATATGAGCCACTACAACTTATATATAAAACTTTTTTTTCTGAACGGTCAAACCAAAGATTTAGAAGGGGAGGGCAATTTATAGAGGAGAGTTTTTTACTATCTTAATTTGGAAATATGCTTTCTACAACAGCTCAAAGAAAAAATGTATTGCCAGAAAAAGACTTTCTATGCGATGGCCACGTTTTTGGCAAATCTTTAAGGGTTGCTGCTGAGCTTTTTGTGTATTTCTGTAGTGGTCTATGCTAGTATAATGATACTCTTCGGAAAAAGCTTTTTATACCTGGTTCAAAAATTCCCAAACATCTTCGACTTTATTCCCTGAATTTCAGCCTCCTACTTGCCCGAAAAACGATACGGATTTTAAACTTTGTACGGCAATGATGATAATTGGGCATTGACGGTAATGACGTAAATACATTCTGCGAGTGGGTAATTTGTTTTTAAAGTCTCGGTCATTGGTTAATTGCTAATGACTTATCAGTGCCGAGACATATCAATATAAGGACGAAACCTTAACGGTATTTGTAGTGATAGAAAAAAAACTAAGAAAGAACATAACTGGATCAGCGTCATTAATGGCCGACACGGTTGTTATATTCCGTAAGACATTCTGCGTTTCTGGGAAAGTTTGTCTAAATATGACCCTGCAGGCCACCGAAAGCGATATTTTTTTGATATCGTAAATCTTTCACGCTGATTTAATCCAGCATTTATATATTTTTCCCCAGTAAATTTGGTGGCTAAGATGCAGCACTCGTAAATCAGAATAACAGAGGAAAGAGTTTTTAATACGAAGTGGGCTGGATTGTATTCTCTGTTTGGAGAAAATATGATTTATGCGGAATGAGCTTCCCTAATTTGTAGATAGAAATAATCATGGATGCCGACAAGAGCTAGCACGTAGTTAGGCTCTTAATTTTGTTACCAATTTAAATATATCTAAATACATGCACAATCGATCAAAACTAACGTACCTAAACGTAGGAACCTAATCTGAGTAGCAATATCCATTTGGCATTTGCCTCGATCGACATTGAGAAATTAGAGGTTTCAATACATGTCCGCAAAAAAGCTGAATGTAGTGAAGTTTAAAATAATTTAGACGAAGTTTTGAAATTACTAGGAACTCGAAAAACGAACAACAAACAAACAAAGCATATATTGCTAAATAGAACATAGTGTCAGTAACAAGAAAATTTCAACAGGAAAGAAGGGATATGCCAAATGTGTAGTATTACCAAATCAAGGGCAATTAACCACAAAAAAAAGAAAAATGCTAGAACTTCCAATAGGTATACATTAAGAAGAAAAGAAAAGATAAATACATGAAATGAAGATATACGCAAAAGTGCAAATCAAGTCAATACGAGAGTCAAGGCATATGTAAATAAGCCTCAGTGAGGCTGAATAGAATAGCACTTAAGAACCAGCATGTTCATCATGATCATTAGAGACATCATTGAACTTTTTCAGAAAAAAACTTTTAGTTTTATTATCGACCTACGATATTGATTACCTTGGTTATGTCATCTAGATACAAACGTTCTCATAATGCAACTAAACAAATACATTTGAAAGATTAATAAGAAATAGAGGCAAATTTAAAAAAAATATATTTTTATTGGTTCATTGTAAATCTGTTTAATGTAAAATTTATTCAGAAAAATAAGAAGAATAATAAAATTGATTTTTTTCTGCAAAAATATCGAAAAATAACGAAAAAAAAATCGATTTTGATATTTTCGACCCCCTACAACCCTTCCACAGTTACAAAAATATTCATGAAGGTAAACACTTCACACATATTTTTGCATCTTTACGAGGGTCAACAGGTTTTGTTAAAAAAAATGTTGAGGACTTTCAAAGCCTCAAAAAATTCTTGTCCAGAAATTTGAAAAAATTGTATTTTATGCGCGCCTCGAAGACCTTTGAACAAAACTAAAAATCTTTCATTGCGGCTGAGATATTTGGAAAAAAAAGAAAAATCTTCGTGACTCAATAAAACAATTTCTGTAGCACATAGGTAAAGTAAAGATAAATAAATGCAATGGCAACATTAATTCATAAGTTGGTAGTCCACCTGCTCAATCTGGAACTACGAAGGAGCTTGTAAAGAGTTCACACCCAGTCCTTGATTCTTCTCAAATCCAAGAAGTCCATGTTGAACTATTTGTTCACTGACACACCTCTCTGGATAGACTCCGTCCTTAACTAAGAATTTTCTGTCAAGGGCGACTCCATTGGTTTTGTATTCCAAACGGCTTCAATTCTTATTTCTAGTGAATGTTAAGTCGTGGCATTTGGAAATATTCAAACTATTGACAATGCACTACTAAATTGAAAATATCAAGATGTTGTTGCAATTAAAGGAATTCATGAAGGTTGTTAACACCTAAAAATATTTTCAAATCATCAGTACAGAAACAAATGATGAACTAAGCTTTTGTTAGCTACCGTTTATGAAAAAAAATGACAATGGCCTTAAATTGTCACCCTGAGAAGCCATATTCTTTACAGATCTAAAACTATTGTAATAAACATACTGAAATCTATTCATCAAATAATACTGCATGAGTGACAAATGCTGCCCATTAAATCCAAACGAGAACAGCTTCTTAAAATAGTTCAATGATCTATTTTATCAAATGCTTTAGAGAAGTGGGTATAAATAGCGTCAACCTGACTCTGATTATCCATATATTCGGAAATATGCGGTAAAATAACTGAAAGGTTTAGAAGAAAGTTGAGATTATCCGATTCCCTGATTACGTCCAAAAATTGAACTCGATTAAATCCAAAATCGGGCTTTAGGAATGGTTTGTCCTCAACATTATAGTAAAGCTGCGGAAAATTTACAAAGAAAATATTGGCATTATACATCCTCTTTAACTCGCAGCCCGCGGTTCAATAAAATCAGTCTAGCCGTTACTGAGATGGTGAAAGTTACGAACGCCAGACAAACCAAACTGAGCGACAGATTTTCGATGTCTCAGAAGACATAAATCGTCAGGTAAATTCATATCTGTTAGAAAAATGTTCGTAATTAGAAATTATATTTCTCTGGCCTCTGCATATGAGGTAAGAAGCATTATAAATTAGTAATATATTAGGCATAGTTATATTTTTTTAACCCTTAACTGCCGTAGTGCGGTTACTAAGACCGCAGTACATATTTATTTCTATATATCTTACCCCCACTTCAATATAATCAGGCAATATTTTTGCTACCTTCAAGTGACCACGTGGTCAGTTTGTCGCTAAAAGTTGAAGGTGGCACTTTTATCGGTTTACAATATAAATACGACAGAAGTTATAGAGCGGTCACAGTGGCCGGTCTACGGTGTCTATGTTACTATATCTATTAAGATTTTTGTATAGCCAGTGTGATTTCCTGTCAACTTTGTGGATTATTTTTTGCAGCATAGATCGCCAAGAATGAATCGGAATTATAAGACAAGGTTTCCCAATAGGGATGATAGGATTTTGACAGCTTACTGCCGCCATTTTAGCTGTCTATTTTCTGAGTTATTTTGTGTTCAGTAAGGCAGTTTGGAGATCGTCTAAATCTAAATATTCAATCAAAGTTCGAGCAGTGTTATCGCTACTCAAAGAGCATTTCGTGCTAAATATGTTCGTCATGGTGCACCGTCTCAGCTCGCTAAACGCCGCATAATTCAGAAAGTGGAAAGTGAATATTCTTTGCACGATAGTAGACCACCAACCAGAAGCCGTAGTTACTTGATATTTGTGGTGTAATTGCACATGTTCTTCATCAGTCGTTCAAAAATAGCACAAAGATCGAAAAAGCAGTCTTTATAAAAATTCTTGCTCATCAATTGGTAAGACCCGATCTTATTAGGCGTGCAGTAAATACATAACTAACACGCGACATTCGGACTACAATTCGTAGAATTCTATCCCTCGACCGTGCTGAAAAGGATGTTTCGGAGGTAAAATTAGAAAAAAAAGAAAATCCTGTCACACTTGTCCACCAAAAATTTAAAGAAAAACTTTTTATTTATGTAAAATGTGCCATAAGCCTACTTGCTTTGAGCGTTCGTCAAAAATTTGTTAAAATTTTAAACACAATCTTTGACTTCTTCACCCCTTGTATTTTTTATTCCTTTCAAGTTATCACTCAAACTTATTTATGTCTCAATGGACAGTTTATTCATATTTTAGAATCTGTTACTAATTTCGCATAGAAGATTGTGTTTGGTTTTATAGCTATCTAAGATAAGGAATTTGTGTAAAAATATGTCAAAATGAATGATGTTCGATGTTTTTATTTTTTTAAATGAAGTATGGTAAAAATTACATGTCATGTCTTATTTCAGGCCTCATTCTACTCTGCCTGAATATCTACAACACGCAAATTATTTTATTTTTGTAATAGATATTGTTAGTTATCTGCGGTCACTGAAACCGCACTACGTTAATGACGATACGCTTTCTGCAATACGGTACTTAAGGGTTAAGAAAGTAGAACGAATGAAAAATAAAAAACTTCGCAGGTCCCACCGAGATTTGAACTCGGATCGCTGGATTCAGAGTCCAGAGTGCTAACCATTACACCATGGAACCTTGCACTGCTAAGCTCAGAAACCGGTATATAAATAGCGCACGTCGAGCGGCTCGCTCCAAATAATCGATTCCTGGCGCTAGACTGGAAATAATTTGAAATTACGAGCCCCCAATGTCAGGAACAGTGGGGTAGGTATGTAAAGTATTGTTCAAAATTGTAGTATGCTACCAATGATTCATAAGTCGTGACCAAAAATGAAATGCATACACAGGACTGCATTTTAAGGGGGGTCTTCCATGTAACATTATTTCCTGGAGGGCTTCATTAAACAGATACAGGATGTTGAAGTTTAAAAATAAAAAACAATTATATTTAATATCTTCAGAACCGTCAACTGGAATCAACTAAAATTTGGTTTGTCGACTTTTACTAAGTATTGTCAACATTCAAAAATATTTACTTAAAATTACCGGGCACTAATGGCGGAGATACAGGGGATTAGTGGTATTGTTTTTCCAAATAAAGTCGTACGTCACTGTTTATTTAGAATTTTACCTTCAATTTGCTACAAATAATTACTCTTGGGTTTTTTACCTAGAGTGGATGTTTTCGTAAAAATGAAAAGAGTTAGATTATTCATGAAGAGCCGAGATACAATTAGCTTCAAAATAAAATAGGATGCCTTGATACCAACTTGACGTTTCTTGGAAGATAGTTTGTCAAAGTTATGTTTTATGCGGTTGTTGTCGTTACTACTACCAGTTTTTTCTTGTAAAAGTCCAGTCAAAGGTCTGTTTTTCCATTTTTGAGTGTTGTAAAATGGAATTTAGTAATGATGAGTACGCCGATATTATTTTTCGGTATGGGTTCTGTAATGGAAATTTTACGGAACTACGTTTTTCTTCATTAAAAAGAAACCGCACTATATACGTCAGAGTGGTGGTCTTTTTGAACATTTATTGATTATTATCTAATTTGTCTTTCTTTATTTTTACGAAAACAGTGCGCTCTAGAAAAAATACAAGAGTAATTATTTGTATCAAATTGAAGGTAAGACTCGAAAAATCGCGCGTTTCGGAAAAAAAAAACAGTGGCTTACTATTTTTACTTTGAAAAATCATGTCAATAATCCCCTGTATCTCCGCCACTGATGCACGTTAATTTTAAGTAAAGACCTTTGAATGTGGACAATACTAAGGTATATCCACACACCAAATTTTAGTTCATTCCAGTTGACGTTTTTGAAGATATTAAAAAAATTGTTTTTTATTTTTAAACTTCAACACTCTTTTTAAAGAAGCCCTCGAGGAGAAAATGTTATATATGAGACCCCCCTTAGGAAGCAGTCCTTTGTATGATGTTTCATTTTTGGTCACGACTTGTGAACCACCCTGTTACTAGATTTTAGTTGAGTTTCAAGACAAGGTTGCTATTATCTTAAGGACAAGAAGAGTTTGGATCCTGAACTGGTGATGATGAAATGAACGTTAAACAATCATACTTCGTCTTCGTTCTTGGTACATATATGACTTTCACAGTCAAAAATATTTGTTTTGCGTTTCACAAGTTGAAGTCATACTTTGGGGTTTATTAACTTCCTGATCTTTCTAAAGAGTAGTCAAAACTATTTTTTGTGACTTCAGAATCTGGAAGCCTAGTTTTCCAAGATGAAGGTACCATAAACGGCATATTATTGCTTAAATTTAATCGCTATTATCTGTCATCGCCGAAGTCATCACTAATATCTTATAGTCTGTGTCAGAGTCACTGTTAACCCATAAAAATAAGCACTTTACAGTGAACCCACTGTCAGGACGTTCTAATATTTTTTTCACATGATTCTTATCACTAATACTTTTGCATCTTCTCTACGTACTTCTGCTAAAAATCCAGATGCCGCATATCTATATTGCCCGTGCCTCAGAGTTTTATCTAGGACGGTTTAATTAGGTGCGATTTTTTGAGTATTTGAGCTAACACCCTTCAAGTCTTCTATTTAGCGTACTACCTGCCGCTGGCAATTGCAGGGCATCTGCAAAAAACATTTCGTATTCCTCCATGCACAGTCTGCTCTCAGGATCTTCCACCATGTCCAGCCTGCTCATGTGGTGACAGAATTTGTGGCTCCTTGCCAGAGTGTCGTCTGTCTTGATAGTAACATCCTCTGTTCTACCAAGAGCTCATTTACACTTCCACACCAATTTAGATCTTGAGTAGTTAGTGTGAGGTGCCTTAAGAGTGGCTTGACTACTTGAGAACATATTCACAGTCCTGAGTCTCAGTTGTCGCATATAGCTTTGCCTAGAAAATTGATGGCCAGGTTCCTAAGCTGACTGATTCGTGGAACTTTGAGCTTCGATACGAAGTTATTAGCACCAACACCTACAGGTCTTGTTGCCATCTGTGTATGTTGTTGTCAGATTGCGGTTGTCACTCATTCCTTTGAGAAATTATCACTGAGCAGGATTTAGTATATTGTTATTTTTGGCATTATGTCAGAAGGCATTCCCAGACTGTGGTTGTCTTGTATGTCCACCAACATGTCCATTCATGGGTGATATAAATTAACTTAGTTCTATTTTTAGCGGCTATTCATTTTTTCGTTGCTCTAGTATACAAATAACTTGTGAAGATCTATGTAAGTTGCATGGTTAAGTATGAATAGCTATTGGCCAGAATTCGGCATTTGAAACGGTACTCTCTGTACTATTTATTACAATAAAGTCGATTGAATCAATCTGAATTAAATTCACTGCTCTCACCATTATCTTTACAACGCACTTCAACTATATTTGCTGTATACACCAAAACGACAACTTTTCCCTTTTTGTCTACATCGTGCGCTACGATCAATTTAGTTCCCCTCACTATGCACCTCACTCCCGGCGAATACTGCAAAGAATACATAGTCCACTTTCTTAATGCAATTACTTTCCAGTACGCAGATACCAAATCGATAAACCGTCTTCATTTCTATTGTTCCTCACGACACGAGTGGGTTATGCGGTCATTGGTTAAAGTTGAATAGATAAAAACTAACTGTTAATACTCCCACAAAATCATTTCTTTTAAATTAATTACAATTGCAATTGGTGTCATGACCATTGTTCCACTGATCAGTATTGAAATGTCAGTATTGTAAATTCCTGTTTACTTCGTGAAGAGGCATTAGACAAAGAATGCCGATAAAGTATTTAAGATGCATTACGGGTATTGTTCAGATTAATCAAAGAAAGAGAGAAATTTTATCGGTGTAACGATTGAAAGAAGAAAGCATTTAGTAGAAATTAGGAGGCTAAATGGTACTACATTCACCTTGCCGGCAGGCTGTCAATTCTTGTAGTTGTTATATGCTTTTTTTTATTGAATGATAAAATACAGAGAAGAGGGTCATACCTGTATATATGCTTACACTGGTTGTATTGAAACTTTCCACTACTGTTTAACATAAATATGGCTGAATTTCGGTAATGAAGCGTTGGATGTCCTTTTTCAATACACAAACAAACATCTGTGCATCTCTTTGCCTAAATCTGACAAGTTTCAATAACTCGGTGCCATATCACATATATCCTGTGAAGCATCGAATCATAGACCGCAGTTAACCTTCTAAATCTATCTGTGGGCTTCTTTCTGCCCAATTTCCATAATATTGGTTTGAGTAACGTGTGGTTTCATTGAGGCGTTACCACAGTAGATGTGAAAAGCCTGTAAAACGTTTCAATTGTTGCATGAAAATATCCTGCTCATGACTCCTCTTGTTTCGGTGATCAGAGCTGGCTTTGTAGATCGTGTGGTTCAACACCATTGGATTGCTTTTTATGGGGTTATTTGCAGTCAGAGAATTGTGCCAATACGCTCACAAACATTTGTGCACTGAAAGAAGAGGAGACACGCTGGCTCGATGAAATGGTTATGAAAAAATTTGAGAAGAGGCTTATGTGACCTCAAAGCGGAGAGGGCCATCTATCTGCATCACGTCCTTATCCATGTGTAATCCTATCATCTGTATCTTATGACTCAGTAAAAAATAACAACACGAAAACGTGTTTTTTGTTGATTAGCTTAGGAATAAAACGTTTTTTGCTGTATAACCAGTAGGTTCAGGAATGGCTCGAGAAGACTATTTTACTTTAAAAGAGGGACACATTCAAAAACCATGCATTAGAAAATATGTTAGACTCACTGACTGTAAGTCGCTGGGTGAGTCCCATTGGTCGAAAGTACGACATTTTCGTTCACCAGAATATCGTACGACTTATAAACATCACATCAAGGATATACCCAAATACCCAAAACAGTGCTAATGGCGTGGTATCAGCACATTTGAAGATGTTTTAGAGAACCAGAATACTACCCCAGAGCAGTGCAGTCAATGCGTCTAGTCTTAGCACAGATGAAGTCGCGAGACTAAGGGTCCTTGCTTAGACCCCAGCGAAGGGTGGTGGGTACCGCGGGTAATCTGCGCTTGAGAAACGGTGCCTACAGATGGATTTCTGGTGGTGGCTCGTATTCCGCCAATTAGTTTAATAACAGAAAAGCTCCATAAGAATTGCGCCGAAGCTGGATACGACGAAAGGGAACGCTTCATGTTAGATGGCACTAGAAATGGAAAAGTCTATTTCCAGATATTGAAACCTACATTGACAAAGGAAGTGAGGAGTGAGGATAATAAATGCTACGCTACCTATCATGATAGAATGTTGGTACATGTACCTTATTTGGATCTCCCTTGGAGGTGGTAGGAGAATTGTTAAATGGTAAAGAAGGCCGCCTTGTACGATTTGAGGCTTCCTTCTGACCTCTGGTTAGCAACTACTATTTGTTGCTTAATGGAAAATACCTTTCTCCATACATAAGAAGCAAAGCTATTATTATTGTGCTAAGCTAACTAACGACTATGCAAGGCATTGAAGACACTCCAAGTAAAACCAGGATGCCTTTGTACTTATTGAAGGGTCCAGTGCTAAGGGTGGACATTTCTGCTTATCTCTGGGTAGAGCCAACCTAAGGTTGCCGATGGGACTGTTGTCTTGCCATAACACGTTAAGGCGCCACCTGCACGTGATGGGGGTGGCTGAGGATCCCTTGTGTGAGCGCTGAGGAGTAGAGGAAGAAACCTCGGCGCACGTTTTGTGTCGCTGTGAAGCTCTGAGCAACTATAGGCAGACTATACTGGAGTCCATTACTTTGGACCCTCAAGACGTCAAGGTGCTTGGACTCAAGGCGATTCTCAACTTCGCTTAAAGGACGAGGCTTGTCATCTAAACAATGTAGAGGTGCATAAAGGCCCGTTTGAGCGAAGTATGCACTGGGCCTTATGATGGCCGGAATGCCTCTAATTTCACGATTCATTCATTCATTTTCTCGAGAAAAAATTGATCATTATTGAATTACTCCTATGTGACAAGACTCTCAAAATTAATATCAAGGCCATCAGCCGTAAACAGTTCTTGAGAGGATGGTTGACATCTGCGGGGATGATGTTCCATTTACACAATAAAATTATGCAGAAGTGGACGAGCCAAAACAGCAACAAATAATGAAATGACTCAAAAAGGCCACGGTTCTCGAAGATCATTGTGAGAAGGTATCTATCATCAGAATGGCATTGAATATACCGGAACCCAGCTTAGTAGATATCTTGCAAGACAACTAGAACATATGTAATGTGTCAGCCAGATGGGTTCCAGGACTAGTCATTTGGAAGCTTTGACCAACGGCGACGAAGCTTGGTTGCATCACTGGGATCCTGAGTTCCCAAAATGGCAGAAACGCACCCCTTTGCTAGAAAATTAATAACAGTTTTTTGGGACGTCAGGGGCATCCTTCTCTTTGAATATATGGCAAAAGCGACCTCAATAAATGCGGAAGTCTATGCGAACACGCTGAAAAATTACGATTCTTCCAATCGAGAAGTGTTTCTGTTTCATGGCAATGTAACTGTGCATATGGGTACCAAAACTAGACCAATTGTGCAGGAATGCAGCTTCGTTGAGATAGACCATCCACCCTATAGGCCGGACTTGGCTCCGTCTGACTTTTATATTTGGATTAATAAAGAAAAATCCTTGAGAACGCCGTTTTGACTCAGACAATGGCCGTCGACGACTTTTTTAGAGGCAAGAGGAAACAGCATAGTTTGAATCCTTGCTTCGCAAAATCTTTCCTTTTCGCTGAACATTCATATGTTTAAGTAAATTAAATTATCCACTGTTATTACAATATTATATACTTAGATATATTACTTTTACACGTTTGTTATTGTAATTTTTTGTCCGTACTTTATTTTATTTGCGGTTAGTACACTGCTCAAACAGATGATTACATTTAACGAACAGAAAATATACAAAATACACAAAAAAAAGAAAAAAAAATCAATAAACAACGTATCAAGTACATTATACACATTACATCTAAATAAGTTCTTAACCTACAGTCAAAAAAGACCTTTTTAAAATTGATATAGTGCAATGAAAAATGTCTACTAAATTCTTTACTTTTTCATAGTTGTTACACATTACATATAATGGTGAAAAAAGTAATACATTGGTGCGAGGCACAGGTAAATAGAAATTGGTATTGTTAAACCTTATGTTTCGGTACGGTACGTGTAATGACAGCTTTTCTAAAAGAAACTGGCAATCAACTGTGTTGTTCAAAATTTTATATAAGAAAACCACAACGCAGTAATTTCTGCGCTTAGATAAATTTACCATATTAAATCTACTGAGCAATAAGTCATTGCTAAATCCAGCCTCAGGATAAATCCCATCTTCCTTGAACCATAAATATTTAGCAAAGCGTCGCTGGATCTTTTCAATGCTGTCCGAATGTACACCATATGCTGGGTACCAAATTATACTACAGTATTCGAGCTTACATCTAACAAACGCATTGAATAACAATAAAAGAGTTTTAGCATTATTGAAGCTCTTGCCACACGTAAGTATGAAACCCATCGTTTTGTGCGCACCGGTTACAATTTCAGTAATGTGTTGCACAAAAGTTAACTGTGGGTCGAAAGAAACACCTAGATCCCTCACAATCGAACAACCATCCAAGACTTGACCATTTATGTGATAAGCATAACCAATTATATTCTGCTTACGTATGAAAGACATAGTCTGGCATTTTGTAATATTCAGATACAGCTCATTCAGGCAACACCACTCATACAGACGTACTAGTTCATCCTGAAGCTTCACATAATCGACAATTGTGTCAATTCTAGAAAATAATTTCAAGTCGTCTGCGTACAATAAGTTGCAACAATTTGGTTGGCCACTGAGATCATTCACAAATATAGCGAATAATAGCGGACCCAGGACGGAGCCCTGGGGCACAACAGATGTCGCAGAAACACTGACAGACCTAAAACCACGGTACTCAACGAAAAGTATTCTGTCCAACAGATAAGATCTGAGGAAATTTGCGAATCCAAGTGATATACCACATCTTAAAAGCTTTTGTATTAGTACTCCATGGTCAAGTCTGTCAAATGCTTTTAAGAAATCCGTATAGACAACGTCAATCTGTCCGCAAGTATCTAAAATTTCAGCAGCATGCTGTTTGAAGCATGCAAGATTAGATGTAGTCGATCTGCCAGGAGAAAAGCCATGCTGATGTGGAGTGATGATGTGTTTCATATGAGTGAATATGATTTCGTGAACAACAGATTCAAATGCTTTAGCAATATTACTTGGGATCACAATAGCTCTATAGTTTTCAATATTATTTCGGTCACCTTTTTTGAAAACAGGAGTAATGCGAGATATTTTCCAAACCTTAGGATAACAACTCTGTTCCAAAGATAAATTAAATAGAAAAGTGAGAGGCTCAGCGAGCACATGACAACAATCTTTAAGTAAAAAAGAAGGTATTGAATCCGGACCAGTAGAGCATTTGGATCTAAGTTTAGATAAAGCATGGTTGACCTGATCTACTGTGATTTTAGGTAAGTCGCATAACTTTACAAGGCTTAAGTGGCAAAATAGCTTCAAGCTGCACTTCGTCCTCAATAAAGGATGTTCATTATCATCATTATTATTATTAAGTTCAATGGATGACAAATGGCACTACTGCATTCAGGTGATTATGTTCAAAAATGAAATTATCAAAGAAATCGTACGTCCTTTTTTTCATGGCTAGGTAGATTTCTTTTCGTATTAGCTGCCTCTCAAGGAAGACTGTTCCTATTCTAAAACTCCTTTCTTCTTCCTCTTTGCATCCTCCGATCGCTGATTATGTGACAGTATCTCTATCCGCGTCGTTAGCATTTACGTCGCGTTTCTTCCTTATCGGGCGCGTTCCGCACATGGTGTATCACATTAAGGCCATCTCTGCACCGACGCTCCGATCGCATCCGGCGATAACGCAGTCGCGAAATACGCTAGGAATTATAATTAATTTTATCGAATATCGCGAATTTTCGTGCAACTGCATTGTCGGAAGCAACTCTCGCCAGCCTTGAGTTAATGGTAACGTTTGGTGGGAAAACGGGACATGCCTCTACATACTCTTTCATTACCGCAGCTGCAGGGCCGTAAAGTTGTGGAAGTACAACACAGGCAGGGTAAAGGAGCGACATAAGCTGTGGTAGCGACAGTGCTATAAAGCAGAGGTAAATGGAAAAGAAAATAATGATTTGCCTTATATGGAGGTGGTTGGCGCTGAAGGTCAAGATCCTAGCAGGGAATTGTGGAATTTAGTAACACAGGTTATTGAAACATTCCGGAACTCAATCACAGCCTCGGGCTACTGGTCTTCTGGAATAACCACCAGGTCATAATAAAACTACTTGGATCCCAATGGTACTCTGACGTTACCATGGTAATTACCAGTGGCATACGATTTAGACTTCTTATCAGCAAAGAAGCGATAGTCAACAAAACATCTCAGTTGATGGGAACAGCAGGTATAGCCACACGCATCTTATCGAAGCGTCTAACTTTTGGTATGACAAGGTCCAGTATTATATCATACTTCATTTTCATCTCGACGTAATGTAAGTACAGTTCAAAAATGATAGATATCTTCATTTCTGGCATATACTGATATATCACAAATGCTCGCTAGTTTCCTGGATAGAGCATATCCTCTAGGAGGAGGATGACAATCATGCATATACAGTAGGGGAAGTCCGGGAGACTTGCCCCTCCCAATTTATTATTGGTGATAAAATTTGTTCCTATTTATTATATATTTATTTATATAAATCAATAAATTTCAGATGACTTCGTAGCATATATTTTTAGGAACCTTGTTTTATCATTTAAACCTTAAAAAAATAAGTCAGAAAAAAATATATAGTCTTTTTATTTTTTTGAAGACATGGGCAACTCTCCCACATATGCGGGAGACTTGCCCATAGTCAGAAGGAGAGTTGCCCACCCCCGTTATTAAATAAAAACAAATGTAAATAATAACTTTTGTATTCCAAAACTCAAAAAATAAAACAAAAAACTTTACAAATTCAAGAACGAAACTAAATCTAGCTCTTTGAAATCAGAATAAACATAAGTTTAATGCAAAAAACAAATAAAATTAATTATAAAAAAGTATGAAAGTAAGAATGAAAAATAAAAGTAAACAAAAGTCTAATATGAACAAAGATATTAGCCTAACTTTTATTCACACTCATGACACTTAAACAGTTCGGTATCTGATTTTGTTAGCCCGACGCATACTTCATGGACATATCTTTTACAAACAATACAAAGCCTCATATCAAGCATATCGTCAGTTTGACAAATGTAACAGTACCAGTTGTCATCTTTATCTGGAGATTCTGCCCACTGATCATCATCAGAACTTTCAGCGTAAGATGTCCACTATCACTTGAAGATAAATCTATTGTCCATTTAGCCTTCTTATTTGTTTCATTCTTAGACGTTGTTTTTGTCTTTTTTGTTTCTTCATTTTTAGTCTCTTTAATAGTGTCCATCACTTTTTTTTTAAGTTTGTTTGCCTTGTTTTTTGGATCCATTTTTTGTTTAGTTTTTTCTATTGGTGATTCATTTTGGAAATTATCATAGTTTTCATCCTTCTCTGGACTTTGGGTTAATATTTTAGTTTTTCCTGGTTGACGGCCACGCCTTGTTGTCTTTCTGAGACCAGCTTTTGGAAATGGCCTTATCATCTCAGGTGTTGTGAGAGAAGAGGATGTAGCTTTAAATGGTGTACTTTTGGGTGTATTATCAAATATATTTGTAGGCATGTCCTTACTTATATTGTCGTACTTACAGCCATATTTTCAGGTGTAGTTTGCACGATTTCTGCTTCTGTAATAGCAGAAGTTGAGGGAATTTCGTTGGATGCGTTTTTATTTATATTTTCCAAATTTACAGCGATTTGAGTTTGCTTAATTCCTGTTGCTGTAACACCAGAAGTAGATGGAATTGCTAACGAATCTTCTGCCAGACATCCGGAAAAATCTAGTTGGACTTGGCCGTCAGAATTATCTCTGTCGGTCACATCTGAGCACAAGAAATCTTCATCAGTAAATATGTCAGGGTTAAACGGCTGAATCCCACACTTTCTAAATCCACTAAGGATATTTGCTTGGATAAAAGCTGCTGACATTATTGATTTAATAAATGTGGGAATATTGTAAATTGTTACTGTTTTTCCAGGATTACTTATCATCCAGTTACTTAATGCAGCATTGTATCTTACTTTAAGTGGGGAATAGACGGCCACATCTAATGGCTGCATCTTGTTACTACAATGCGGAGGCAGCGTTAACAACGTAATCCCATTTTCCTTAGCAAATTTTACAGTTTCAATGCTCATGGTTATCAAATCTGAGCAAAACAGGATTTTCTGGTGACGCGTTGCTATATTTTTATAATTGCTCCATAAACTTTAGAAAGCTTCTAGCAGTCATCCATCCTGTTGAATAAGCATCCCCATTAGAACCTTCTGGGCCATCAGAAACGAAGTCTTCTCGATATTTGATACGAGGGAATATAAAAAAGTGTGGAATAACGCTTCCAATTGCATTGACTGCAAAACAAACTGTCACCAAAGTGCCCCTCTCTGATGAAGTAACTTGACCAACCTGCTTAGATTTTTTACTGGCCAATGCCTTAGGACAATCCTGAACTGTAGTACATCCTACTTCATCCCAGTTATAAATATTTTGTGGTTCAAACTTAAATTTTTCTCGTACAATCCTTAAGTTTTGAAAAAAATCGTTTACATTCTTCCGATTGAAGCTTGTAGATCGTGACAAGCTTGTTGCCTCCGGAGTTCTTAAACTAATTTCGGGATTTCTTGACAAAAAACCGCGAATCCAATCCTTCCCTGCCATACTATTTTTTGACCAACTTTCTGGAATTTTTTTGGAATTCGAAACTGCAAACTTAAAAGCTAATTTCATTCCTTGTTTTCGAGTAAGTCCATAGTGCATTTTGCTGCAATTTAAAAAATATTCAACTAGAAGCTTCTCTTCTTGTATGGTGAATATTTGTGAAGTATTATACTGGCCTTTAGTTTCTATTTTTTCAAGTTTATTTTCATTGTTTTTGTAACGTCTCAAAGTCCTCCGATCAGTATCATATTTTGCAGAAGCTTTTCGAATAGATGTACCTTTGGCTAGTTCATCTAGTACATTTTTAAGAACATCCTTCTCAAGTTTTTTGCGAGTGGAACCGTCTTTTGTTTTGTACTTAAATGGCATTGTAGAGATCTGTAATAAAAAAAATGGATTAACTTTTACTAAAATTAATTAAAAACAAATACCAATTTAGAATTACATCAGAAAGGGAGAGTTGCCCCTCTGGGCAATCATGAATAGTGCAACTTTTAACATTTATGGTGCATAAATCTACAATGACTAATTAACATACCCACACAAGAATCTAAAACTTACCTTTTAATTTGCCCAAAAAATCAAGAAATTTGTAAAAGTATTAATTTTTGGTTTAAACGCAAAAAGCCACATGCCTCGGGTCAGATACAAAACAAACTGAGAAAAGTCAACTAGGATTTCGTAGACGCCTAGAAGCACTAGAGGGCGTCCCGTTTTCTCTCGTTTAAGATTATGGTGCGCAATTTTAAAGTAAATATATCACGGAGGGGCAAGTCTCTTACCTGGGCAAGTCTCCCGGATTCCCCCTATGTTACAATTCGTAATACCTAGCTGAAGCATCAACACGACTATTAAATTGTAGAACCAGCTTAGCATTACTTGATGAGCATACCTCACTCAATGCTGTCTGATTTGTGTTTTGCAAAATCTGGCGATAGAAAGTCGAATTTATTAACGAATCTCTTCTTCAACCAGGCATCATTAAGCCAGTGTTGCCATTTATGCATCCTATGATGACAGGCTGTCTAATACTGGTGACAACATACCGTATCGCATTTAAAGGATCATTTTATATTCACTAGTCAGAATTTGGAAGTATTATTCAATTCACTGATCAACAGCCAAAAAATATCCTAAATAAAATCAACAAAATATTACTATTTTTAATGTGCTAAAACCGGAATGTAACTTATTTTTTCAATATTAGTTCAAGTTTTAGAGATACGGTAATTATATGTGTTCCTGCTGTGACAGTGTTAATATACTGTAATTCACCAGAATGCACGTGCTACATTTTTATATTCGGCAAGGAAAGATGATGTAATCGGCATGATTGTGTTACGTTATACATACGTGTACATTATATTGTTTTATATTAGCCGTTTTTTCCTCAGTTGGCTGACAGCGTTCATGCAAGATGTCTCGAAAGTGTGTAAACAATCCAGCTCAGTTTTGTTACGTGTGTGGTGATGTGACTTTTGTGTCTCAGAGACGGTCTATTACTCCACTAATAACAAAGGCATATCAGCTTTATTTCGGTTGTAAACTAGGTGATCAAGACAAATAGTGGGCACCCTACATCTGCTGTAATACATGTGCTTCAAGTCTGAGGAGCTGGTTAAATGGCAAAAAACGGTCTATGCGCTTTGCTGTCTCAATGGTTTGGAGAGAGCCTACAAATCATATTTTGCATCGTACCTTGTGTTGGACAAGCTACAGGTATGTCCAAGAAAAAAAAATCGGTTATTAACTACCCAAACATACCATCTACGATGAGACCTGTGCCTCACAGTGACGAAAATCCTATTCCAAAACCCCCAGAGTCCTACACTTGCGAATCAGAAAACGAGTCAGATCATGGCGATCGAGTGATTCGTCAGGAAGAAGATGTGCCATCAACGTCAAGAGATCCTGATTTTATACCGAGCACGTCATGCCACCAACCGCACAAAATAACACAGTCAGAATTAAATGATCTTGTAAGAGATTTAGAACTTCCAAAATGTAAGGCAGAGTTACTTGGATCAAGACTGCAGCAGTGGAACTTGTTAGAAGACGATGTTTCGGTATGTGTTTTTTCGTAAATGCCACAAAGACTTAGAACCGTTTTTCAATATGGAGAATAACTTGGTTTTCTGCAGTAACATTAACGGCTTACTGGCGGCTTTAAATATAAACTATAACCCAGAAGAATGGAGATTGTTTATAGACAGTTCAACATTGAGTTTAAAGGCAGTGTTATTGCATATTGGAAATATTTTACCATCTCTTCCTGTAGGGTATGCAGTTCACATGAAAGAATCATATGACAATATGAAGTACCTATTGACATGCATAAAATACGATGAGCACCAATGGCATATTTGTGGCGATTTGAAAGTTGTTGCACTTTTACTTGGGCTGCAGCTAGGCTACACAAAGTGTTGCTGTTTTTTGTGTGAATGGGACAGTCGGGCAAAGGCACTTCATTACACCAGACAAAACTGGCCTGTTCGTCAATTCCTAGAGCCAGGTCAAAAAAACGTACAGCATATGCCATTAGTAGATTCGAAAACAATTTTATTACCACCACTGCATATCAAGTTGGGCCTAATGAAAAACTTTGTCAAGGCATTAGATAGAGATGGGTCAGCTTTTCAATACCTGCGTCAGAAATTTCTAAGACTAAGTGAGGCAAAGGTTAAAGAATGTATTTTTCGCTTGCTTAATGTTGTGCTTATCGCCATAGTCATTGTGTGACTGACTTACGCTCGTTTTACGACTAGGTACTTATTGCTACATAGTCATCCAAAAATGATCTTCTGTGTATTTTAGAAAAAGTTCAAGGTCATGTGTTTTCTTTGAACATGTAGTTTAATGGTGAGCTTGGATTTGACCTGAAGCCTCATCTTCAACGTCATAAAGACGCATAATGTTTCATTGTCGATGTTATAAAAGACGGTTTTCATTTGAAAAAGATGTTGACTTTCAATTAAGGACCTTCAGGGTGAGGTTCAAGGTTGAATCCCAGGTTACTGCTAATATTCTTGCTAAAAGTTACTAAAGAGCTGTTCCTAATTATGATCAATAGCCCCGCTAAGGTGCCGGAATCGTAAGATATCTAGAAGAGACGCGAAAGAACTGGAGCAAGTTCCGCTGCACATCTCTTCAATACGCTCATTGCTGCAATCCGTTTCGGAGGCGTGAGAAGCGTACAGTCAGTCTACTTGACGCCGTTTTATTTCTTCCAAAATACGTGTGGCGACAAGTCACGTCCCTGGCGGTACGTTAATTAACCGAATTCACGTCCTCAAAGCGAATTCGTCATTTGGTTTCTCATAATTATACTCGTACATATATCGACAGTTGTGGTGGTGGAAATACCGCAGCTTGTTAGTATTCCCCTTTGTTCGCTTCTAATCAACTGGCCCATTATGAATGGCGTCCGTGTAATTTCGCAGACAGAACTTTAAGAAACGACTTATTAGGCGTGATATGATTAGCACGGAGCGGGAGGGTAATCAGTTTTGGGGGTTAAGTTTCCTCTGGAAGTAGCACGTGATTCACCGAGTTGAATGGGGAGTCGGGCTTTTCGCTCTCCTCCCATTCTGGTGTACCACAATTTTTTCCAGGTTCGTTGGTTGGTGTATACTTAGATCGCAGATGGATTACTTTATTGTACAAGTTAATACTGTTTCTCATAAAGGCTACCAAACTAGCAAATATATCTTATAATGTTCAACTGTCTGTGGTATTTTATTTTATAATTGCCTTATTACTGCTATTAGAACACAACTTTGGCTTGATAAAACTGACAGTGAAGCAATTACGCTTTCGAGCTGCATTTTGCTTTAAAAGATAGCTGTAAGAACGTTCTTTGGGCAAAAATACAAAGCAGTTTTACAAATCTGAATGCAGTTTTATAAACGTTTATTTTCTCTCTGATATCTTTCCCAAAGGAATATTTCACTCAGATGGCATACCTTGAAAAATTATTATTTATTATTATTTGCACCATCATAGAAAAGCTACATATAAAAATTATATCAATTAAGTATTGAAATCTACATTCTTGCCTCAATTTAGAGACATCTCAAGGTGAATACATGGGAGCCAGATTTTGTGTTGTATCAACTTTACGACGGCCATTTTTAAGTGTATTACAAAAAATTATTTCTTCAAAGATAAAACGTGTCAAATAACTACTTTTGTTTTTATACTTGAATTATTTACTGCAATACAGGCCAGAATAAGGAAAAATATAATATGGAGATTTTTATCTTTTCTCCTAAAACTGAACAATAACTAACATACATGAGGCGATTGAAAATTGTGCTGCATATATACCATACATTATACAGGGTTATTACAAAAGAATCATCGGGCTTTAAAAAATTATATTTCAGAGAGTATTGCAAACATAATATCAAATGACATATCACTAGAAAAGGAAAATGTTCGAGTTTAAAGCACGTGCTTGCGAACACCGCTTTACCTCCCTAGGTAGCGCCACGAGCTTAGTATACAAAATGGCGACTATGCAGCAGAAAGCGTTTTGTGTGTTAGAGTACGCGCGATGTTTATCGGTTGTTACAGTGCAACGTGAATTCCGACGGCGGTATGGAACTGATTCTCCAGGTCATCAGAGCATTCTACGATGGTATCGGCAATTCAAGAAGACAGGTTCCATTACTAAACGTAAAAGTACCGGAAGGCCACGAGTTCCTGACGAAATGGTGGACGCAGTTAGACAGAATTTCACGCGTTCTCCGCGAAAGTCCACTAGCAGAGCAGGAAGTGCACTTGGTATTCCCCAGCCAACCGTATGGAAAATTTTGCGATTGCGATTCAAACCGTACCGTCTACAGATGCTACAAAGCTTACGACCTGACGACCACGTAAAGCGACTTGATTTTTCTTCTGACATGCAGGAGGCAATGGAAGACGACGAATTTGCTAACTGTCTGGTATTCAGCGACGGAGCGACATTTCATTTAAGTGGAAGGGTGAACCGTCATAACATTCGGATATGGGGCACGGAAAATCCTCATATGATTGTGCAACATGGTAGGGATTCTCCAAAATTGAATGTCTTCTGTGCAATATCAAAAAATAAAGTGTAGGGGCCTTTTTTCTTTCATGAAAACACTGTGAACAGTTCATCCTACCTAGATATGTTGCATTTGTGGTTATTTCCGCAACTAACAGAAGATTCTAAAAACTTCATATTCCAACAAGATGGAGCTCCGCCTCACTGGCATCATGAGGTGCGACGGTATTTAAACGAGTCACTGCCTCACCGTTGGATTGGCTGAGGTACTGCACAAGATTTGGTATTGTTCGCGTGGCCTCCCGGGTCTCCCCACCTTACACCATGCGATTTTACCTTGGGGTTACATTAAAGACATGGTTTACGTACCACCTCTGCCAACAACATTGGGTCAACTCCGGGAACGCATTACTACTGTTATTAACAATATCGATCGAGACACATTGCAGCGTGTATGAGCCGAACCGGACTATCGTTTGGACATATGTCGTGTTGACGCAAGGAGCCCACACCGAACATTTGTAATAACATGCTTAAAATCTTGTATATTTTACCTTTCCATTGACATGTCACTTACTGTTATATCTGTAATACACTTCAGAATATATATGTTTAAAACCGGTGATTCTTTTGTAATCTACAAATACTCGCAACAAAATATCAACCATCAGATGCAAATGGAATTTCTGTCTGTCTGGTATATTCGGTGTATCTATCGGATCTAAATGCGACATGACTGATGTAGTTACTCGAACCATATTTTATTTGTTAAAAAAGATCAAATGCTTGCCTTTTTGTTCTTTCAAGTATCATTAAAAAATAAATTATCTCAGTGCATGCACTTCAAAAACAAAAGCAAACTTTGAGCGTTAATCTAAACAAAAAAGCTGCATCTAATCTAAGGTAATAAAACAACCTGTATGAAACTATTTTACGAGTATTCCAGCGCTATAGCTGTTTCAAATAAAACAGTTATATATATATATATATATATAACTTGAGACGTGGTCATTGTCGTCTAGACCAGTTAGGTGAAAAATTAAAGCTTCCGCCTTTTGTTGGGTACTTCGACAAATTTTAGCAAAGAGGACTCTTTATACTTTTTTAATTCTCTCTAGCTTTCAATGGACTTTGCCATCATCATCAGGAGAGTATGTGAGGATGTTGCTAATTGTTGTTTTTGCATAGGATGAGGGAAGCGTCCAGTACCATGGTGAGAGCTGGATACATGGTACAATGGTTAAAATTATATAAAATATGACAAGACAAGATAAAGACAGATTAAAAATTATTTAATAAAATAAAAATTATTTAATAAATAATTTTTAATCTGTCTTTAACTTGTCTTATCATATTTTATATAATTTTAACCATTGTACCATGTATCCAGCTCTCCCATGTTACTGGACGTTTCCCTCATCCTATACGAAAACAACAATTAGCAACATCCTCACATACTACTCTCCTGATGATGATGGAAAAGTCCATTGAAAGCTAGAGAGAATTAAAAAAAGTATAAAGAGTCCTCTTTGCTTAAATTTGTCGAAGTACCCAACAAAAGGCGGAAGCCTTAATTTTTCACCTAACTGGTCTAGACGACAATGACCACGTCTCAAGTTATATATATAATATAATATATATGCTTTTTATTTGAAACAGCTATAGCGCTGGAATACTCGTAAAATAGTTTCATACAGGTTGTTTTATTACCTTAGATTAGATGCAGCTTTTTTGTTTAGATTAACGCTCAAAGTTGCTTTTGTTGTTGAAGTGCATGCACTGAGAATAATTTATTTTTTAATGATACTTGAAAGAACAAAAAGGCAAGCATTTGATCTTTTTTAACAAATAAAATATTTCGAGTAACTACATCAGTCATGTCGCATTTAGATCCGATAGATACACCGAATATACCAGACAGACAGAAATTCCATTTGCAATCTGATGGTTGATATTTTGTTGCGATATTTGTAGATTACAAAAGAATCACCGGTTTTAAACAGATATATGTGAAGGTATTACAGATATAACAGTAAGTGACATGTCAATGGAAAGGTAAAATATACAAGATTTTAAGCATGTTATTACAAATGTTCGGTGTGGGCTCCTTGCGTCACACGACATATGTCCAAACGATAGTCCGGTTCGGCTCATACACGCTGCAATGTGTCTCGATCGATATTGTTAATAACGTAGTAATGCGTTCCCGGAGTTGACCCAATGTTGTTGGCAGAGGTGGTACGTAAACCATGTCTTTAATGTAACCCCAAAGGTAAAATCGCATGGTGTAAGGTGGGGAGACCGGGAGGCCACGCGAACAATACCAAATCTTGTGCAGTACCTCACCAATCCAACGGTGAGGCAGTGACTCGTTTAAATACCGTCGCACCTCATGATGCCAGTGAGGCGGAGCTCCATCTTGTTGGAATATGAAGTTTTTGAATCTTCTGTTAGTTGCGGAAATAACCACAAATGCAACATATCTAGGTAGGATGAACTGTTCACAGTGTTTTCATGAAAGAAAAAAGGCCCCTACACTTTATTTTTTGATATTGCACAGAAGACATTCAATTTTGGAGAATCCCTACCATGTTGCACAATCATATGAGGATTTTCCGTGCCCCATATCCGAATGTTATGACGGTTCACCCTTCCACTTAAATGAAATGTCGCTCCGTCGCTGAATACCAGACAGTTAGCAAATTCGTCGTCTTCCATTGCCTCCTGCATGTCAGAAGAAAATCAAGTCGCTTTACGTGGTCGTCAGGTCGTAAGCTTTGTAGCATCTGTAGACGGTACGGTTTGAATCGCAATCGCAAAATTTTCCATACGGTTGGCTGGGGAATACCAAGTGCACTTCCTGCTCTGCTAGTGGACTTTCGCGGAGAACGCGTGAAATTCTGTCTAACTGCGTCCACCATTTCGTCAGGAACTCGTGGCCTTCCGGTACTTTTACGTTTAGTAATGGAACCTGTCTTCTTGAATTGCCGATACCATCGTAGAATGCTCTGATGACCTGGAGAATCAGTTCCATACCGCCGTCGGAATTCACGTTGCACTGTAACAACCGATAAACATCGCGCGTACTCTAACACACAAAACGCTTTCTGCTGCATAGTCGCCATTTTGTATACTAAGCTCGTGGCGCTACCTAGGGAGGTAAAGCGGTGTTCGCAAGCACGTGCTTTAAACTCGAACATTTTCCTTTCTAGTGATATGTCATTTGATATTATGTTTGCAATACTCTCTGAAATATAATTTTTTAAAGCCCGATGATTCTTTTGTAATAACCCTGTATAATGTATGGTAATATGCAGCACAATTTTCAATCGCCTCATGTATGTTAGTTATGTTCAGTTTTAGGAGAAAAGATAAAAATCTCCATATTATTTTTTCCTTATTCTGGCCTGTATTGCAGTAAAATAATTCAAGTATAAAAACAAAAGTAGTTATTTGACCGTTTTATCTTTGAAGAAATAATTTTTTGTAATACACTTAAAAATGGCCGTCGTAAAGTTGATACAACACAAAATCTGGCTCCCATGTATTCACCTTGAGATGTCTCTAATTGAGGCAAGAATGTAGATTTCAATACTTAATTGATATAATTTTTATATGTAGCTTTTCTATGATGGTGCAAATAATAATAAATAATAATTTTCAAGGTATGCCATCTGAGTGAAATATTCCTTTGGGAAAGATATCAGAGAGAAAATAAACGTTTATAAAACTGCATTCAGATTTGTAAAACTGCTTTGTATTTTTGCCCAAAGAACGTTCTTACAGCTATCTTTTAAAGCAAAATGCAGCTCGAAAGCGTAATTGCTTCACTGTCAGTTTTATCAAGCCAAAGTTGTGTTCTAATAGCAGTAATAAGGCAATTATAAAATAAAACCACAGACAGTTGAACATTATAAGATATATTTGCTAGTTTGGTAGCCTTTATGAGAAACAGTATTAACTTGTACAATAAAGTAATCCATCTGCGATCTAAGTATACACCAACCAACGAACCTGGAAAAAAATTGTGGTACACCAGAATGGGAGGAGAGCGAAAAGCCCGACTCCCCATTCAACTCGGTGAATCACGTGCTACTTCCAGAGGAAACTTAACCCCCAAAACTGATTACCCTCCCGCTCCGTGCTAATCATATCACGCCTATAAGTCGTTTCTTAAAGTTCTGTCTGCGAAATTACACGGACGCCATTCATAATGGGCCAGTTGATTAGAAGCGAACAAAGGGGAATACTAACAAGCTGCGGTATTTCCACCACCACAACTGTCGATATATGTACGAGTATAATTATGAGAAACCAAATGACGAATTCGCTTTGAGGACGTGAATTCGGTTAATTAACGTACCGCCAGGGACGTGACTTGTCGCCACACGTATTTTGGGAAGAAATAAAACGGCGTCAAGTAGACTGACTGTACGCTTCTCACGCCTCCGAAACGGATTGCAGCAATGAGTATTGAAGAGATGTGCAGCGGAACTTGCTCCAGTTCTTTCGCGTCTCTTCTAGATATCTTACGATTCCGGCACCTTAGCGGGGCTATTGATCATAATTAGGAACAGCTCTTTAGTAACTTTTAGCAAGAATATTAGCAGTAACCTGGGATTCAACCTTGAACCTCACCCTGAAGGTCCTTAATTGAAAGTCAACATCTTTTTCAAATGAAAACCGTCTTTTATAACATCGACAATGAAACATTATGCGTCTTTATGACGTTGAAGATGAGGCTTCAGGTCAAATCCAAGCTCACCATTAAACTACATGTTCAAAGAAAACACATGACCTTGAACTTTTTCTAAAATACACAGAAGATCATTTTTGGATGACTATGTAGCAAAAGTACCTAGTCGTAAAACGAGCGTAAGTCAGTCACACAATGACTATGGCGATAAGCACAACATTAAGCAAGCGAAAAAATACATTCTTTAACCTTTGCCTCACTTAGTCTTAGAAATTTCTGACGCAGGTATTGAAAAGCTGACCCATCTCTATCTAATGCCTTGACAAAGTTTTTCATTAGGCCCAACTTGATATGCAGTGGTGGTAATAAAATTGTTTTCGAATCTACTAATGGCATATGCTGTACGTTTTTTTGACCTGGCTCTAGGAATTGACGAACAGGCCAGTTTTGTCTGGTGTAATGAAGTGCCTTTGCCCGACTGTCCCATTCACACAAAAAACAGCAAAACTTTGTAGCCTAGCTGCAGCCCAAGTAAAAGTGCAACAACTTTCAAATCGCCACAAATATGCCATTGGTGCTCATCGTATTTTATGCATGTCAATAGGTACTTCATATTGTCATATGATTCTTTCATGTGAACTGCATACCCTACAGGAAGAGATGGTAAAATATTTCCAATATGCAATAACACTGCCTTTAAACTCAATGTTGAACTGTCTATAAACAATCTCCATTCTTCTGGGTTATAGTTTATATTTAAAGCCGCCAGTAAGCCGTTAATGTTACTGCAGAAAACCAAGTTATTCTCCATATTGAAAAACGGTTCTAAGTCTTGTGGCGTTACGAAAAAACACATACCGAAACATCGTCTTCTAACAAGTTCCACTGCTGCAGTCTTGATCCAAGTAACTCTGCCTTACATTTTGGAAGTTCTAAATCTCTTACAAGATCATTTAATTCTGACTGTGTTATTTTGTGCGGTTGGTGGCATGACGTGCTCGGTATAAAATCAGGATCTCTTGACGTTGATGGCACATCTTCTTCCTGACGAATCACTCGATCGCCATGATCTGACTCGTTTTCTGATTCGCAAGTGTAGGATCTGGGGGTTTTGGAATAGGATTTTCGTCACTGTGAGGCACAGGTCTCATCGTAGATGGTATGTTTGGGTAGTTAATAACCGATTTTTTTTTTTGGACATACCTGTGGCTTGTCCAACACAAGGTACGATGCAAAATATATTTGTAGGCTCTCTCCAAACCATTGGGACAGCAAAGCGCATAGACCGTTTTTTGCCATTTAACCAGCTCCTCAGACTTGAAGCACATGTATTACAGCAGATGTGGGTGCCCACTGTTTGTCTTGATCACCTAGTTTACAACCGAAATAAAGCTGATATGCCTTTGTTATTAGTGGAGTAATAGACCGTCTCTGAGACACAAAAGTCACATCACCACACACGTAACAAAACTGATCTGGATTGTTTACACACTTTCGAGACATCTTGCATGAACGCTGTCAGCCAACTGAGGAAAAAACGGCTAATATAAAACAATATAATGTACACGTATGTATAACGTAACACAATCATGCCGATTACATCATCTTTCCTTGCCGAATATAAAAATGTAGCACGTGCATTCTGTGAATTACAGTATATTAACACTGTCACAGCAGGAACACATATAATTACCGTATCTCTAAAACTTGAACTAATATTGAAAAATAAGTTACATTCCGGTTTTAGCACATTAAAAATAGTAATATTTTGTTGATTTTATTTAGGATATTTTTTGGCTGTTGATCAGTGAATTGAATAATACTTCCAAATTCTGACTAGTGAATATAAAATGATCCTTTAAATGCGATACGGTATGTTGTCACCAGTATTAGACAGCCTGTCAT